>CAUYUJ010017995.1:178999-217907 GCA_963575745.1 Prorocentrum cordatum | reverse complement strand
CCTCCTCCTCCTCCTCCTCCTCCTCCTTCTCCTCCTCCTCCTCCTCCTCCTCCTCCTCCTCCTCCTCCTCCTCCTACCACTACTACGGCTCTGACGACGACCACTACAAGTACACTAACACCACCAGCAGTACCCTAACCACTACTTACCACTACTCCTGATCCTCCTCACGGAGAAAGGCAATGAGCAGGACGGGGGGTGGAGGACCGGGCGCATGGAAGACGGAGAGGGGGCGGTTCCAGGGTCTTACAAGGAACTAACGGGTATTACGGAAGAGGGGGACAACAAGGGGGTGTGGGGGGGTCTGTGAGATTCGATGGGTGATCAAGAAGGGGATGGAGGGAGGAAGATTTTGAGTCGAATTCTGGCGTGGGGGGGACTCCAGGAGAAGAGGTGATGATCTGGAGGGCGTGAAAAAAATGCGATGGCAACTCAAAAACAGGGAGAGAGAGAGAGAGAGAGACAGAGAGAGAGAGAGGGGGAGGTAGGAGGCTTTTTGTGGCCATTGACGGCAAGCCGCAGCCCACGTACACCCAAGTGGAAGGGCGAGGCCCACGAGGGAAAAAGAGAACGATTAGTCAGAACCAGACTCGATTTCGGGAGCTGCAGCGCTGAGTTCGGAGCTAGAGGCTGCGCCAAGAAAGCGGAGAGTCGTAGCCACGACGCGCAGCTCGCGGGCATCCTCCGAATCCACCTCCGCGGGGGGGAAGAGGAGGCTCAGGAGGCAACGAAGGGGTCCTCTTCCCCCTCCTCAGAGAAAAAAAACATGGACCGACGCCAACCGTGACGCCGAGCACCTTGGGATGGCGACCTTGACATATGCGCTTCCAGGCGTGCTTCCTCACATGCGCACCGAAGCGAGGGACTGGTGCACAACCCTTGCGCAATCCACGAAACTGTCAACCACTCATGTAATATTTACAGCCGATGCAAGCCAAAAACGAAGCTGCCGTCGGACGCATCGAGAGAAAGCATCTCGTGCCCCGCGGCCGCTGGCCTAGGAGCACCATTGCCTCGGACACCCACGCCGACTCCCCCGCGGCAGACTCCAGGAGCAGCTCTGTCCGCCGACCGGGCCCCTCGGAAACAGCGCGCGCACGGCCAGAGCCGCCCCGTCCGAAGGGGGCTTGACCCACTCGACGTCAGGACCCACGCCGGGCTTTGGCGACCGAGGCAACAGGTGGGCAGCCAGCTCAGCAAGCGGGGATGGACAGACCCCCCTTTAGTAAAACGTGGTTTAGTGAAAACGACCTGAGGCCCAAACCTGGCGGGCGGAAGCCTGGAAAATAACGGCCACGGCGCCCTCTCGAAAACCGAAAACGGACAATTCACTAATCGACGTGTCACTGTTGGGGGTTCTGTCCACCCCCGAAGCAACAGCCAAGGAAACTCTACGGTTTGCCTCGACTTGCCCGGAGGCGCCCCGACCAAGCTCGGGACGCAGCCTCGACGGCAAGCTCCGCCGACCGATCGGCAGCACCATTACCTTCGCGCGGGCAACGCTGAAGAGCATCCTGCCCTCGGCCTCGGACCGGTGAGCTCTCACTGTCGACACAGAACGCTGGCGAGAAACACCTCTACAGAATGGGGCCGTTCCCGCATAGGCACGTCTCGGTGAAAATCGGTCCGTACAGAGCAACCCACGAAAGTCAACACGGTTTTGACAGTCCGGGAACAGCGCGGCTGGCCCGACCGACCACTGTTGAGAGATGCTGTAGGCAGGAACCTATGCCGCCTGCGGGGTCTGGGGCGCTGGGTCCCACACGGGGCCACGCACGCGGACCACCTCGAGACCTGTAACTCTGTGAAAAGCCGCAAGCGCCCAGCCAGCACGATTGAGTTCGGGAAAGATCCTCCTCGTACAAGACCCGCTTCCGAAAACCTCACCTGTTAACATCTGTGGCCAGATCACCTTTGACACCCTGAGCCCATTCGACCATTATACCTCCAGAACTAGCAGGCGCTGGGAGCTGGTCCACTGGATGCGGGAAATCTCCATATCATGCCAGGGCGTAGTCGGCAACAGCAGCAACCCGACGCGCACCTGGTGAAACAAGTTTAGCTCGTTCCTCCTCGACAGCCGAACATTCCCAGATTATGTGCCTTAGTGCGTCAGGGGCCTGCTTGCAAAGATCGCAAAGCTCCAAGGTGACGTAATTAGCCTGAACTGTCCGCACGGACCCTAGTGTAGATGGCATCACAAAACAAGGACCGAATGCACCCGTGCTGAATTGGGGATAACTTTTCCGACCTCTGGGAATACAAGGTGCCGCCAACACAAGCCCTAGAGGACATGTTGAGACGGGCCCCCAGGTCCCACTCCAGGCTCCGAAGGACAGCTTGTTTAAACATCATCTTGAGCAAACACGGCGAACACTCCGTAAAATCAATCACCTGACCCTGATCTGGCAAGCACTCCGCAAGCGAGGGCATACACCAGGAGATCCTCTGGCAACTCTTACGGA
This sequence comes from Prorocentrum cordatum, assembly GCA_963575745.1. Classification (NCBI taxonomy): domain Eukaryota; class Dinophyceae; order Prorocentrales; family Prorocentraceae; genus Prorocentrum; species Prorocentrum cordatum. The sequence continues at coordinate 215,442 of CAUYUJ010017995.1, read as the reverse complement.
GGGCCATAACCGCTCCAGCATCGTCACGCCACGGCGGGGCTCACCTACGAAACTAAGCAGCCCACGCTTCTCGCAACTGGGCGAGAGGGACAGACTGAGGGTAAGTAGTAAGATGAGAAATCCGCACTTCCTCGGCTCACCGAACGATGGGGGCGACAGCGGCGAGCCAGCACGGCTCCAGATGAGCCAGAAGAAAGCAGGTCAGACTGCGAGCGCGAGCGGACGGCGTAAGCACGGCCGCGGCCTGCCTCCGAAACATGAGGGGCTCGTGGTCCGTGACACCATGGATGCCCGCCCTGAAAAGCTCAGGGGCCATGGCCAGGGAGGGAGGGAGAAGAAGGAGCAGGGGCTGCGAGGAATGATACAGGGGGAGCAGGAGGTAGGAGGCCCGAAGAGGAAGAAGCCAAGAGGTGGGATGGGCGAGGGAGGCGGCGGGATAAGGGAATGAAGCACAGGGAGGGCCTCCTGGGCGCAGGCCAGCACGTGCTCCTTCAAGAAGAGGTGCTGCCTGCGCACGTGTCGCCCCCTTCCTCTCCCGCATCCTCACACGCCATGGTTGTTACGTCGGTATCCTCCTCATCTCCCTATTCCTCATTATCCTCCTCCCCTTCCTCCTCCTCCTCCTCCTCCTCCTCCTCCTCCTCCTCCTCCTCCTCCTCCTCCTCCTCCTCCCCGCCCTCCTCCTCCTCCTCCTCCTCCTCCTCCTCCCGTCGCCTTCTCCTCATCATCCCCTTCCCCCCATCATTCTCGCCATGCTCATTGTCTCGCCATCAGGGAATGACGACTGGAGAAGTAGAGTAGAATGAGCCTCCACCTCCCTCTTCGGGAAAAGGAAAACGCGACCGCTGCCGCTATTGGCTGGACCTCTCATGAGGTGCGTCCAGCCGTGGCGACGAGAGCACCCCCCCCCGGGAGGCCCGAAAGGCGAAAACGAGGGAAGGACAGCGGCATCCATCTCTCTTCACTTTCTGACCTCTTCTCTCCCCGCAGTTTCCTGCGCACGTCCATCTGCATGCACCAGCCGCCCGCGGCGCCAGCGGAGACGGTTACGCTGGCGACGAATATGCTCATCCGCAGGGCGTCCGCCACGCCTCGCAGCAGCGCGGAGCCGAACTTCGGCGTGCCTCGGCGACGGCGACCTCGACAACGATTCATTAGTACCTGGCATTCTTCATGGCGAATCAGCAGGTTGACAAGTTGTCGCGCCCCTGTGCGGCACTCGAAAGCCAGTGGAGAGCCATCAAGGACCTTCGAAGGCCTCCAGAGGGCTCCCGAAGGCTCCATAAACCTCCTGGGGAGACGACGACGACCACAGCGGCGGAGACCATCACGACTGCCACAACGACGGACACGACGGCGACGACAACGAAGGCGCCTTCGATGAGGGGAGAAAGAAAAAGGCTGAGGAGGAGGAGCAGCTCTGACCACGATGGGAGGCAAGCGGACAAGAAGCGAGCAAGGGACCGAGACGAAGCGGCCACGAGGCACAAGAGGGGGAGAGAGGTCCGTGGTCATCTTGCCAACGCCCAGTCACCACGAAACGGTTGCCTGCCTCGTTTCTCCCTTCGGGCCATTGCCCTGGCTCGGGCACAGAGGATGCTGGCGGCAGAGATTCGAAAATGACGGCGTGCATTGACAGTAGCAAGCATCACATCTAACGCAGTACACATGCTGACGACCTGGGCCGTTTGGAGGCACCCCCGCGCCCCATAGACATAGCAAAGCGCATTATCCACAAAGCCCCAGAGGGGGGAAGAAGAGAGAGACGGCTCACAACGTCAGGAACAAGCCGTGGGCAACGGCAGGTAGTACATCACCTTACCCCCATCTACGATACCACAACACCTGCACTTTCCAATCGGGGTAGAATACCTGCCAGCAACAATTCAGCTATTGAAAATCGCTTTGGCAACGGAAGCCAAGATACACGGGGGGATCGACCTCGCAGCGACATTTAACCGAACCCCAATCAGAAATACTGGTCAGTCAGCACGTCGGCATACTTCCTCAGGCGAGCCCCCAAGAGACCATTCAACGAGCAACTGTGACTTGCTTTCAGGGCAGCGTATGCGTTGGCCCGCAATCGGGGCGCCGCCACTTCTCTCGGGACTCCAGGCACTCGCATGACCTGGTCCTCAACTCTCTTAAGGTGCTCGACGATCGAGATCTGGAAAATAGCACGGTGACGGTATGCGATACACCAATCCTCCCCATCCAGCATCTCCCCAGCCCGTACATCCACCTCCTGTATGCAATATTACGCTGGGTAACACGATAAACAACAGCATGGCAGTAAATGGTCAGATCCCTCACCTCCTGTTCAAAACCCACTGCTCAAAAGTTGCACATCAGCTGGTGTGGCATGCTATTGACCGGCCCAGCGTGCATCAACTGTGCCGCTTGGTACTCCACCCTTAGCGCCTCTGGACTAGGAGCACACAGCTGATCAACATATCTCATGACGGAAAAAATAGAAAGGTTGTACGCGAAAACATTCACGGCCAAGCTCCGCCACATCCCACAAATCTGACGGGCCCTCGCACGGAGTTTAGCACACGGCCCAAACCAGGAATATGTATCCCCGTCAGCCTGAATCCAGAACCCGACTATGTTCGTTTGTCGGACAGCTTGTGCTCCCGAGCGTTGAGGCCAGCTGACTCGAACTTACAGTGCGCGCGATCAGCGTCAACACCATCAGGGAGAATGATGGTCGTCTTCCCTGCGTGCACCACAAGGCCAGTGATAGAAACAGACCACGTGACGGCCCTGATCACGCACGGCAGCGACTCGAAAATGTCATGTGGAGAATGGCACCAATCATCGGCAGAGCATACAGCGACCATTCCGTTGACGACCGTAAATGCTGCGGGATTTTCCACATCATATATCGTAGCAGGGGTCAATAATAATAACGTACAGTAGCCCAGTTAACGGACACCCTTCCCCCCAAAGATACGACATGTCCTCACCCCCTCTAAAGCTAACGATAACCTGACCATCACAGTACACAGAGCACGAATACAGTTGATAATAGGCTCGGCCATGTTCATGTTATTCAGGATACAGTACATGTACTCATACGAGATGGACGGGAACGCAGCCTTGATATCGAAGAGTACTCCTCCAGTGGAGGCGTGCCCTGCGACAGAGTTCCACAAACGCAAGTCACAGTCCAGGGACACGATGTGGTCCAGAATCTGCCTCCCAGGGACGAATCCAGCCTGCACATGCTGAACAAGTATCGCTGCAGCCGACCGCAAGGGCCAAGAAATTGCACTAGCCACAAGTTTGTTATCCGTGTTCGACAGAACAAGCGGACGAGTACTGGCAGCAGGTCGAACCTGCCCGTATTCATAACCTGTGACCTCACCCTTCGGCAGAAACGCTGCCAGAGCGTCATTGAAACCAGGGCCAAAGAGGTGACCCGTCATGCCGTGCCGGTATAGACGGTAAAGAATCTCCTGCGACAGCCCACCACACGCCTTCCATGCAGAGTACGGGATCCCATCTAGACCAGGGCTACTGCCCTGCTTGGCTTTGACGAGCTCCAAGAACTGCTCCTCCCCCAGGACCCACTGGACCCCCCCTGGGACAGTTTCAATGAACGGGTCCAGGAACCGAAACTCATCAACGGCCACGGGCATAAACCTCGAGATCTTCTCCCAATACTCTGCAAGTTCACGGGCGCAATCGCTCACGTCCGCAAGCTGCTCCCCCTCACTGGTAACGATCTACTTCAAATACATGCGCCGATGAGCAGGGGCCCATGCCATAGCTAATTCACGAACACGGTGCACAGCGGAAGCTTTCCGCTCGGCTGAAAGAGTGGATACCCTCCCAATCTCCGGCTCCTCCTCCCTGTAGATGGCTCTCATCATCTCCACCAGCTTGCGGTTAAGTCCCTCGAAGTCCCGCCAGACGGCGGCCATCGGGTCATAGAACTCGAGAAGAGCAGGCCAGGCTCGACAGGCGCGCGCAGCAGTCTTATCTCTCCTCCCCCTGTGTGCACGGAGTAACGCTATCATCCACGAAGTTGTTCGCTCGGGATCTTCCAATATGCTCGCTAGGATTCACGTTGGACAGCAACTCGGAACAGACACCAGTTAGCGGGTTCAGGTCGAGAAGAACGGGGGTAGGGGTAGATTCTGTCTAGCCTGCCAACAGACTTGATCACATCAGTATGAACGGCGTTATGTGTATGACGGTTGATGTATCTCGATCATATGTGGAGAGAAAGGCTGCGGAGGAGGAGGAGGAAGAGGAGGAGGAGAAGCAGAGAGGGTAGGGGAGAAGGGGAAGAGGAAGAGGGAGTGAATTAGGGGGAGGAGGAGGAGGAGGAGGAGGAGGAGGAGGAGGAGGAGCGAGCACCGCGAAAACGGCTCAGCAGCTGCGCGCACTGGAGACAGCACGAGACCTGAGCCTCAGTAAATATCTACGCTCGATGCGCCAAAACACTGCGTATTCCGGGTAAAGATGCAAGGTCCAGAGCGCCTTTGGACCTCTATGCGCCTCGTTCATGGGCAGCCGCTCGATGCACCGGATGTCGAAGCCATGCTTGGAAGCAGCTGCACTGCAGCCCACGGGGAGACCCACGTGCAATACACCAGCCCAGTTCCAAGAGATTTGACAAAAAATAGCGCTGCACAAGCATGAATATGCAATCGCAGCGTGGGCCTTTCCAAACTGACGGCCCTCAACAGACGGACTTCGCGCTAGCAAACGAACTTTGACATCGTAAATGCCCAGGCGCAAAATACCTCACAACCCCAGGGCAATCGCGATTCCCCCATCCCCCTCTCCCCCTCCGGACTTTCTCACAGCCAACAAGAGGTCCCCAGGGTTGTTTTCAGGTGGCATTGGGACGGCGTGCCCATTGACGCAAAACGCTCTGGTGTATATCCTGACACTGGTGCATACCCCGCCCGGAAAAATCAGCACGACAAGCTGAATCAATAAACGAAATGACGGACCAGGTATGAATATACATCAGGATGGAAGGGGGGCAGTGCTCTATACAGCATACCGACGGGCCAGCAATGGATACACCAGAGTGGCTGGACAGGTCAATCGATACATCGCCAAGAGTAAACGCACCAATGAACTCACACGCTTGGGCACATCGTCCGCCTCAGAGCTACAATAGGATGAAAGCACTAGCAAGCGCCGCAAACCCCCCAACGTACACAAAATCAGGAGAAACGCAAGGGCGCGATCGCGCGACCGCAGACGAAATTACTTGGTGTAGTTCATAGGTCGGGATGGAGGAAATAACATGATAATAGGAATGCGTATTTAGTAACGACAAGGTAAGGGATACCAATTTGTCAAATCCCACCAGCCCTCTGGGCGTAGGTGGTTTAGGGCGTTTCCTCTTCCACCCCTCCCTCTTCCCCTTCGGGGAGGGGTTCACCTCTCCCCCTTAACCCCCTCCCCTGGACCTGGAGGGGTGCGGTCGCGGGACGTTGGAGCGTCCAAGATGGCACAAGATGGCTCCAAGAGGGCCTCAGAGAGCCCAAGATGACCTCCAAGATTGCCAAAGATACCCCAAGATGCGTCAAGATGGCTGCCAAGTTGCTCCAAGAGGCCCCAAGACCGCTTCAAGACGGCTCCGAGCGGCCACGGAGCCTCCCCAGTAGGCTGCCAAGAAGCCAAAATCCTTCAAAAACCTCCGGATAGTCAATGAAGTGTGCCGTCTCGCCTTTTCGCTTCCGATGGCCTTCCGAGGCCTTCAGGCAGCTCCAAGAGGGCCCATGAGGGCCCCAATAGTTGCCCCAGAGAGCCCGAAGACGGCCCCAAGAGCGCTCAAGAGCGCTCCAAGCGCGCTCTAAGAGGGGCCCAAGAGGTGATTTGGGGGACTCCCAAGGGGGAGGCTAATTGAAGCTTCTCCCCTATTCTATCGATCTCCTCCAAGATGGCCCCAAGAGGCGCCCAGGAGGCCCCAAGAGGCCCCAAGATGGCCCCAAGACGGCCCCAAGATGGCTCCAAGATGGCCCCAAGAGGCCCCCAGGAGGCCCCCAACAGGACCTCAAGCGGCCCCAAGAGGCCCTTCGAGGCACCCAAGACGCCCAAGAGCCCCCCAGGAGCGCCGAGAGACCCCCAAGACGTCCCAAGAGGCCTCCAAGAAGTGCCAAAGAGATATCTCAAGAGGCTCCGAGAGGCATCCAAGAGACCTCTAGCCCTTTTGCTTGCCCTCCTCCTCCTCCTGCTCCTCCTTTATCCTCCTTCTCTTCCTCCTTCTCCTCCTCCTCCTCCTCATCATCATCCTCATCCTATTCATGTTCCTTCTCCCCATTCCCTGAGCCATCCATCCAGCATCCTCCTTCTCCTCCTCCCTTCGCACGCTTCGGCCGTCCACCCCTTTGCTCCCGGATTTCACTGATCACCTCAACTCGCCTGGACATCGTTTCTGGATGGGCTGGTGGGGATACTTTTGGTCGCAGCCGCAGGCGAGAGCGCAAGCGGCGAGTCGTAAGACCGGGGCGCGGGCCTACTAATTAAAACAGGAGCAAGCTAGAGCGGCGTAACCTAAACAACTAGCTGCCTAAGCTCCGCCTCAGGTAGGCTGCAAGCTGCACTGAGAGTCACTGGTGGGGATACGCGAAGCCTCTAGATTTGACCTTAAAGAACTTGGGAAGGCCAAAACCGACGTGGTGTTTTGCACATGGGCCACCGAGATCACGAGAGTGTTGCCATGCCCGCGCGAAGTGGCTGCAGCGGTCGGTACAGGATCAGCGTCGCCAATCAAGTAGCTAGAGATGGGCACAATCTACATGATCATCACAAAACGCTGTCGCCAACATGGCAACCGTCAGGTCAAATATGAACATCGGCATGCGCAAGAGGCGCAGCGTAAGGCCCATAACTATCGCAACCAAACACCAAATACATGACGGCGGACGCAAGATGCACACCGCGGAATTCCAGATTACCATTGCCACAATCAATGTGAACATCGACGGGCTCGCGAGATGAAAACCGTGAGGCTCGTGCGCAAGACAACCGTCATAAGGCCCAGGACGACCACTACCAGGCCCGAGATGGACGCTAACAGGCGCAAAAGGGATGCAATCAGGCTCAAGAGAACCAGCGTCAGACTGAATATAAATATCGACCAGCAAAATATGAACACCATACACACAACCAGGGCCAAGATGCACACCAACAGGCTCAAGAGGAGCACCAGCTGGCGCAAAATGGGAATTGCACGACTTTGGAGGAACACCGTCAGTCCCAGGATGAACGTATGCTGCTCGAGGAGAACGACGTCAAGTGGAAAACGAACACCAGTTGCTAGACCAAGAAAGTCATCGCCCAAAACGAAAGCACCTCACAGGCGAAAGTTGTCACCAACGTCAAGATCAAACAGCCCTATCTCGGCTCCGTCCCAGTCGCACAGCCTATGGGGATTATAAGGCATATGCAATGCCATCGTCCTTCTTGACGCTCATGGTGGCACTGGAATTGGGGGGCTCAAACTCACAAAAATAAACTCCGCAGAAACTCGCCAAGGGCAAGTCGCAGAACCCGACGAAATTGCTCAATGAACGTGAGGTGCTCTCACAAGTCTGGGTTGGCATTGTTGCAAAACGGCCAGCTGCACCTTGTGGACAAATATGTTGGCCGTGCCCATGTGGTGATCTACGCTGAATACACTGCCCGATCGCTTCAAATGTTTCGCCGTCGTCTTATCGGTGGCCCTTGGTGCCTCTTGAAATTCCTCCTTCCCCTCCTCCTCTCCTCCTCTCCTGCTCCCGTTCCTTTCCTCCCCCTCGTTCTCGCCAACCTCATCTCCTTCCCCGCTCCGCCTCCTCATGCTACTCCTACTCCTATCCCAAGGGGAGGGGGGCGACGACGATGACGACGACGACGACCAGCACCGTAACGACAACGACAGACGACGACAACGACGACGACGACGACGACGACGACGACGACGACGACGACGACGACGACGACAACGACACGATGACGACGCGAATGACGGCGCAAACGACGACGCACACGACGACGAAGAGGACGACAGAGCGGACGAGGGCAGCAACGTGGACGGGGACGAAGACGAGGACGAGGACGAAGACGCGAACGACGACGACGACGACGACGACGACGACGACGACAACGACACGATGACGACGCGAACGACGGCGCAAACGACGACGCACACGACGACGAAGAGGACGGCAAAGCGGACGAGGGCAGCAACGTGGACGGGGACGAAGACGAGGACGAGGACGAAGACGCGAACGACGAAGACGACGACGACGACGACGACGACGACGACGACGACGACGACGACGGGGAGCCTGAACCGTTGGGGGCGGACAGCTCGGGCATCCCCTGTCGGGGCGACTCGGCATCGGCGACCGGCGCCGACGAAGATGGACTTGGTGCGGCGTCGGCCTGGCAGGGCGTCGATGACACCGACAACGACGACGACAAGTGCCGAAGACGTCGACGACGACGCCGACGCCGACGACAAAGAGGCGAGAGGAAGCACCAGGGGGAAAAGGAGGCGGAGGAGGAGGAGGACGAGGAGAGGATGAGGATTTTGGATTGCGCAGTTGATGAAGCACATTGCGTGTCAGCAAACTGTGGCACGCAGCTAGCAGAGACAACTTGGCACACTCAGTTAGCTGGCTGCAAAAAAATATCGAAGAACGAACACTCTCGACGGGCACCTACGGTTTCAAGACAGTCAGTGAACCAGTAAAATGTTCAACCGTGGTCGGACCGGCGGCAGCGACACAGGGCGCGGGGCGGTCCTGGACCGAAGATGGCGAAGCGACCCTGGGCACAAGGTCAAGTCAAGCGAAACTTCGAGAATGCGAGACTGCACCGCGAAATTTCAAGGCAAGCACGAGACTGCGAAACTGCGAAATTGAGCGCATCATGCTAACATGGCATCTTCTCCCGGACTGCGATCCTCCTCACCATCCTCCCCAACCTCTCCTCAACGTCTCCCTACCGGGCGGAGGGACGGGTACCTGGCGCGCGGGGAGGGAAGATCGGAGCAAGACGTGTTCTGACTTGCTCAGCAAAACTCGGCGACTTGAAGCGGTGGCCGGCTGCGACTTCGAGGAGGCTAAGGCAGGGAGGGCACCTACTGTCCAGGCACGATGCACGGGGCGCTGAGTGCAGGGCAGGGCCGCTGCTACACTGCCTCGCCTTTCTGCACTTTGAATCCCAATCCCGATCCCCCCCGCCCCCTGCTGCTACTCCTGATGCACTGGTCCAAGTCACGCCCGTCTGCTGCCAGCAAAGACGCTCACTGGTCTTAACCTTGAATGTGAGCAAATAGACCGAGCCCAAACTGTGGCTGAAGCGACCAAGGGGCGACTCGCTGTACAAGTTAACGCTTGCGTGGTTCTCTTCCTTTGAGCTCTGTCGGTTGCAGTCCGGCTCGGATCTAACGAGTGAGCCCGCCTGGCTGGGGCAGAGGGGGAGGCGAGCAAGATGGCTGAGAAAGCACAAAAGGAGGGCCCGAATCCCACGGATGCGGCAACACGGTTCCGACTAAGAGAACTAGAGCATCTGCACATTCCTGTTCCTCGGTAGCCTTACTTGATCTAGGGCCCCGTGGCTCAGCTTCGAGGTCGAACAAGTCACCGCAGCTAGGACGCGACTCCGTGGGCCCCTCGGGCTCTGGCGGCAAAAATGCGCGACGGCAGGGTCCGCGCGGACCCTGCCATAACGGGTAGCCACAAAAACCGGGCGCGGATGATTCGCCAGCCCGTAGATATGGGTCCCAGGCGACATGAAAAGCAGAAAGTGACACACGAAGCTTCTCCTCTTCCTCCCTCATATCCTCAGGCAGGGTATCTGCACCACACGATACACGCATATGATTGACTGCATCCATGATAACGTCGGCCAGAACTTGACATAGCGCAGGTGGGTACGCCATCCTTTCTGGCAGTGCGCCACTCATCTCGAGCCCTTTCGAGACCCCGCAAATACCTTGTGGGCCTCACGCCCATGCGAACACAGCCAACGCCCCAAAGTCTCTTGCAGTCGCTCGTACAGCATGCCCAGGCGCAACGCAAGAATGCAAGCAGGTGCCCTGGCAACCTGTCCGAGCTCGCAATGATCACAGTCCGTCACCGACGCGGCCGGGGAGGCCATCGCAGATCGCAAAGCAAGGCAAAGGCCAGCTGACTGCGCCCTGGCGCCATCCTGCTAGCATGGGATGTCCCATCCAACAGCTGGTGCTGACAGCCATGTGCAATAGAATTAGCTCGCCAATGGCCCCTAAAAGCCCGCTCCCAACCCTGAGTTGCTCCATCTGACGTGGTGTCAAGTTGAGCAAACCCCAGAACTCGCCATGGGATCGGAGCGGTGGGGGGCCCGCACCGCGGGCCCACTGCATGGCGGACCACGTTTCGCACGTTTCACGGGGGGGGGGGGGCCCTCCTGACAGCGCCGCGCGTTTGGCCCGGGCGCGTTCTGCCGCCCAGACCTCCAAAGACTCACGACGCATCAGATTTCAAATCCCTGGGTCGACAACGATATCGATCGATGACACTACAATCGACGTCGTAGTGGGTCTACTCCAGACACGCTTGCATGTCACCTAGCCGTCGGCGCCCGCAGCCCATGTCGAACGCGCGACACTCCGTCCGTCGGATGGCCGCAGGCAAATCCTGAGCTGCAGCGCTAGCATGCTGCTACGGTAGGAACTTTATGGTAGGATGTCGCTCGGTTTGTACAGGCGGGCATTGGGCAGGTGGCTCAGCGTCGTCCTGGGCAGACGGGGGAGGCGGCAGGGGGGCGGCGCAGGCCTCTGGCGTTCGGTAGGGGGGTCGCTTTCCAGTAGCACCCGACGAGGATAGCCCAACAGCACATAGGTCGCGATTTCGCTGGCCAACTGTGTAAGCGGCCTTCAAAACGAGTTGTGGGTATTGCGACATGTCGACTTGGTATGCGCGCGTGGGTAGAGGTCCCTGCCCTGCCTGTCATGCGAGGTCGGCAGTAGAGATGATGCGCTGGGCCGTCAATCGCAAGCACGCCGGTTAGCACGTCTCGCAGGGGATCGATCGACAAGCGGTCGATCAGGTGAGGGCGAGCATGGAACTTCAACGGGCAAAATGCGCAAACTCCATCACCGTCGGCATATTCACGCGCCAGCGTCGTCAACTGTCCGCGCACGCGAGTAACGCGCGCGCGCTGCGCGATGGCGAGCGCACACCACTCCGCACCATGGGCGCTCCACTTGCCGAGGGGGCGCAGGCGCCGGAAGAGGGGCGACTAGGCCGCGATCGTCAGTGCACACGCGCGCGGGCACTCCTGCAGGATGTACCTCTGCAGAGAAACGATCTTCCATGCGCGCTGCCAGCGGGGGCCTGGATTGGCACTGTGTGCACGCGTGTACCCCAATGCGAATGATGCGCTTCCAAGCTGGCTGGTCGCGCCGCATGGGTCCATCCCAGGGCTGGAGGTCATCGGCTGGGGGCGGGAGCTCCTGGCACTGCTTGACCGCAGCTGTAACGACGTAAGGTCCTGAATCCATTGGCCGAGGGCGGTCCGCGGTCGGGGCTGGCCGTCGGGGGCCGAAAGCCATCCGGCTGCAACTACCGAGAAAGCCAGCGGCGCAGTGACTCCAGGAGCCGTAGACGGGCCGAACGCAAATTACCTCACGCGCAGGCCTGCGAAGCCGAGCCAAGACAGGCATCGGACACATCAGACTCGTCTCCACGAAAAAGGATACTCGCGGCAGCACGGCATACCTCCGCGAACTCAATATGGGCCAGACTCGGTTCCGACGCTGCGGCGCTGGCCAGGCCCCTGCATTATATATGGATGCCCAGACATGACCAAGCTTTCGGCTAGATCTAGCCGGCGGCGAAGATCGAGACCGCGGGTCGCAAAGACGCGTCGTCGCGAGACCTGAAGAGACGCAGGCGTCACCAGTGTATCATCGCGCGATATCGGATTCACGGCGTCATCAGCGCACTAGGATCGAACGCGTAGCTGTGCATAATCGGTCCACATAGCGAGCCTGGGACGTCGGATGCCCCCCAATGCGCCCCGCTACGCCCGCGCCATGCTGCGCGCCGCGCGCTTAGCACCACCCATTTTACACATCGCAAGCGATGCTGTCTTGGATGGCCCGACGCCGAGCACGCGTCCACAACGCGCGAACGCATCCGACACAAGAACCAGAGCTCGGGCGAGAGCATCGTGAATATGTGCCGCTGGTAGTACAAGTATGATCGTGCCGTCATCATCGTAGGAGAGATCAACCAGGGGGGCGTCTGCCAGGGGCTGCGGCACATCCTGCATGGTTCCATATCAAGGCCGCGATGGGCCGACGCGTAGACAGCTGCGACAAGCATGGCGGTCCGCCTATTCGCATCTGATCACGAACCTCTGCGCACACCCAGCCATCTGCATCTCGAAGAACACCGCGTGCGTGAGGCTGGCCTGGGAAGACCAACCTCAGCGGCAACGGCACCTGTCCAGAACCTTCACAGACAAACCAGGGAGCCCAATAGCACTGTTCAGTCTGGGCCACGGCGTGGGAACCAACATCGGACCCGGTCTAGGTCGGAGGTCGCTGTCGGAGTAGCTCGGCGAGTTGGCGCATGGCCGCGGGGGGCAGGCCTGCCGCGCGAAAGATCGCAGTGAGCGCTAGGTCGCTGAAGTCGATTTCCCAATGGGCGTGCACCACAACCTCCAGAATGGCCCTGGAGAAGGCCTGCACGACGTCCAAGAACAATGCCCCAAAGGACATCTTGCGACTCTCAGCTAGCGACTGCGCCACGCGCAGCACGAGGGAAACACAAGTGGCAACTCTCCTGGGAGCTAGCTAAGCTGGATCTCGCCCGCTTCGGAAGCCAGGAAAGGCAGTATCCGGGGCCGAAAGTATCATCAAAAGGCCTTCGTCCGCCGACACACTGGGTCGGATCGGCCTGTCCTGATCTGATGAGGCCCCGGTAAAACCGCCTTTCCATTGGACCAGCTCCACCGAGGCAAAGACAAACTTGAGCTGACGCGGGCAATGGAACTCAGCGACGGCGGCGGAATGAGCCCCAAGAGGCCCCAAGGAGTACCATCACATCCAGGAGCAGACTTTCGGGCTTGTCGGCGAAACCACTGAACTTCAGCCAGCGACGGGATAGATGCAAGAGAGACAGGGTCAGTCGGCATGCGCGCCTACGGCTCGCGCCCAAGGCATCCTGCAAACGCTGGCACGTCGGAGACAGGTAGCGTGGCAGCAAGCTCTGGGTCTGCAAGATGCTGCTGACATCGTCGCGCAACCTGCTGTTCGGAAACCACTGCCAGTCCTGCCAAATCCCCCAGCACTGGCAGCACTCTCTCGAAACGTCGTCTTAGGGCGGCGTAAATTTCAGCAACCTGACGCCTGCCCCAAGCGGTCCAAAACCCCGAGCGATGCCAGGCCGAATCTTGCCCCGTGGATTGCTGCACCACTATGTGGCAGCTTTCAGGAGCACTAGACTGGTTGCCCACGAAAGCCGAGCCATGCATGGTAAAACCGCAGTATCATAGGTTGCTGGAAGGGATGCCCAGCAGGGACCGCGGAAAGCTCACGTTCCTGACGCGGTGTCGGTGCCATAGGTACATCATCTTGCTAGTCTGCATATGTCGGCGTCAGCCGCGTCGCCTCCAACTGCTCAAGCAACGTTTTGGTCCGTTCCAAGGCCTGCTCAAGCTGCTGCACCTGCGTCCATATCCTCTAATGTCATCCGCGCTTTGTCAGCCGCCTCTCGTGCATTCTCGAGCGTACCTTGAACTCGCTGCACAACGGCTCTCGGTCGATCACACAGTACGCCCGGCCCTCAAGCTGTGATAATCATGCAGAGCTGGACCGCGTACTCATCCTGTTGAGACTTGTGCTGCTCGGCCGTTATGCCGATGTCACTGGCGGCCTGCAGGCGCTTGCCAGTGGCGGCTGCCATCTGGCGGAGCGACCGTCTGTGGGCCGCCATGTCGCGCTCGTTGGCGGGCAGCTCGACCCAGGCTGGGTGGGCCCGCACATACAACGGCAGGGCGGGCAGGATGCCCAGCGCCGGGCAGCGGACCTCGTCGTCGCCCTCCGAGGCCTGGCCGTCGGGTTCCGCGACGATCCCGTCTTCGGCAATGCGCACGCGAGACGTCGAGCGACCAGGGCGCCTATTAGCATCATCATCATCATCATCATCATCATCAGCAGCAGCAGCATCATCATCATCATCATCATCAGCAGCATCATCGTCATTATCATCATCATCATAATAAGCATCATCATCAACATCAACATCACCATCACTGTCATCCTCAGAATCAGCATCATCATCACCATCACCAGCACCATCACCGTCACCGTCCTCCTCATCATCATCCTCATCCTCATCCTCATCATCATGATCATCATCCTCATCCTCATCCTCATCCTCATCCTCATCATCATCATCATCATCATCATCAGCAGCAGCAGCATCATCAGCATCAGCATCATCATCTCGATCATGCTGTCGGTCGCAGCGTCGTCGGCGAGATCCAGACCGGTGTCCGCCGAGCCGCTTGCCAGCCTGGGATGCACCATCCCGCGTCTTCTGCCGCTGCCCCGCTCCGCCGTTGCCATGTCCAGGCCCGCGCGGAGGAAGAGGCATGCACATCCTGCACAGCAAGTCATCGGGGCCGTTGAAGCCGTTGCACATGTCACACCACATCCTGGCGGCGGCGGGAGCACAAGGTTGGTCCAGGGAGGGGCTCGGGCACCAGGAGCTGCACCCGCCAGAAGGACCATGTCGTCCTTTCCCTTTGCCACCGCCCTTGCCGCAGTGCTGCGCCAGGCCGCCAGACTCGCCCGAGCTGGCTGTGGTGGCACGCCGGGGGCCGCGCGGCGGCTGCGACCCGCAGCGGCGCCCGAGAATCAGCTCGACGCTGGCGGGCACGGCGGTGCCAAGCGGGCTCCGCACAGCGGGCCAGGCCCGGGCCGCCCAGTCGCCTGCGTGGCGCACGGGGCGCGAGCCGGCGCGCGTGGCCGCCCGTCCGGTGGAGGCCGCTGCCTACCTGGCAGCAGCACCCAAGCATCGAGCCGGGACGGCAGCTGGAGGAGGGGGGAGGGAGGGGACGGAGGAGGAGAGGAAGGAGAAGGGGGAGGGATGGAAGGGGGAGGGAAGAGGAGGGAAGAGCAGGAGCAGGAGAAGAGGAGGGCAGCGACGAGGAATGGCAGTGACAAGGGCGAAGGGTTGGAGAAGGGAGAAGAGAGTACCCCACAACTTATCCTCCTGCCCTCCGCTCCCTTCGCCGCTGACGGCAAAGACGAGGGCGTCGATCCGTCTCGCCACCAGCTCCACGGCTACACCCCTGACGTGCCACGCCAACTCAGGCCGTCGTTCTCTTCTTCCTCTCCTCTGGAGCGCGTCAGGGCTGCGTTTGCGACATCGTGAGGGTCACGCCATCCGAAGGCGGTGTTGGGAAAGACGATCGCGACCGAGCAATGCCCAATCTAAGGAGCATGCAGATCCAATCGCTTGCGACGCAGTGTGCAGGATGTTGCCCACGCAAAGGCGAGGATGCGGGAACGATACCCAATGCGGGAAAACGCCGCACCTGAGCATTGACGCCGCGATTTCCCCTGCGTGCGGCCGTTTCGCCCAGTATCTTACACAGTTTGGTGACCTCAGGGAGCAAGAATCCCGGGCATGGGCCGGCAGCATTGATGATGATCGAGACATCCGCACAGTCGGCAAAGGTGACGCCGCCGAACAGGAATATAAACCTTGTGCAGCCTGGCTCTGCCCGCGTCCTGGACGCAGGGCGCACCCCTGACAGGGCCGCCCCTCTCTTCGGGCCGACCTCCCGGCCCCCCCCCCTCGTTCCCCCACGACGCCGACGACGACAGGGACGACAGCGGTGACGCCAACGCCGGCGGCGAAGGGCGACGGCGGCGGCGACCTCCCCTTGAAAAGTCTACCCCTTGACCTCTCCTGTAATGACCTTTGAACAGAAGTTCGAGCGGACCCAATCGTGGCGACGAGGGAAACCCCGGAGGCCCAAAAAGGCTACCAAAAGTTGGAGGCTCCCAAGGAGAGAGCATGCTTCTTCGCATGAGCTTGATGCCACTGAATAGAGAAAGGATTGGATCCATCAGTGGATCAGACTTGCGCACTGATGGACAAGCTATGAGCTATGATGCTTTCTTATTGGTGGTTGTGGGCCAACTCATGATGCCAGCCCGTGCCCCTCCCGCACCGTCTCCATGGACTTCGCATCCCCCTGTTGATGATGGGATTGGGAGACGGCCCGCCACCCCCTGCGCTGCAAGTACTGCGCAGGGCCAACGAGCTGGGAATCGGATGAGACTCTGTGGAGAGCCCCCCCGTCCCTTCCCCCTGCCATCCTCTTCCTGTTCCTGTCGGCGATGGCCCGTCCACCTCCTGGATGGGCCCCAAGAAGATCGGCGAAGACTGGGATAAAGACAAATCCGTTCGAAACCGATCCATCCAGTGCAACGTTTCACCCTGGATCCGTTTTTTGACGGTCCTGGGGGCCGAAAACGGCTCCTGGACACCGAATTACGTTACCGAGGAACCCCACATACCTATGTTATTTCCCATGTGTACCATCGGTGCTTCTGCTGCTGCTCCTCCTTCTCCTCCTCGGTGTCCTCATCCTGCTGCTGCTTCTGCTGCTGCTGCTTCTGCTGCTGCTGCTGCTGCTGCGTCTGCTGCTGCAGCTGCTGCTGCTGCTGATGCCGCTGCTGCTGCCCCACCTCCCCGTCCTCCTCCTCCTCCTCCTCCTCCTCCTCCTCCTCCTCCTCCTCCTCCTCCTCCTCCTCCTCCTCCTCCTCCTCCCTCCTCCTCCTCCCTCCTCCTCCTCCTCCTCCTCCTCCTCCTCCTCCTCCTCCTCCTCCTCCTCCTCCTCCTCCTCCTCCTCCCCTCTCTACCTCCTCCTCCTACCTCCCAGCGCACCCTGTGGCGTCGAGGACATGCCACGCCTGCCACGCCCTGGGAGCCTGCACGCATAGGGCCCCCACCCCCAGCGCACCCCCTGTGGCGTCGAGGAAATGCCACGCCTGCCACGCCCTGGGAGCCTGCAACGCATAGGGCCCCCACCCCCAGCGCACCCCTTGTGGCGTCGAGGAAATGCCACGCCTGCCACGCCCTGGGAGCCTGCAACGCATAGGGCCCCCACCCCCAGCGCACCCCCTGTGGCGTCGAGGAAATGCCACGCCTGCCACGCCCTGGGAGCCTTGCACGCATACGCCTGCCTGCATAGGGCCCCCCCCAGCGCACCCCCTGTGGCGTCGAGGAAATGCCACGCCTGCCACGCCCTGGGAGCCTACAACGCATAGGGCCCCCACCCCCAGCGCACCCCCTGTGGCGGCGAGGAAATGCCACGCCTGCCACGCCCTGGGAGCCTACAACGCATAGGGCCCCCACCCCCAGCGCACCCCCTGTGGCGATCTAAAGTGTAACGCATGCCGTGCCCTGCGCCATGGCCTGCTGAGCTGTGCTGTGCTGAGCTGAGCTGTGCTGAGCTGTGCTGAGCTGTGCTGTGCTGTATGTGTGGGGGGAGGGGAGGTGTGTGTGAGGAGACGCGGGTGCGCCGCGGCAGAGAAGAAAACCAGAACCCCACGAAACATGTGGGAAAAAACCCAACAACAAAAAACTGTCCCGAACCCAGAGCCTCGAACCTCGCCCCCCCTCCCTGCTCACAGGCACCGATGCTGGGCCACCTCAGACCCCCAGCCGGCTCCAAACCAAACATCTCCAACCTCGACCCTCGAACGATCGACGGCGCCACGGGCAGCGGCGGCAGCGGCGACGGCGGCCTGGCCCGGCTGCCAGGCGCGGGCCATGCTGCTCAGCTTCGTGCGCCCCGCCGCCGCCGGCGCAGCCGCGGCTGCAGTCGCCGCCTGGAGGAGGAGAGCAGGAGGAAATGGGAGGACCAGGAGGAGGGAGGCGGACGAGGAAAGAACAACAACTCGACATCGGGGCAAGTGTGCGAGAGACAAGAACTGACATGTGCGTGCGTGTATGTCTCTAGCTCTCTCTCTCTCTCTCTCTCTCTCTCTCTATATATGTATATATGTGTAAATGTATACTAGAACCATCGCGCGCGCTTCGCGCGCGCTCAAGTTCTAGCTAGGCTTGATAGGCTAACTCATGTAACATCATGTTGGTCGCTTCTTGCGTCCAGGGACTCCCTTGGAGGCCCTGCGCAAGCCTCGGAATCGTATAGAAGGGGAAGCGCGGAAACGCAGAAGTCATTACTTTCCTTTAGATATTGAACGATTTGGGGCCCTCAAAAGCTTCCTGGGCTCTTTTTGGGGAGGTGAGGGGGGTCTGAATTCTGGTCTGTTGTGCAAGAGCAGACCGGGGGCCAAACTTGAAGAAAAAAAGGAATTGTGGGATTCCAATGCTTAGTTCCTCGGCGCTGTTCAGCGCTGTTTTTTTGTGTGTGCCTCGCGGGTTTTGGTAGCGGGGCCCCTCAGGGTGTGGGATCTTACGGACGCCCTGGGGGTTCTGGAGGCCTCCTGGGGGCCTGAAGAGCCGTCGGAAGGGTGTCTCGGGCTGTGTGGGAGCGTGTTGGGCCGTTCTTTACGTTCTGGGGGCTCATTGGGGTAGTCTTGGGCTGTCCTTGGGCGTCTTGGGGCCCCCCCGGGAAGCCGGGAGGCGCGGTACCGGCCAGATGTCAGGGGATGCGTGGGATCTCCGAGTAGGAGTCCACTTTGAAAAAATAAAAAGGGGCTTGCAGTACTGGGCGCCTCTTCGGCAATTTTGGGGGTTTATTGGCCCGTTTTGGACCCGTCCTGGGAATCTTTTGGGCGGGCTTGGGGCGGTCTTGGACCGCCGAAAGCTCGAAAACGCGAGAAGGCCGAAAACATATGAAAACTAATGAAATCTACGATTTTGGCCTCTGCGGGTTTTCCCGGGACGCCTCTCGGACCTCTCCTGGGGCCTTCTGGGGGCCTCCTGGAGGCCTGGAGAGCCGTCGGAAGGGTGTCTCGGGCTGCGCGGGAGCGTGTTGGGCCGTTCTTTACGTTCTGGGGGCTCATTGGGGTCGTAATGGGCTATCTTTCGGCGTCTTGGGGTCTCCCCCCGGGAAGCCGGGAGGCGCGGTACCGGCCTGATGTCAGGGGATGTAGGACCCCCGAGTGGGAGTCCCACTTTGAAAGAAAAGCAAGCAATTCTGGGAATCCCACCAGCCCTTTGGGCGTGAGTGGTTTAGCGAGCTCTCTCTGTCCTCAACCCCCCTTCTTCCCCTCCGGGGAGGGGTTTACCCCTCCCCCTACCCCCTCCCCCTGGGCCTGGAGAGGGCGCCCCGCGGGTCGTTGGAGGGCTCTTTTTCGACTCCTGGGAGGGCTAAAAAACGACGACCCTCACGAGGATTCTGGCCCCGACGGGGGGACCGAGTTTAGCCCCTCTGCTCTTCTTTGAAGCCAAAATCATTGATTTTACTATGGTTTTGGCCCCATTTTGGCCTCCTGAGGGGGCCGCGCTCATCTTCCTTCATAGCAAAATCATTGATTTTACCAAGGTTTTGGGTTCATTTTGTCCTTCTCAGGGGGCAGCGCTCCTTTGCGCTTCAGAGGAGGTCGCAAGAGGCCCCAAGATGGCCCCAAGAGGCCCCCAGGAGCCTCCCAAGAGGCCTCCAAGAGGTCCCCAAGAGGCCCCCAAGAGGCCCCAAGAGCCCCCCAAGAGGCCCCCAAGAGGCCCCCTGAGGCCCCACGAGGCCCCCCAGAGGCCCCCAAGAGGCCCCCAAGAGGCCCCCAAGAGGCCCCAAGAGGCTCCAAGAGGCCCCCAAGAGGCCCCACGAGGAGCCCGAACGACTCACACCAGGACGAGGGGCCCGAACGACTCACACCACGAAGAGCCCGAACGACTCACACCACAAGGAGGGGCCCGAACGACTCACACCAGGACGAGGCGCCCGAACGACTCACACCACGAGGAGCCCGAACGACTCACACCACGACGCGGGCCCCGAACGACTCACACCACGAGGAGCCCGAACGAGTCACACCAGGAGGAGGGGCCCGAACGACTCACACCAGGATGAGGGGCCCGAACAACTCACACCACGAGAAGCCCGAACGACTCACACCAGGACGAAGAGCCCGAACGACTCACACCACGAAGAGCCCGAACGACTCACACCAGGAAGAAGGGCCCGAACGACTCACACCAGGACGAGAAACCCCAAACGACTCAAATCACGAGGAGCGCTTTCTCTCCCTCCTCCTCCGCCTCGTCCTTCTCCCGCTCCCCCCACAAGGAGGATGTACAAGGTGGCGGGAGGAAGGAGGAACAGGGGAGATATGCGGGGCCAAGCGGACGCACGCCTGAAAAACACGACTGTCGGCATGCTTCGCAAGAGTTGCTGCTGTGAGATGGGCTGGTAGGGATACGCGAAGCGTAAAGAATTCCCTCTTGTTTTTACCATCCTCAATCTTCGAGGGTTGGAAGCGGGAAAACGTGAGAAGGCGAAAAACATGAGAAAAACCATTGGGATATCAACGATGTTACACTCTTTGGGCTCTCTCGGGACGGCTCTCGCAGCTCTCTCGGGCTGTTTTTAGAGCCTCGTCGGGGTCCTTTAGGGCCTCTCAAGGATCGGGGATGTGTTGGGGGCCTCTGGGGGGTCACCGAAGCGTCTCGGAGGTCTCTGGGAGCCTCCTGTTCCCGGGCCCATCTTGGGCCTGTTCTGGGGTGGTGTGGGGCTGTCCTGGGCGTTTCTTCGGCATTATTGGAGCCTTCTTGGCCCGTCGCGGGGCCGTCCTGAAGGTCTCTTGGGTGGTCTTGGGGCGGTTTTGGGAGCCTCTTCGGCGTTCTTGGACCGTTCGAAGCCTGAAAACGCGAGAAGCCAAAAACATCGAAAATTTTCCTGGCGAAGGACCCAACCATTTGCAGTTGTGAGTACCGCCATTGTGAATATTTTCTTCGGTGGCGTTCCCTACGGGGCCAGGAATCCACGGACCGCATGAGGGGTGTGCCGAATTGCGTGGCGGGGTACACAACACGAAGGAAAACGAGTGGTCTAATTACAAGAGACTGAGCGCGGGTGAGTCTGAGTGCGAGTGAGTATGAGTGTGAATGAATCTGCGCGCGAGTGAATATATTTGCATGAATGCGGTCATGGCTACACCTAATGTGAATGTATATGGATGTGAACGGTTCGGGTACGCCTGACTCTGAACACTCGTGACACTGAGCGAGGCCGCCGCAGGGAGCTTCCCCGGGAACCCTGACGGCAGCGCCCGCATGCCGTGACGCCCATGTCGGCACGCCCATCACGAGGATCGCGCCCGCTTCCTTCCCCTCCTTTCCTCGCTCTTTGCTCGCGCACTCCAAAGCCCGAGGCTGCAGGCGCAGCACAGCGCGGAGTCCCCGCGACGCGCGCCGGTCGCCCCGGAGGGGTCCCAGCGACGCGCCCGGGTCGTCCGCTGCGCGGAGCAAAGACAGCTGGCTGGCAGGCTGACTACGGGCAAGGCTCTGGCAGCTGGGCCAAGCGACGACGGGCGAGCGAGACGCTGGGCAGAGCGCAGCACGGAGTTCCCGCGACGCGCGCTGGTCGCCCCGAGAAGGTCCCAGCAAACGCAGCCACTGGGGCCTTCGGTACTCCCTATGGGGCCACGAAACGTGTGAAGGGTGTGCCGACATGGGGGTGAAACCGCATGCGAACGCAGTCACTGGGGCCTTCGGTGGAGCTCCCTATGGGAGGGGCCACGAAACGTGCGAGGGGTGTGCCGACATGGGGGCGAAGCCGCATGCGAACGCAGCCACTGGGGCCTTCGGTGGAGTTGGAACCGCATGCGAACGCAGCCACTGGGGCCTTCGGTGGAGCTCCCTATGGGGCCACGAAACGTGTGGAATGTGTCCCGAAACTGGATTGGAACCGCATGCGAACGCAGCCACTGGGGCCTTTTGTGTGGAGCTCCCTATGGGGCCACGAAACGTGTGAGGGGTGTGCCGACATGGGGGAGAAACCGCATACGAACGCAGCCACTGGGGCCTTCGGTGAAGCTCCCTATGGGGCCACGAAACGTGTGAGGGGTGTGTCGACATGGGGGTGAAACCGCATGCGAACGCAGCCACTGTGGCCTTCGGTGGAACTCCCTATGGGGTCACGAAACGTGTGAGGGGTGTACCAAAATGGGGGGGTGGAACCGTATGCGGGCGCTGCCGCTGGAACCTTCGATCGAGCTCCCTATGGGGCCACGAAACGTGTGAGGGGTGTGCCGAAATGGGGGTGGAACCGCATGCGGGCGCTGCCGCTGGGCCTTCGGTGGAGCTCCCTATGGGGCCACGAAACGTGTGAGGGGTATGCCGACATGGGGGTGGAAGCGCATGCGGGCGCTGCCGCTGGGGCCTTCGGTGGAGCTCCCCATGGGGGCACGAAACGTGTGAGGGGTGTGCCGACATGGGAGGGAACCACTTGCGGGCGCTGCCGCTGGGGCCTTCGGTGGAACTCCCTATGGGGCCACGAAACGTGTGAGGGGTGTGCTAACATGGGGGTGGAACCGCATGCGGGCGCTGCCGCTGGGGCCTTCGGTGGGGCTCCCTACGGGGTCACGAAACGTGTGAGGGGTATGCCGAAATTGGGGTGGAACCGCATGCGGGCGCTGCCACGGGGGCCTTCGGCAAGGCTCCCTATGGGGCCACGAAAAATGTGACGGGCGTGCCGAAACGGGAGTCCATGATGGTGTTGATAACGGCGATGATGATGGTGACGATGGTGATGATGAGAATGACGATGATGCCAATGATGGAGATGACGATGATGATGATGGCGACGATGATGATGACGATGATGATGCTGATAAGGACGATAACGATGACGGTGATGATGATGATGATGATGACGATGATGACGACGATGATGATGATGATGATGATGATGATGATGATGATGATGATGATGATGATGATGATGATGATGATGATGATGAGGAGGAGAGAGGAGGAGGAGGAGGAGGAGGAGGAGGAGGAGGAGGAGGAGGAGGAGGAGGAGGAGGAGGAGGAGGGAGGGGCAGCGGGAGGAGTGAACGCGGGGCGCTGTCTCCTCAAAACGAGGACCCAACACCACAGGATGGTTGAGAAAAACAATGAAAATCTACGATGTTGGCCTCTTCGGGCCGTCCCGGGACGCCTCTCGGACCTCTCTTGGGGTCTCTTGGACGCTACCTGGGAGCCTCGAGAGCCGTCGGAAGGCTGACTTGGGCTTGCTGGGAGCGTCTTGGGCCATCCTTTCGAATTCTGGGCGCTCCTGGGAATCGTTTTGGGCCCTCCTGGAGCGCTGTGGAGGCTCCCCGGAACGACAAGAAGAGCGGCACCAGGAGCGTCCCCGAGATGTGGCGGGGAGGTGTGGCACCCCGGGCCGAGGGGTGGCGGAATTTAGTGTTATTACTTACTACTATTATGATTTTATACGCATATATATATATATATCAAACAAAACACCTGATGATGAAAACTGCCGGCTTCCCAACTGGTGGGACGATGATGGCTCCACCAAGCAAGCCCAGAGAAGGTGGTCGGGAACCCTGTCCCGAGCAGTGCGAAGTGTTGGCCAGGCCCACCCGTTCGTGCGACGACGAAGAGACCCACAGTATAGAAAGGATGCAGCGCAGCAGGCGGTCCCGCGCCCGTGCCCCTGGAGGGCAGCCGGGCTCGCTAAATGAACAACAGCATCGAGAACCAATATGCGAAGCGCTGTCGGGGCCACCCAGTCACACGAACGCCCTGAGGTGTCCAATCCAGAAGCTTGGTGGACCAACGCCCGTCCTCGCATTGCTGAACTCGGCTTTGCAATCGGCGTTTTCCCTCCTGCTGTTGATCGCCTCAGCTGCGGGAACCGGCTCGCCGGAAGAGTCCTTCGGTCCGGCTGTTGGCGCGGGTAATCCAGTCTACCCAGCTTTCGTGCTCGATGTTCATATCGGCAAGTTCGACATGTCTCCTCGGCGTTTGAATGATTCGCCGCAGTATTTTTCTCTCCTCGGTTTGCAGTATGTGAGCCCTTTTCTGCCGTCATCGTCCAGCACCCGCTGCCGTGTAGCACAGAGGGAGTCACCGTCGCGTCGAACAGTCGCATTCTGCAACGCAGCGGATAACGCTTATTGGTCGACACCTTTCTTGAATTCCCCAAGCGCTGCCCACCCACGAGAGAAGCGGTGAGTCAGTTCGACGCCGCGAAAATCAGCAAACGAAACCAACCTCCCCAAATAGACAATGTCACCGTCAAAGGGGATAACGTCGACGTAGCCTTCCCCCGCCTGGACTTGCTTCTGCCGCAACATCCCTTTTTTCGTACTTCTACGTGAGACAATATACTGGTCTTGCCCATGTGCAGCTTGAGCCCGCGCTCCCCGGCTGCCGTCTGCAAGTCGCACAACACGTGGCGGACCTGGGCACGAGTCGATCCCACCAGTAATATGTCGAGAGCAAAACATAAATTTGCGAGGTACTCGTATGCAATGTGAACACCGCGCCGGCCCTTGCTCCACGCACACTCGAAATCGCGCACGAAATGCTCCAGGATCGCATTGAAAAGAGCTGAACTGACTGGGTCTCCTTGGAAGGTGCCTCGCTCCAATTTGTACGTCCAGCTGCTCTGGTCTGACTCGACTGCTCTGTCTGGACCTGGTAAAGACGAGCCAGAACTTGAATGGATGTACGGCTCAGGAACACGCTGGGCGCGAAAAGCTGTCCACATACCGTCGTGGGAAACTGAATCGAAGGCCTTTTCAAAATCAACTGCGGCAACCAAAACTCGCGCCCGAACTCCCAACACTTCTCGTGCAAGAATGCCAATGTCAATAGAGGGTCGTCGCAAGAGCACCCCTTCTTGAAACCAGCCTGGTCGGTGGACTGCTCCGCTACCAGAAATACCTGTAACCGGTCGTGCATGATCATGCTTTGTACAGAATTGGCAATAGTGAGATCGGTCGATAACTCTGTGGCAGCTTCAGATCCCTTTTCTTGAAAAGGACGGATAACTCGAGAATGTTTCCACGAGGCTGGCGGCTCCTCGCAGTTGCAGAACACGTCTGTATATAAGGCTGCAATAGCTTCCTTAAGAGCTGGCCCACCGCATCCGAACATTTCTGCCATAGTCCCCCGACCGTCAGCAGCTTTCCCCCTCTTCATACGCTTCACTTGCGCCTGGACCTCGTCGACTGTGACAGGGGGAACTTCGAAACATCCAACTCCGTCGGTTACAGCTTGTGCCTCCCATGCAGGACAGTGTCGTTCAGCGTGCAAGCTCTCAACAAAAGTCGCGACGACATCTACAATTCCTTGGCGGTCTGTGCGGGTCCACCCTTCGGACGAAGAGACCCTAACAGCAAGAAGGCAAAGAGACAGCAGCTGCTTAGGGAACCTCACCCTGGACTAGGAGGCGGCAGTCAAACCAGAAACTTGAACAACATATCTGCTGGCACTGCGCGGGCAACTCAGCCTGAGGCACCCTCGCGCAAGGAGTTGGACTGCAGATTTCCGCGTCCATGTCACCAAAACCTCAGAATGGGAATGGCGATCCTGCGCCACTCGATGGCACCTCAAAGGGATGAGGGGGAAGAGGGGGAGAAGCGTGCACGCACAGAATGCTGTGGCCTCGAGGCGCCCAGCCGGCTGGGATCCACAACCCGGCACCGCGACTAGGAGGAGGAGGGGGAGGAGAGGCGAGGCGACAGGAGAAGGGCGACAGCGTGCACGCACCGAATGCTGCGGTCTCGAAGCGCCCAGCCAGCCTGGATCCACAACGCGGCACCGCAGTTGAAAGGAGGAGGCGGATCGAGGCGTTTACTCAGCGCGCAAAGCTGGCTCGAGAAGCCGCTCCCTCAGCGGAGCCGCAGTGGCCCCGACGCAGCAGCAGCAGCACGAGAGCAGAGGAGGGACGACACCCGGGGACTGGGGCGAACCCAGACCGGGGGAGGAGGGAAGCAAGGGGGGAGACGCGCCAGGAGGAAAGGGCCAAGGTCGACGCACAGGGCGACAGCCTGGGGACGAAGCACCAGAAGAGGCACCGACAGGACGACGCAGGACGGCGGACACAGACAATGACCCACCCAGGAGAGCAACGGCCGTGCAGGCTGCACCAAGGCCAAGCCTGGGAACCGGACCTGCCGCGTAAAGGAGGGTAGCTCTCTATAGGCAATAGACGAGCGATCCCCAAGAATCAAGCAAGGAGGAGGAGGAGGAGGAAGAGGAGGAGGAGGAGCAGCAGCAGCAGCAGGAGGACGAGGACGAGGACGAGGAAGGAGGGGAGGCGAGTGATCGCCCACTCGAGGCGCCTTGCGGCGGGGCGTCGCCCGCGGAAGCGCGGGCCGGCTTCTCCGCCTGGCCAGGACGAAACCACATGAAGATATATATATATATATATATATATATATATATATGTATATATGTAAAAATAGGTACTGGAACCATCGCGCGCTTCGCGCGCGCTCAAGTTCTAGCTAGGCTTGATAGGCTAACTCATTTAATCTCATGTTGGTCGCTTCCTGCGTCCAAGGACTCCCTTGGAGGCCCTGCGCGAGCCTCGGAATCGCATAGAATGGGAAGTGTGGAAACGCAGAAATTATTCATTTCTTTCTAGGTATTCAACGATTTGGGGCCTCAAAGGTTTCCTGGGTTCTTTTTTGGGAGGTGAGGGGCGTCTGAATTGTGGTCTGTTGTGCAAGAGTAGACCTGGGGCCAAACATGGAGAAAAAAAGGAATTGTGGGATTTCCATGTTATTCCAGTTCCTCGGCGCTGTTCGGCGCTGTTTTTTTGTTTGTGCTCCGCGGGTTTTGACCCCTGGCTCTAGGAAGCCGCAGCCCTTGACTGAAGTAGTGACCCACACATGTGTTGAACTCGAGGTGAAATTACCCTGCGACGTACCCAACCCATGTGCATCAAGTGGCAAGAGGAGTAGGCCAACATTAGCAGGAACAACGACAATGTAGACACGGTGATTTGTTGCGCAATCTACATGGGACGCGCATGCGTTGCACGACTCACAGGACGACGATCGGAAGAACGAGGATCGAGGCCCCAGGCTCGAAGAAGAACGGGGACGGGAACGAGGGGCAGGAGGAGGATGGAATGGAGGGGCGAAAGGCCATCGCGGCAGCAGCAGCATGCATGGAGCAGGTGAAGCGGGGAATAGGACGACAATGAAGGTGGCGGGAGGAGACAGAAAAGCGCCGCGTTTTCAGGTACACGCTAAACACTGAGCGCTGCCTGCGCCATGTCGTCGCAGCGTTCCACAGGCTCAAACCTGCTTATAGTAAGTGCAAGAAGCGAGCGAGACTTAGCTCGCCCGCTAGCTTCTCCGCCTCATCCCTGCACATTTAGTGCGGGAGCTGAACGTTCGCAGGCGCGCCGCCAGGTCTGCGGGCGGCCCGCGGGAAATGACACATTTTCACAGATCGCAGCCCTCCAGGGATGGCGAAGTCTAATCTGAATCCCCGTATGACGTCACTCCGCTGGCCACCCCAGCACCCCTCGAAAGTGGCGACAGGTTCGCAGATCGCAGCCCCCCAGAGATGGCGATGTCTAATCTGAGTCCCCGTGGGGCGTCACTTCGCTGGCCACCCCAGCAGCCCTCGAAAGTGGCGACAGTTTCGCAGATCGCAGTCCCCCAGGGATGGCGAGGTCTATTCTGAGTCCCCGTAGGGCGTCACTCCGCTGGCCACCCCAGCAGCCCTCGAAAGTGGCGATAGTCTCACAGATCGCAGCCCCCCCACGGATGGCGAGGCCTAATATGAGTCCCCGTAGGGCGTCACTGCGATGGCCACCCCAGCAGCCCTCGAAAGTGGCGACAGTTTCACAGATCACAGCCCCCCAGGGATGGCGAGGTCTAATCTGAGTCCCCGTAGGGCGTCACTCCGCTGGCCACCCCAGCAGCCCTCGAAAGTGGCGACAGTTTCACAGATCGCAGCCCCCCAGGGATGGCGAGGTCGAATCCGAGTCCCCGTGGGGCGTCACTCCGCTGGCCACCCTAGCAGCCCTCGAAAGTGGCGACAGTTTCGCAGATCGCAGCCCCACAGGGATGGCGAGGTCTAATCTGAGTCCCCGTAGGGCGTCACTCCGCTGGCCACCCCAGCAGCCCTCGAAAGTGGCGACAGTTTCACAGATCGCAGCCCCCCAGGGATGGCGAGGTCTAATCTGAGTCCCCGTGGGGCGTCACTGCGCTGGCCCCCCAGCAGCCCTCGAAAGTGGCGACAGTTTCACAGATCGCAGCCCCCCAGGGATGGCGAGGTCTAATCTGAGTCCCCGTAGGGCGTCACTCCGCTGGCCACCCCAGCAGCCCTCGAAAGTGGCGACAGTTTCACAGATCGCAGCCCCCCCACGGATGGCGAGGTCTAATCTGAGTCCCCGTAGGGCGTCACTGCGCTGGCCACCCCAGCAGCCCTCGAAAGTGGCGACAGTCTCACAGATCGCAGCCCCCCAGGGATGGCGAGGTCTAATCTGAGTCCCCGTGGGGCGTCACTCCGCTGGCCACCCCAGCAGCCCTCGAAAGTGGCGACAGTTTCACAGATCGCAGCCCCCCAGGGATGGCGAGGTCTAATCTGAGTCCCCGTGGGGCGTCATTTCGCTGGCCACCCCAGCAGCCCTCGAAAGTGGCGACAGTTTCACAGATCGCAGCGCCCCAGAGATGGCGAGGTAAAGATAGGTAAAAAGCAAGCGAGGAGAGGAGGAGCGAAGAGAAGAGGATGAGGAGGTAAGAGCAAGAGAAGAGACGAAGAGGGGAGAGAGGAGGCGGGAGGAGGAGGAAGGTGGAGACCACACCACAGTGCTCTATTCAAAACGAGTACCCAACACAGGAGGGTTGGGAAAAATACCAACCACGCGGATCACATAGCATCGCCCCGCCAATCTCGGCACGCCCCTCACACGGATCGCGCCCCCCCCCCCCCCCCCCCCTGGGAGCTCCATTTACAGTGCCAGGGACGAACTTCGCACGCGCCCCTCCGCCCATCTCGGCACATCCTTGACACGGATCGCGTCCCAGAAGGATGTAGTTCCACGTGCTGCCCTAGTGGGAAGATTCGCATAGCGCCCCCCCGCGTATTTCGACTCACTCTTCACACGGATCGTGCCCCAAAACCGACGGCCCCATCGGCAAACCCCTGGCATGGATCATTCGTTAGGAGCGTCTCGTGGGCGTCTTGGACGCTTGTCGTAGACTCGCGGCGTGATTATCATGAGCCCCTCGAAGTCTCTGCAATGCCTCTTGGGGGCCTCTCGGCGTCTCTTCGGGGCCACTCGGGAGCTTCGTGGGTTGCTTGGCATCTTTGGGGGCATGTTAGGAGCCACGCCCTCCAAGCCACTATCCCACGACCCCTCTTGGCACCATCGTGGGGCCATCTTGGGCCTCCCGTGGGGCCCCCTTTCTTGACGACGAAGAAGTGAGAGGCTCAAGGCAAATCGGTAACAACATAAAACATGTTCTCATGTTCGCCATGTTACATAATGAGTGCGCGAGCTTGGCAAGAGTGACAAATCAAATGCAACATTGAGATTTGGGCACGGTGTTCGCCTTTACACGGCTCCAGGATCTCGGGTAACTGCTAAGCTCTGTCATATTTATGTGCTGCACTACATGACACGCCTAAATCAATTCAAATGTTGTGCCGCCAGTGCGAACCATGCAGCGCCAAAGGCAGGTCTACCAATTGACGGCGGCATCCGCGGGATACAGCAACGGATGGGTGCCAACAGGAGGCAAGTACCAAAAAGAAGAAAAAGGAGCAGGTGAAACCCTGAGCTGATTCACTACACAGCGGGTGAATCACAAAACCTGACCGGACAAGAACAGGAAGATCGCTGCTGTCCACGAAGCACGTCGTTTACGACTCAGAATGTTACGTTGGGGTGATAGTTCTGCTGCCGCATATACATATATACACACATACATGCACACATACATACATACATCATGTATACATACATGCATACAAGCATACGTACATACAAACATGCATACATACATACATAAACCCATACATACACATGCACATACATATACATGCACATATACAGATGAATATACACATACATGTACATATACATATACATATACATGTACATGTACATATACATATACAGATACATACACATATACATATACATGTGTACATATACAAATACATATGCAAATACATATACAAATACACATACATATACATAAACAAATGCATATACATGTACACATGCAAATACATATACATATACATATACATATACAAATACATGTACACGCATATATACATATACACACATATATATACATTCACATACATATACATATAAATATACATATGTATATATATATATATGCATATACATATACATATACAACTACCTATACATATACCTATACCTATACATATACATATGCATAACATATACATATACATATTTCGAGATTCCAGCGGTCCGCCTCTCGGACCTCTCTTGGGGCCTTTTGGAGGCCTCCTGTAGGCCTGGGGATTTGTCGGAAAGGTGTTTTGGACTGCTTGAGGGCGTCTTCGGCCGTTCTTTACGTTCTGGGGGCTCCTTGGGGTCGTCTTGGGCTGTCCTTGGGCGTCTTGGGGGCCCCCCGGGAAGCCAGGAGGCGCGGTACTGGCCAGATGTCAAGGGATGTGTGGGATCTCCGAGTAGGAGTGCCACTTTGGGGGGAGGAAAACAACAATTCGGGGAATCCCCTTTTTTCCAAATCCTTGATCTTCGATTCGAGGGGTGGAAGCGGGAAAACGTGAGAAGGCGAAAAACATTATAAAAACGATGGGATGTCAACGATGTTACCCTCTTTGGGCTCTCTCGGGACGGCTCTCGCAGCTCTCTTGGGCTGTTCTTGCAGCCTCGTCGGGGTCTTTTTGGGGCCTCTCAGGGATCGGGGGTGTGTTGGGGGCCTCTGGGGGGTCCCGGAGGCGTCTCGGAGATCTCTGAAAGCCTCCTGCTCCCGCTGTTGGGCCCATCTTGGGCCTGTTCTGAAATGGTCTGGGGCTGTCCTGGGCGCTTCTTCGGCAGTCTTGGAGCCTTCTTGGCCCGTCTCGGGGCCGTCCTGAAGGGCTCTTGGGTGGTCTTTCTTTTTTGGACCGTTGGAAGCCTGAAAACGCGAGAAGCCAGAAACATCGAACATTTCCTAGCGAAGGACCCAGCCATATGCAGCTGTGAGTACCGCTATTGTGAATATTTTTTTCGGTGGCGTTCCCTACGGGCCTGGATCCAGTCGTGAAAGACCGACGGGAAGGCCTGCTTAAAATCGAACAGCGTGACTCCGCTGTCCTTAAGGTCGTAGAGTTGGCCCCAAAAGTGTCAATGAGCGTCTACCTCAAGAGGTTATCGATAAGCGAGCGACCAGCGACCAATCCCCTCTGCGAGCAATCGACGATGTCGGCGGCAACGGCATTGAGCGGGTGAGAGACAGCAGCAGAGACGATTTTGTTGTCGGTGTTACTTAAGGACAACGGTCTAGTAATACTCGGGGGTCTGGCTTCAGCCCCACCCTCAGATATAGCGCCCTTCGGGGGGAAGACCATTTTGCAGAAGTTAAAGGTGGGGTCGAGCGGGTTAAACTCGAGGAAGAAGATATAGAGGGAGTAGAGGACGTCGTAGCCTAGTTCCCTGATCACCCTCCAACCAGCGCAACTGATACCGCCGGGCCCAGGAGCCGAATCCCCCTTGCGGCAGACGAGGGAACAGAACGCTTCCATCGAAAGAATCCAGTCGTGGCGCGTGCGGGTCGAACTGACAAGGTGGCCCACGGTGCTGGATACTGGCGAGAGCCCCATCCAGCAGAGGAGACAGGCGCGCAGCCGGGTGCGGCGCGGTCGTAAAGACTGCCCCCCAGTAGTCCACGAGCGCCTGGGCCATCTTATCCGGCCCGGTGGTGCGCACGCCGCCTGGCCCCACAACCGAGGCCAAGAAAATCTTGGGGCGAGTCCTAGCCCACGCAGCAGACATCCGCCTGACACGAGCCAAGTGGGAGTCCTTCTGGGAACTCGTGAGGTCGGGGTCCCGTCGGATGGTGTTTTCCTCAAGGGTGAACTCCCGGATCAGGATTTGCCGAAAGCGTTCCAGAAACCCAGGGAAGTCAGACCAAACCATGCAGTCGCTGTCGTAAAACTCCTTCAACTCCTCGAAACCAGCAGTGGCTTTCAGAGCTCCTCATTCGTGGCCCCCTCGATGGGCCCTCAGATGTCTCAGACAAAGGGAGACTTTGGATGGGTTGCATATGGCCCCGTGCTCTTCAACATAATATTGAACCTCGCGAGCCGCAGCATGCATTAGGTCCTTCACCTCGCGGGCGGCAGTCGGTGGGCGCTGGCTGATCTCGCTGGCCTCCACCAACGAATCGAAAAAGGTGCGGAACTGCCGGCGCTTGAGAACCCAGCGCGGGATAGGAGGAAGAGGGTTCGCACAATCATCTTCGTTATCACTGTAAGAACCGTTAGGCCGATGAAGGGGGCGGAGAACGAGATGACGAGGAGCGTGATCCGAAGGAAGACTCCGATCTGCGATATATATGTCGGCGGTGGAGATCGGGTTGAAGTCCAGAGCGATCGGGGTCGGGGGCTGGTGAAAATGCGATCGAGTCGGGCGAAGCTCGGAGCAGATCTAACGTTCGAACGGTGTGTGTAGTGTGGTTGGTCGATCCCGAGGTATGTCGGAAATATGGTATCGCAATGCTTAGCTATACGAGAGAACGACGCGAGAGTTTCGCAAGCCCCCACCACAAATCTGCTCTCCCCAGACACCGAGAAGTTGAAGTCCCCCGCGAGGAAGATAGTGGCGCACCGAGCCGTGGCCAGGAACGCGCGAAGGGAGAAGAGGACAGCCTTGGCGCGCGACTCGCGCCAGTCGGGCACGAGATGTACATCGGCAACTTGAAGTCGCCCCCGCGGCCCAATGATGGGACAGCACATAAACTCTACCGTGGACGACTTCAGAAAAGGAGGAGGCGCTGAACTGAGAGAAGAGCTTGGACTGAACAGGCGTGACAATGCTGCCGGCGCTCTCAGAGGAATCGAACGACTCGAAAACCTCAATTTCAGGTAATTCGCTTCGGAGAGTCCCCAGAGCCCCAGGACGGCCGTGGACTTCCTGCAGGCACGCGATGGAGTGCTTGCCTATGAGCCGTCGCACGATGTCAACCGTTGGCTTGCTGCGCGTGTCGGGGGAGTGGATGGAGTAGAAGAGGGTCTGACAGTTCCAGGAACAGATACTAAAGACGTTTTCTGAAAGGAACAACTCATGAACCCCATCTTGCGCTCGAGAGTCATCTTGAGCAGGCTCACCCCCACCTGTATCATGACGAGAGTGCCGTAGAGGATCTTCCTATTGCACGGCCGAGATGATCGCCTCCACCTGCGGCACGGTGATACCCCAGTCGGAGAGCTCGTCGCCGACAGGGACAAAGTTGAACTTGTCGATCGAAATCTGGTTGATCGTCACGAGCGCCCAGATGTCGTCGCCGTTGGTCACGAAGAGGCTGCCCTTGAAACCATTGACTCCGACCCGACAGTTGGGAGACCAATTCGAACTCTTCTGGCACAGGTCGCGAATTGGGATGAAGAGCTTCGAGAATGCACGCTGCTTGTCACGTACGTCCTCAGGAAAGTCGCCCCTAGCGCGGAGCGGGTACTGCTTCTGGTTCCGCCAGTCGACCCATTGCATGGTGGTGGCACCGACCTGCAGGCGGAACTCCATGGCCTGGTCAGGCGTCTGGAAGATGCCCTCCGCGTTGACGGCGATGGGAAAGTTGGCTTCACCTGCTCGAAGTGGGCTCGTCGAACTTTGTCAAGGACTGGGCGAGGCCAAGTCCCGATCCACACCTTCCTCGCGTCGGTCGGGACGATAGTGGAAGGCGCCCCAGACGAGCTCCCTACCCGTCTTGCCTTCGATCGGTCCGTCGCGAATAAGCTACATGAAGGGGGCACGGAGCTATTGTCGCTGGACTCGAGCGCCTTGGTCCTGGTGTCGAGCTCCTTCAACCCGGCACGGGCGAGGTTGATCTGCCTGACGAGCTCCGCGTTGTTCGTGTTCATGTTCGCGGTGATGGGAGCGACAACTCCCTGGATCTTCGTGTCGACTGTCGACATGAATTCGTACATCAGCGCTCGCATTGCAGCCATGGTGAGCTTGGGAGAGTTCTGAAACAGAAGGTTGGCGAAAAAAGAAATGCGATAGTGTCCGCCTGAGCACGACACTCAGGACCGCCCGCGGTAAAAGGCTGCCCGCTCTAGTGGAAACCACTTGAGCCAAAATGGCAAAGGACAGAGGGAGAAGGAGGAGAAGGAGGAGGAGGGGGGAACAGGGGGAGAAGGAAGGAGGAGGAGAAGGAGGAGGAGGAGAGGAGGAAGGAGGAAGGAGGAGAGGAGAGGAGAGGAGGAGGAGAAGGAGAAGGAGGAGGAGAAGAGGAGGAGAAGGAAGGGGAGGAAGGAGGAAGGAGGAGGAGAAGGAGGAGGAGAGGAGGAGGAAAAACGCGCACGTCGCGCTTACATACACCAATCACAGCTTCGGAGGTCCGCGCGGCCTTCTTGGGTCGGTGCTGGGCACCGCTCCCCACACCTCTTGCAGCGCCTCCAACACACGCCCTGGGGAATCTGGTGCCGACCCGAGGAATTCGCGCGGGCCTCCGAAAGATTGTGCTTATGTAGTTGATCGTTGTGTCTCTACAAGGAGAGCGGGAGGAGGTGGAGCGTGCCCAAGGAGGACGAAGAGGAGGAGGAGGAGGAGGAGGGAAGTGGAGCGTGCGTCCATGGAGAGGGGGAGGATGAGGCTAAAACATACAGAAAGTCAAATAGGAGAAGGATGAGGATCAGCAGCAGCAGGAGGAGATAGAGGAGGAGCTGGACTCGGCGCTGGCGCCTGGAGGGGGCCGAACTCTCGCGCCTTGCCGCTGAGCCGCCCAGACCTCCGCACCGCGCGCTCGTTCCTCCTCCTCCTCCTCTTTCTCCGCCTCCTCCTCCTCCTCCTCCTCCTCCTCCTCCTCCTCCTCCTCCTCCACCTCCTCCTCCTCCTCCTCCTCCTCCTCCTCCTCCTCCCCCTCCTCAGCAGCAGTACCATCCGCAGCAGCAGCATAAACAGTCTGTTCTTCATCATCATCACCGCCATCACCGCCATCATCATCACCACAATCATCATTGTCACCGTCGTCATCACAAGTATCGTCGTCATCGTAATCATCGTCGTCATCGTTGGCATCATCGTCGCCACCACCAGCATCAACACTATCACCATCGGCATCGTTCCTCAGTCTCATTGCCCTCCTCCTCCTCCTGGTTCTCCTTACCCTCCTTCCTCGCACTGAACCTCCGCATGCTCATGGTCGGTGATGTTGCTAGCTCTCACCGTTATCATCATCATCATCATCATCATCATCATCATCATCATCATCATCATCATCATCATCATCATCATCATCATCATCATCAGCATCAGCATCAGCATCAGCATCAGCATGAGCATCAGCATCAGCATCAGCATCAGCATCAGCAGCATCATCACCACCACCATCATCATCATGATCAGCATCATCAGCATCATCATCACCGTCATCGTCGTCGTCGCTGTCGTCACCGTCATTATCGTCATGACCGTCAACAGAATCAACATCATCATCAACATCATCAGTATCCTCATCATCATCATCATCATCATCATCATCAGCATCATCATTATCATAATCATCATCTTCATCATCCTCCTCGTCGTCGTCGCCATTCTCACTGTCATCATCGACATCGTCGTAATCCTCGTCGTCGTTTTCATGATTACCACTAGCATGTTCGTCTACGACGTTGCTCTGCCTCCTCCTCCTCCATCTTCAGCCACCTTCACTATATTCCTCTGTCCTCCTGTTGGTCGTGTCCCCACCTCTTCCTTTCCCTCTCCTCCTAAGCCCTTAAGCTGAGCCTCTACATGATGTGCACACGCAATAATATCTCTCTCTCTTTCTCTCTGCCTCTGTCTCTCTCTCTCTCTCTCTCTCTCGCTCTCTCTCTCTCTCTCTCTCTCTCTCTCTCTCTCTCTCTTTCTATATATATCCCTCTCCAATTATGAATGGTCGTGATCACTCTTCCTCAGATCATTATCATATTCCTTCTCCTCATCATCCTCCTTGCAGTTGCAATCATCATCATCATCATCATCGAAGATCATCGTCATCGTCATCATCAGCATCATCATCAACAGTATCAGCATCATCATCATCAGCAGCATCATCATGATCATCGTCAGAATCATCATCATCATCATCATCATCATCATCAGTATTATCATCATCATCATCAGCATCATCATCATCATCATCATCATCATCATCATCATCATCATCATCATCCGCATCCTCATCCTCATCATCATCATCGCCGTCCTCGCGTCCTCGCTCTTCCCCATGATTCCGTGCATGCTGACCCTATTTCCCCTACTCCTCATTATCATCACCATGCTCACCATCATCTCCCCTCATCTTTATCCTTATCCTCGTCCTCATCACC
>CAUYUJ010017995.1:142500-173899 GCA_963575745.1 Prorocentrum cordatum | reverse complement strand
CTACTACTACGACTACTACTACTACTACTACTAATACTACTACTACTACTACTACTACTACTACTACTACTACTATTACATACTACTACATACTACTACATACTACCACATACTACTACATACTACTACTACTACTACTACTACTACTACTACTACTACCACTACCTACTACTACTACTACTACTACTACTACTACTACTACTACTACTACTACTACTACTACTACTACTACTACTACTACTACTACTACTACTACTACTACTACTACTACTACTACTACTACTACTACTACTACTACTACTACTACTACTACTACTACGACTACTACTACTACTACTACTAGGACTACTACGACGACTACTACTACTACTACTACTACTACTGCGACTACTACGACTACCCACAACGCAACTACTAGTCTGACTGCTACAGCAAGTGCGGTGACGGTGTTGACGACGATGCTGGTGATGCGCCCTCGAGTTGGCGACGACGCGTGGTAACGATGCTGCGTCGCCATGTGGTCCAACTATCGATCCCACTCGATCGACCTCACCATCGAGACACCACCAGGGCACCATGAGGCCAAATAAATGCCACCACTACTGTGCTGTGATGTTTGGTGCTAGGTGTGGTGGCTGGCTGCTGATCGCATGGTGATGGCCGCAGTGGTAATGAGTGTGGCGGCGGCAGCAACGGCGGTAATGCTGAGTACGATCGGAACACCATCAGAACAAGATCGGGCCAAATAAAAGCCACCACCACTGCGCTGCGATCGGAACTCTATCGGGGCACCATCGGGAGACCATCGGGGCACCAATCGATCTCACGTTCGATCTCACGTTCTATCTCACCATCGGCCTTACCATCGATATCTCTCGCTCGATCTCACCATCAATCTGACTATCGAGCTCACTACCGATCTCATTTTCGAACTCACCACAAGACACCGACGGGACACCGACGGGACACCGACGGGACACCGACGGGACACCGATGAGACACCGACGGGACACCGACGGGACACCGAGGGGACACGAACGGAACACCAACGGGACGCCAACGGGACACCAATGGAACACCGACGAGACAGCGCTGGGACAGAAACGAACACCAACGGGACACCGACGGCACACCGACTAGACACCGACGGGACACCACGGCGGGGCAGCCTGGCAACCGCCCGCCCACCGCGGGGGAGAGGCGGACAGCGACGGGAAACCACGGCGGGACAACCCGGCCACCGCTCGCCCACCGGAGAGGGAGGAGGGACCCGCCCTAGCCACAACGGAGTCATTCATACTTCCCGCCTACACAGCTTCGCCTCGCCCACACGCACGACAGGAACCCGAAACCGAAACCGATTCCCCTGTGGGGGGCTCTCCGTTCCACTTCGATCTCACCCCCCAACCTGCGACGACTATCATCATCCAACGCCTGCTGACCGACTGCCCAATTGGCCCGACAGATCGACAGGTCGGCCAGATCAGCGGCCCGAGCGAGCCCCCATCAACGGACTCGGGGCCTGTAAGCTCGGGGCGCTCGGGTGCACGACCATGACCTGCGGGGCCTCCGGCACCGTGACCTGCAGAGTCGCAGCCGGAGCTCCATCACAAGCGCCAGGTGGCGCCACCCCCGCCGACGGCCGCAAATCGACCGCGTCGCGCACAGCCACTGGCGCTCTGGCACACGGCGCGCTGCGCCGACGAGGTGAAGGTGGCCCCCGGGGGGGGGGAACCCCTGCGCTCATTACCGAAGGCGGAGTACAGAGGCAGCGGTCCCCATCCCCTCTTCCAACCATCCTCGCCGTGGCTCTGGGAGAGGGGATGGGCGGGGTGGTTCTGTCTGGGTTTGTGCCCCAGACGGAATTGATGAAGGAGTTAGTGGTGCACCCGTTGAGCGATAGTGTCGTTCACGACGAAGACCCCTGGCGAGCCTTCCCGTCACGACTGGGAACGCTGGACCACTAGTCTTCCACATGTGAGCCGCGGAGAAGAAGCAGGAGGGGAAGAAGGAGGAGGAGAGTGAGGAAGGAGGGGGAGATTGACAGGAGAAGGAGAAAAGGATAGAGGAGAAGCAGATCGAGGAGGTGGAGGAACAGGACGAGAAGAGGGAGGAGGAGCAGATGGAGAAGGGGGGAGGGGGGAGGGAGAGGAAGGGGAAGAGAGATGCGGGAGGTGGGAAGAGGAGGGAGCAGATGGAGGAGAGGGAAGGGAAGTATGGAGGACCGGGGAGTAACACGCCCCGAAAACGATGTCGCTGGCGCCGCTGACCATGGAGGGTACGGTCAGCACGGGCCCCGCTCGCGGCAGCAGGCAAGGGCTCTGGGAACTGTTGGCTTCCCACTCGTCGTCCGTGTCCGGAATAGAGGACTCCTTCGCGGTGGGAGGAGGGGGGAGGGAGAGGAGGGGGCAGGTGGAGGAGAAGAAGGAGCGCGCGCAGCATGGAACGCGAGTCGATCTTGACGCCCCAGCCACAGCCGCAGCTCTGAGAAAGTCGTGGCACCCATCCCTGACGAGGTCGAAAATGATGAAGTGGAGAGGAGGAGGAGGAGGAGGAGGAGGAGGAGGAAGAGGAGGAGGAGGAGGAGGAAGAGGAGGAGGAGGAGGAGGGGGCCGTAGCCATTTTTGCCCTAATCTGAACCCCTTGTCGCGGGGGCTCGAGCTTGGAGGTCTCCGCCGCTGTGCGACAACTATCAACGGGGCGCCCAGACGCACCTTTCACGTTCACACCCCTTGTCGAGGATTCGTCTCGGGCCTGCACAAGTCAATGGTTCGGCAGCCTCGCCATGAAGTACACCTCAAAATACGTACACCCAGAGGGGAGTGCTGAAGGAGCTACGCGTGCGGTTGCCAAAGAAACGAGACTTGGTGGACATGGTGCAAACACGATGGATCTACCAGGATCCAAACGCTCAGGCTCCTTGGAGGTCTTCTACCTCTGGCGTTTTGGCCCAAGGTTCTTGGAATGTGCGCGCAGGCCCCAACCCTCAGCAGTGGCAACGGGAACCACCCACAGGTGGTGGCCGTGGTCCACCCGCCCCCGGAGCTCCTTCCCAAGCACTGCAGCCAGGTCTCCAGTTGGGTACTTCAGGATAGGCAGGAAACCAGAAGAGAGCAGGAGGTACGTACTCGGCCACAGACTTACCCATGTTGCGTACATTGATCGAGACTGTTGGAGGCCTGTGAGACACCAAGCATATTCAACACTACCAGAAGACGATCGCCAAATTGGAGCATGCCGCTCGACCGCCTGATCCGCCCTCCCTGGGAGCCACGAAGCACGCCATGAAGCAAGCCAAGGCAACCCTGGACAAGGCGGTCAGGGTGGCGGAACAGCAGTCTGAAGCGGCTACCCAAGCCAAAGCCGATGCAGCCAAGGCAACGCCCAACTACAAGGAGTGCCCGTCTAAGTATACTGAAGCCGTCCTTGCGCTCGCTAACGATGCCAAACAAGGAGGGGCTGGTCAGGAACCCAGGCCAAAGTTGGATATGGTTACCTTGTTGGATGGTGGAGACCTCGAATTGAATGATCACGGTGTCTTTGGACTGTCAGAG
The DNA here is from genome assembly GCA_963575745.1 of Prorocentrum cordatum. Lineage (NCBI taxonomy): Eukaryota > Dinophyceae > Prorocentrales > Prorocentraceae > Prorocentrum > Prorocentrum cordatum. Next base: position 170,345 of record CAUYUJ010017995.1, on the reverse strand, counting down.
ATAGGTGTTGACAGCTCTGTGCCAGAGAGGGAGCAACTCGACCAGAGGAAGCAGAAAGTTCTAAACATGTTCAGAGACGCTTGTAAGAACGCGTTCGGGGCTGCACGCGAGAAAGCCTCGACTCTCGCGGGAGAGCAGAGGGTGTTCAACAAGAGGATGGAGGCCAAGAGGAGGAGAAGCAATGACGACGCTGACGACCAACCTGCAGCTGAAGCCCAAGGAACTCCAGGTGCGGCGGCGGGGAAAGGAGGCGCAGCGGTCCCGCCCCCTTCAGCGGCTGCCAGCGCCAGTGCTCCGCCACCACAGGCCACCACCCTGCCCACCGAGAAGGAGCAAAAGGCGGCTGGTAAGACTCACATTCCAGACGATGAAAAACTGTTCTTGAAGGCCGCGACGGCATCCAAGGACAGTGCAGGGAGCGGGCCACCGTCTTCTCTTCAACAGTGGGCGGGGCTCAGTATGTCCATTGTTCCAAAAGTTGTTCTATGAGGAGATCGGTTTCGGCTACTCTGTGCCCTTCAGTGGCGCGAGGTACGCTGACGAGCTTGCCTACACCGATGCCGTCGTCAATTTCAGTAACCCCCAGTCCACTAGTGACGCGTGGCACACCGATGGCTTTGCCTAAACCAACTGCGCCGACCGGTAGGTTTTCTCGGACGAATGGTGCACTGGCTACCACGCCTGCTTCGGTTGCCCCGCCGACTTCAACTTCGGATGGGGCGAAGACATCACTGAAGGGGTTACGGGCTTCACGACTCGATAACACACGTCCCGCGTTGTGCTGGGACTGTTGGGCAGACGGTGACGTCCCCCCCCCCCACAACACCACGGGAGGGCACGCACTGCGCCACTTGCTTGCGCTGGAAATGAGAGCTGGTATGTTGGAGAAGAATCGGAACAGCTGGGACACAGATTCGCCACGTTGAGCCCCAGATGATCGACCGACTTCTGACCTGGAACTCCCAACCAGCGACGACCTCGACAAAGGGATGATCGAGTGGAGGGAAGTTCTTCGTGAAGCTGGCCACGCCACCCTCACCGCGCTCAAGTCCTGCGGGGAGCTCTTCGGGATCAGCTGCTGAGATGACTCGGCTTGCTGAGGCGTACTTCCCCAAATGGTTTGCGTCCCCTTCCTCGACCAGTGCAGGCTGACATACCGAATGCCCCCAAAGGTCTCTAGCAAGAAGGCACCGACGGAGACCCTCGCTGTCATCACGTGCAATGTCAACTCGTGGTGGACGGGCAAAAAGTTGCTCCCCAATTTGGCGTGCATGGGAGACACCATCGCCTTCTGAAACCTAGGCTCAAGGACAGAACGGATCAGCTCAGGCACCAGGGTTGGAAGGTGTTTGGGACGGCTGCTATCCAGCACATCAGTGGCAAAGCGTCTGGGGAAACGATGGTCCTAGTCAAGGGCCATCTGGAGGCCCGGAGTCCCGATTCCACCGTGGTCCCTGGGATGCTCTCTGGGTGCTTTGTCCAAATCTAAAGCTTGGGGATTCTCTGCATCTACCCGGGGTACGTTTACTACAACGGAGGCTTGCCTCCCAGGAATATCCCTATCCCCTATCCTGGAGAACTTCGCGGAGGTGGTCTCTGACCGTGGCATTCCGTACATCCTAGGTGCTGACTTCAACAGTTCCCCTGCAACTGTAACGCTCGGCTTCCTGTCCCAGTTGCTGCGAGGAGTTGCCAGGGCTCCGACCAACGCGCCAACCTGCACGAGCGTTTTTGAGGGCAAGCCTATCAGCATCACCATCGACTTGTTTGCCATTCACACGGGGCTCGACGCGGTGCGCAGCAAGGTCGCCGCCGACTTGTCCGCAGTCCTTGAGCCCCACAGGCAAGTTGCCATGGACCTTCGCCGCAACACCAAGGACATCAAGATCCAGGTCCCAGAGCAGTGCCAGAAGCTCCCAACGGTTCCTCTTATCGGGCCTCGAATGAACCACTAGGGTACGACAAGCTGGTCCAGGACCTGACGCCGTTATTTGACTGCGTGGGAGGTTTCGATGCCGAACATACCACGTTGTCGGGAACCAAACTCCAAGAAGTGCCAGACATCCTGGATTATGCTTTATTGTATGCTGGAACAGCCAGGCTTGGTCCGAGCTCAAGACTATCGCAGGTTCTCAGCCCTCAGGAGCACATGCAGGACATCATATGGAGTGGGACTCCAAGACCAGTATCACGCGGGCTGGCGACAAAAGCCCCAAACTTTCCCCCGCCCTCCCAAGAGGTCGGATGGGTGGTGTGGAGGCTGACGGAGGTGCAGGCGGTGGTTGACAAGGGGAGCCTTCACTAAACCTACTCATACCTCCTCTCCCTGGTCAGACAGCTTTCCAAGATAGACTCCAAAGGTGGCCCGTTCAGGACCATGTGGCGCGATGGCGCTAGCTTCTGGCACCCCATGTTGAAGGCCCTCGACATCATCTTGATAGGTGACTGCGACGGTGCTCTCAACATCCTCCCCGACCCTACCGAGTTCGCATAGTTTCTCAAAAAAACGGATCCACCTCTCGGATCAGCAATTGGACAGGATAGGGTGAAACTGAGATTGCCTAGAAGCAATCGAATCCAACGGTTCCAAAGCTGCCCCTAATCTTCTCAAAGGGGTCCCCAGCACGTATTCCCAGCGCTGGGGGGACACCCTTTCGGATGAACAGGTCGTTCGGATCCTCCAAAGCACATCCCTCGAGAAACGACTTGAGCACCAGAGGTCTGTTTGAAGGAGCTTGGAGAGCTTCTGAGAAGGAGCCATGCCCGCGTTGCTTTGTACCACCTGACATACCTTTAGGCAGGAGGCCCAGTGAAGAGTGCATCAGATCGATTTCTCAACGATTTAAAGAGTCCACCTGCAAGCCAGATGGGTGGCACCCTCGCCACTTGTCCATCCTGTCCGAAGATAAGCTCTTCATTGTTTCGGTCATGCTTCAGCTCATGAAGACCACGCGCCGCGATCCTTCCAATATCTGCAGGCCGATTGCCCTCCTGGCCCCCACGCCAGAACGTTCGGCGAAGAGACCTCTTGATAATTTCCCTGAGTCTGTTCGAGTATTTGGGAAGATCCAGAAGAAGCAGGCCAGATATCGGGAACTCTCTGATGTGCTCGAAGGGCAATCCCCAATGGATCCCAGGGGGTCCCCTGCTGACACCGTCTGGAGGCAGAGTGCAAGGGCGGAGCTTTTCCGGGGCATCCACCTACCAGTGGCCTAGGCACCTGCTGCTGGACTGCTACTTGGACACTGCTCTCTACCCATGGAGGGGATAGTAGCAGGATCGGCGCTGGCCACCTACGAGGCCAAAGGTTCGTTGAAGCCGAGTGTTGACGCAACCTCGGCCAATATGAGCAGCACAGCCAGCCTTGCACGTTTACGACCAGTGGGGAGACAGCATGGACTGGGTAGTGGCGGCGCTGCAGGATTTTTCCCACATTACCCATCGGCATCACACTCAGAACCTCCTGCTCCCAATGGCATACAAGAAGTTCGGGAAGGTAGCCTCCTCGGGGCCCATCCTGAGGCTCGCCCAGCAAGCCCTCGGAGCCTCATTGGAGGGCCCCTAGTCGACACTGGAGCTGTTACCAGCCTTGGAATAGACCATCTTGGAGGCCGCAACCGACAGAGACCAGGAGCCCCCCAAAAAACAGTTCCAGGCTCATCGGGTCCCAGGCCAGGAGGCACAGAAAGGTCAGGATCGAGCTCTTCCGGACCAGCCTCGTTCCCACTCTCGCCTACGGGGCGGATGTCCGAGCGTTCAGCCCCCACCAGACTGCCCAGGTCAGAGCAGCAGCGGGCAAAGACACAGGCGTCCTGCTCAAAGGTGCACAGCTTGACCTCTGCTGGAGTTTGAGGCAGGGTTCGGACCCGGTCGGCATCGCCGGAAAGAATGTACAGAGACTTGCACAAGGATAAACATGTGCACAAAGACGTTATTCCTGTTGTCGTCCTGTCCCGAGCCCAGCATGCTACTACAACCCATCTTCACCCTACGAAGGGGAAGAACTGTTCTTGTCATGACCAGGGGGCCTCTTTCGGATGCGAATATATATATATATATATATATATATACACATATATATATGGTTGGAAGCCGCCAGGTGGGATTATATTCGTGCGGGAGTCTTTCTGGATCGTCACGGTTACCCTCTGAACCTCACAGAGGTTTGACCCTCTGCCGTTGCCCAGACGTGTACTTCCCAGCTGAAGGACACCCTCGGCCAAAAGCAGGTCCGCCAGAATTGTAACAAATCCGCCGACCCTGTCGGCGTGTGGAAGAGGCCCTTACATTCGTCGCTGTTTAATTCGTCGTCTCCTCGTCGTTGTCGTCGTCGTCGCCGCCGCTATTCCAAGCTTTGGTCTCCTTCTCCAACGCGCCAGCTGTTGCCTCTCTAACCCTGGACCTTTCTCTTCAAGCGTGCTAGCCCAAACGACAATAACGAACGTCGCAGTTCATTCGAAGGGAAAACACCTTCTCTTGATCCCTTCCCCGCGGGGGGTGGGGTCCCGAGCGGGGGGGTCCCGAGGTGAGGTCCCCGGGGGGGGGGGTCCAGGGAAAGACCCGGGGGGGGGTCCCGGGGGGGAGGGGGGTCCTGGTCGGAATGACGCCCCCCCGAGGGGCCCAAAGCCCGAAACCCCAAGTCCCCACGAGGCCCCCAAGACGGTCCAAGATGGCCCCGAATCGCCGAACTACCGGTCCAAGACGGCCAAAGTAGCCTCCAGACGGCCCAAGAGGTTTCCAAGACGCCCCAAGAGGCCTCCAAGAGCACCCCGAAGAGGGCCCCAAGAGGCAAAAATGATTGATTTCCCAGAAAGGTGTTTGAAAGATTTCGGGATTCTCGGCTTGTCGGCTTTTCGACACTCCAAGACGGCCCAAGAGGCTGCCAAAATCGCCCCAAGGTAGCCCAAGAGGCCTCCGAGAGGGCCCCAAAACGACCCAAGAGGGCCCCAAGACGGCCTAAGAGGCCTCCAAGACGGCCCAAGAGGCCCCCAAGACGGCTCCAGGAGAGTACCCAAACGGGGGACCGGAACGGACATTTCGAGCCCTCGGCCAGACAGGCTCCCAGGAGGCGCCGAGAAGCCCCCAGGACGTCCCCAAGAAACCTCCAAGATGCGCCCAGAAGCCCCAAGAGGGTCCCAGGAGCCTCCAGGCCCCCACGAGGCTCCCAAGAGGCCCTAAAACGACCCCCCAGAGGCACCTGAAAGCGCTCCGAAGAGACAGCAAGAAGCATCCCTGAGGACTCCGACCCACGTCAGCATCGTCGTCGTCGTCGTTCAGGGTCGGCGGCACTGGCCGTAAGGCCTCTCCAATCTGGGTGTGGCACCTCGGACCTCGAATCTAGGGGTCTGTGGTGGGAGGTCACGCGAAAGTTGCTCGCGTCCTCCCAAGGTGATTGGAGCCACCTCGACAAGAGCAGATTCAAGCAGCTTTTCTGTGAGTCCCTCCCCAGTGGGTGGGGCTGCCCTCAAGAAGTGTGGCGCCCAGGTTTCAGAAGTTTGTGACTGTCTGGAAGTGCATGTGCCCCAGAGCCACTGCCACGCGAGAGAACGCATTTCCCAAGGAAATGATCGACCGAGCACTTGCTGACGGACCAAGGTCTCTGTGGCAGAGCCTGGATTGCCCGTGTGGACACGTCTTGCGAGCCACCGGCCTCTGGCGTGCAGATCATTTCTCTGTGGCCCTGACTCCTGGCGCAATTATTTTCTCTGACGGATATTGCCTCTTCCCTCATATCTGCCGCCTCCCCGAGCGAGAGTTGGCGTGGTGCGGGTCGGCGAGAGAGGTCACCGTGTCAGGGGCGTCAGAGCGCCCCTCCCTGGCAGCAGATGTTCGTGCGGCGTGTTGCATTGAACACCGCTGCCAATGCCACCCTGTTCAAAGCCACGACCCTGCACCCGTGGGCCTTGTGGGGGGCCCAAACCCCAGACCCACATCTGGAGGGAAATCGCACGGGTCTCCCCTTGGGCCCCCGCCCGCTTGATCCAAGGTCAAGGCCCACCAGGATGCAGACCAGCTCCCCTCAGAAGAGCCGAAGGTCATGTGTGCGGGTAGTCGATATGCTGACGATCACGCTGCCAGGCCGCTAGTATAGCTTCAGCAATGCGAAGGCAGACAAACTCTGAGCTAGGCTCAGAGCATATACCGCCCTTGTTCATGGGATCGAGCAAGTGCTTGGGACGTGGCCCGCGCTCGGGGACTTGGGGGAAGTTGGTCGGTTCCGTGTGAACCCGAGGAAGTCACCCCCAAAAACCCTGAACTACCGCACTGTTGTAAGACACTGTGGCAAACGGAGGTGCAATGCCTGTTTTAAGAGGTAGGGGCCCAAATTACACATAAGTGAATGTTCTTGGCTGAACCCCGCCCTCGATCATATCCTTTCTGGACCCCGTCTCCAGCACGTCCTCCAGATAGTGCGGATGGAGTTCAGTGGGCTCCCAGTTTTGTTCTGCTCTGACGGCGGAGATGTTGCCACTTGCAAGGCCTGTGGATGCCATGACAATGGGCACTCTAACAATCATATTCATGTGTATGATAATGCTCTAAACTGTTGTTTAAATATGCTTTATACATGTTTAAGACATGCTCAAAACATGTTCCGACATCTGCAAATTAGTTGGCAACATGCTTCCTTTCGGTTCATCGTCGTTCACCGTGCGAGGCCATCGGCCGTCACAAATTGTTCGCCGCCTGCACCCGCAAGGCCTGCTCAGAGAGCAAGAAGCTCAGCCGAGGTCTCATGCCAGGCGCCGACGTTCGGATCGGCCCTCCCACCGTTCTCCCCGCCGAAGGCCGCGACCTGCGAGCCACGATAGCGGCCTAGTCGTAATGTTTGCAGTGTGTTGCGATTGCATGACACATTGCTGCACAATGTGACCAGCAGGAGAAGGAAGAGGAGGAGGAGGAGGAGGAGGAGGAGATCGCGGCACGCAGGCCCAGGCATGCCCGAAAGAACTGGTGTGGGCCTTGCGGTCTCACCTCGCTGGAAAGCACGGGCCCTGCCCATGCGAGACCACCGGCCAGCCAGGGGCGGCGGGCTGGCAGCGCGACGTAGTCAACGCGGCCTGTTGGCGGGGCGACGATGAGGGTGGGGGGGGGGGGAGGCAAGGCGCCATGAGCACCAGCCGAGGCTGTAAACTGGCGTGGCCCATCAGCAAGCGGAAGACCAGCCCGCAGCGTCCACTGTTTTATAATTTAGGGGAGCCCAGCGGCGAGAATGGGTGACAAACAGACGAACAGACGCGGAAAGGCTAGAAGAGGAGGAGGAGGAGGAACGAGGAAGACAAAAAGCGAGCCCGGCGAGGGCGCGGGACAACGGCTGCCCGGGGCAGCCGTCGCGAAGCTAACCTAATTGGCCTGGCGCGCCTGGGCACCCCAGCAGGCGCCGCCGCACCTCCCACTCAATAGTCGGGACCAGCCCGCAGCGTACACAGCATACGATTGGCAGGCGCGGGGAAGGCACCGCCTCCCAGCCACGAGGGGAGCCACTCCGCGCGCCTGGCGCGCATTGGCAATGAATGCGGGCCAAAAGGACACGCACGGACCTAGGCCGAGTGTGGGGCATCGCCCTCCTAAAGGGCTGACTGAGGCAGTCTCCATGACCGAAGACGTCTTCGTCGGAGGGCTCCTCCAAACCTCGTCAGGCAGGATGCTGCAGAAGGCGCTGCGCAGGGGGTTCTGGACCTCGTTAGGCGAGATGTAGCCGAAGGCCCTCCGCATGAGGGGCCTGGCACCAGCCCACCATGCCCACCACAGCGGCGGCGCAAAGGCGAACGCTCCGCTGCGACTCTGGTACGGGTTCGCGCTGCTGTGTGTGCAACCTGTATATCGTTTGCTGCTGACGCGATCGTGGTACACATCGCCAGGGGAGGAAAGGCGCGTGACCCCCGCGCGCCAAGAAGGAGCCGCTGCCCATGTGTGAGCTTGGCAGCGGCGCCCGCGGCCTGCGCCAGCCACCTGGTGGCGTTGGTGTCGGGGCCCTGGCAGACAGGAGGTCAGGGGGATCCGGGGTCGTTGTATATTGTGGGCGCGAGCCTGGGGCAAATCGTCGGAAGAAAGGAACGAAAAGAATATGGAGAAGGACCCCGACAGAACGTGAACAGAAATCTCGGGTGCCACCACACTCACACACAAAAAACTCGCTGAGGAACAGAGGGACAGGCCAGACACGGCTACACGTAGGCATCACGACGGGTCCACTTCTGGGGTCGTCCGAATGGCGCAAGCTCTTGAGTACCTCCAGAGAGGGGAAAGGAAAGGGGGGAGCAAGTGAAGGGGGAGGACGAGAAGAAGATGCGAAAAGGAGGAGGACGACAACGAGGGAAACGAGCTTCAAGGAGGGGAGGCATGAGGGGCAGCAGCAGTAGGAGGAAAAAAAATCCACCGACCCCTTGTGGGCCTCTAGACGTGTGAAACTCTCCCCCCCCATTAGCCCACCCCCGGGACCCCAAGCCTGGAGTTCGACCCCCCACCCAGGCCCAGGACGACCCCGGGACGAACGCGCCATGGGGGAATAGAGGCCTCCAGAACGGGCCAAGAGGGCCCCAAGAGGTCCCCAAGACAGTCCAAGAGGACCCCAAGGCGACGAATGATCGTGCCAAGACACCCAAAATAGCCTCAAGACATCCCAATCCCCCCAAGATGCCCTAAGAGGCCTCTGAAAGGCTTCCAAGCAGGGCTTCAAGAAGCAAAAATCGTCTCACTCCTTAGGGAAGTATATGTTTAGCATATGTGCCTCTTGGGTTAACAACGTGGGAGAAGGCCCGAGAGGATCACGAGAGAGCTCCAAAACGGCCCAAGAGAACCCCGAGACGGCCCCAGTTTGGGGACCCCGAAGGGCAATCCGAGCAGACATTCGAGCCTTCGGTCCCAAGACGCCCCCATATGGCTCTTCCAAGACACCCAAAGTAGCCTCCAGATAGCCCACAATCCCCCCAAGAGTCCCTAAGAGGCCTCTAAGAGGCTTCCAAAGAGGGAAGCGAAATTCCTCAAATTCCCGACAGGAGACGTATACGTTTAGCAGATGCGCCCCTCGGGCGATCACGAAGTCCAAAGACGGCCCAAGAGGCCCCGAAGAGGGCTCCAAAATGGCCCAAGAGAACCCGCGGCGCGAGGCGCAGCGGCCCCTCGATGAGTCTGGGGGCCTCGGCAAGAGCGGGTTTTCGGCCAGATGGATCAAGTCCTCACTGCGGCCGCGAGCAGGTCCGCGTCGGCGTCGCGAGCTACAGGGACTGGCACGGCAACGCGCTGGCCGACGAGGCGGCCAAAACGGCGGCAGCGCATGCTTGGCTGCCCCGCCCTGACCGCCCGAAGCTGGCGGAGACCGAACGCGTGGTGGAAAGGGTCGCGACGTGGCTGTCGGCGGCGGGCTCGACCGCGGGAGGGAACGACGCGACGCGCAGGAAAGGCAAAGCCAACCTGCCTGCCCCGCCGCCCGCCGAGGTGCCGCCCCGCGCGCCGGCTCGGGCACGCCAGCTGCGTGTCTCCGAAGGCAAACGGCGGCGCGCCGCGCGCAGGCGGGTGGAGCGCCAATCGGAGCGCCCCTGCAGCATCGCGGCAGCGGCGCTCGATCACAACCCCGCGCTCGCGGATGTCTGTCGACCGGCCCGCTGCCCAGCGCGGGCGACGCCGCGGGACGCGGGCCAATTTGTTCGCGAGCTGTCCGCGCTGGCCAGCTTGTCGCGCGGCGCAACTGGGGCGCGCCGCGCGAGTTCGCTCGGCCGCGAGTGCTCGGCACCGCCCTCAAAGGGGAAAGGCGCGCCGAACAAGCTCGCCGCGGGGACGGCGCCATTCGGGGAGAACGTCGTCGCGCAGGCGCGGATGCTGCGAATGCATATTCCGAGGCGCTCGAGCTCGGAACCTCGCTGAACAGCCCCCGCCCCCCAGGCGCCGCAAGGCCGAGGTGCCCGCGGAGCTTCGGCGCGCGGCCGCGGCCGCGCGGCTCAGCGGAGCGAGCCTTCACCTCCTCGTTACTTAAGGACAGGATCTACAGACAAACAAACCGTTTGACAAACAACAATGAACTTCCGCGTATCTAAATTTCTGAACTGATACGTGCCGACCTGTATTGGACGATATGCGAATTCGACTCTGACACCACCGCCCGCCCCGAATCGCGGCTCTCGCGTCGACGCTGGTCTCGCGTCGCGTGCATCACCACGGACTACGCACTGTTCTCGGTGAGTCACTTCTTCGCTGTGCGCGCGCCTCGCGCATCGCCCGCAGCGGAGGCGCGCGCGAATCTCCAGCGCGCGCCAATCCCGCCGCGCGCCACGCGCGCGCGCGAAGGCACCATCGCACGCGGGAAATCCCAGCGCGGGCGCGAGCCTTCCCGGCGCATGGAATGCGCGACGACAAATCGCCCGACGAAACCGTGTGGCAAGTTTGCCCCGCGGTCCGCATTCCCTGTGAATTTACAATGCGAACGGCGCGTCCGCAATTTTCGCTGCACGTCTTCTAACAGCACGATGTTGCCGCCACCACGGATTTTCTCGCGGCTCTGCGCCGCCGGCGGATCTTGTCGGCGTCCGTTTTTGTTTTTGTCGTTTGGGTTCCAGCGACCCTCGCTCCTGCTCTGCTGTCCGTGAGGACCATGGGGAGATCAAGCGGGCTCGCCCCAACCTGCGGCAGGAACCTACAGGCCAATGTGGCTGGGGACAGCAGCCCGCCTCGCGGTTCCGGGCAGGCAGCGCGGCCCGGCGGAAGGGGGCGAAGAGGGGAGAAGCAGGCAGACGACGACGACGAACGCCCAGGCGGGAGGCCAGGGCCGGCGGGGCGGGCGGGCAGGCAGAAAACGGGCCAGGCGGAAACAGCAGGCAGGAAGCAGGAGGAAAGGAAACGGATGGAAACAACGAGCAGAAGCGGAGGGAAAGCAGCGGGGAGGAAGAGGAGGAGGAGGAGGAGAAGGAGCAGCAACAGCAGCAACAGCAGCAGCCGCAGCAACAGCAGCAGCAGCAGCAGCAGGGCCGGGCCAGGGGCCAGGAGGGAAAGGCCACCCGCGACGAACCTACGGACACTACGGCGGCGACAGGGGGGCCGGTGTGGGCGTCGGGAAGGGCGTCGTCGGCATCCTTTTCTGTCGTCGCTTTTTACCTAACAGCGAAGACTGATAGGTTTCTAATGGTGTCAAAAGAGAGCATCTGATGACTCAGAAAGGAGGTCTGGGCGGCATCCGGACAGCGAGGGCCGAGCTCAGGGCCGAGCTTGCTTTAAGCAAACAGTCACACACTTCGTGCTCTTCGACCTCCCAGAACTCCATTCCCGGGCCACATTTTGAATGCCCGGAACCCACTGTAAGCCACTTCGTGCTCTTCGACTTCCCAGAACTCCATTCCCGGGCCACATTTTGGATGCCCGGAGCCAACTGTAGGTCATTTCGTGCTCTTCGACTTCCCAAAACTCCATTCCCGGGCCACGTGTTGGATGCCCGGAGCCAACTGTAGGCCACTTCGTGCTCTTGGACTTCCCAGAACACCATTCCCGGGCCACATTTTGAATGCCCGGAGCCAACTGTAAGCCACTTCGTGCTCTTGGATTTCCCAAAACACAATTCCCGGGCGACATTTTGAATGCCCGGAGCCAACTGTACGCCACTTCGTGCTCCTCCACTTCCCAGACTTCCAAGACTCATCATCTTCATCATCATCATCATCATCATCATCATCATCATCATCATCATCATCATCATCATCATCATCATCATCATCATCATCATCATCATCATCATCATCGTCCCCATAGCCTTCTTGGATACAGCCCTGCTTTCGATGATTTCCTTTCAAAGGAACTGCGCAGCGCCTACTGCACACCTTAATGCCAGGACATGCTGATAGTTCTCGGTCTGGCGGCGGTGCTCCTGACCCTGCTGCATTGAACAGCGGTGCTCCTCAGCCTGCGGCAGGGAACAGCGCTGCTCCTCAGCGTGCTGCATTGAGCGGTCCTCTGCAAACGCTCGTCGAGCACGTGAAGCAGTTCGGCCGGATACCGAAGCGAAATAAAGGAACGTCCGAACAAGAACGGGCCGAAAACAAGTTGGCCAAACGTTTCTCGGACCATCGCGACCGCATCCCCAAAGACATTTTGCATGAACTGCGGGCCCTGGGCTGTGCTGATCAGCAGACGGAGACCGAGGAGCTCAAGCGGAAGCAGAAGACCGAGGAGCTCATGCAGCAAAAGCGAGGCAAGACCGAAGAGTTCATGCAGCAAGTGCGAGACCTCGGCCGCCACCCGAAGGAGTATGCCGGGCGTAGCCTCGCAGAGCGGCAGCTGGCAGAGAAAGTCCGGAAAGCACGGAAGGCCAACCAGTTCTCCCCGGAGCAGGACGCCGAGCTCCAGGCCTTCAAGCAAGCGGAGAGCGAAGCCACAACAAAGACTCGCATCGCGGAGGCGGAGGGCCTTCCAAACCCCATGGAAGGTTTCGCTGAGGAGGCGCAGAACAGGATCGACCAGGACCTGCTGATGCTCGAGAGTGGCATCCGGACCAAGGCAATCCTGCGGCGCCTTGCCGCCTACAAGGAGCTTGTGTCCAGCCTCTCTGCGCAACACACGGAATTCGCGCAGCGACACGCGGAGCGAGTGAGCAAGGCATCGGCCGCCCCCGCGGGGAAGAGCTGCTACGTTCCCGGCGGCGAGGTGGAGGGGGACCAGCTGCGCGTCTTCTCCGACCGCCCCGTCATGACGGGGCCGCTCGTGTGCCAGCTCTGCGACTGCGACTTTCTTACAGAGGAAGACTTTGCGCGGCACAAGCAGCAGGACCACGCGGGCGAGGCGGAATACCGCAAACGGGTGCTGTTCCTGATGGCGGAGGCTGGCTGCAGGCCGATAGCCGCCCAGGAAAAGAGGCTCATGGTGCAGAATTTTGCTCACTTCCAGCAGTTTTGTCACCCGGGCAGCAAGGGCAGAGCAAATCCAAGTAGCGCGGTCATCACCACATCATCATCATCATCAATGGCTTCGCCGAGCACCCCGGGGGAGACTCAGGTCTTACGGGTCCGTGCCCACTACTACTACTACTACTACTACTACTACTACTACTACTACTACTACTACTACTACTACTACTACTACTACTACTACTACTACTACTACTACTACTACTACTACTACTACTACTACTACTACTACTACTACTACTACTACTACTACTACTACTACTACTACTACTACTACTACTACTACTACTACTACACTTACTACTGGGAGTGCCTGTTTTGGAGCTACACCCATTGATGCAAGTGTGTCGTTTGAGGCTCAACCCGTTGATAGCAGTGTCTCGTTTGGAATCACATCCGTTGATAGCAGTGTCTTGTTTAGACCTCAATGCATTTATACAAAGATCTCATTTGGAGATACCGTTATCGAAAGCAGTGTTTTACTGTTACTACCACTGCTCCCATCACTCCTACTCGTTCACTCCACACACTACAACTACTACTTCACTGTTACCACTACTACCATCACTACTACTTCTACTGCTACGACTACTGTTACTATTACTGCTGCTGCTGCTGTTGCTGCTGCTAGTGTAGCTATTGCTACTGCAACTACTGGCAGTGCCACTGCGACTGCCGCTGATGTTGCCACTGCGACTGCCACTGCGAATCCGAATGCGACTGCGAGAACACCAGAATTCTACAACAGCATTCTTACATGAATACCACAGGCAATGTTTCCAGCTATGCTTCTACACATCGCTGTTAGGTTGCTTTGCCGGGATAATTGTGTCGTCGGCCCCTTGTTTTGTCGTCGGTCCTGTTTGGGGGTCGACAAATCTTTTGGGTGTCCTTCACGATCCGTTTCAAAGCTTTACTCGGGCTCTTCGACATGTTTGGGGTCCTTCGCAGATGGACCCATCTGTCATGCCTTTCGCGGTTCGCGCGCCCCCTATCATCCCGAATGGAAGCGATGTCCAGGCGCTACTCATGGAAGTTCAATCCTTGGTCCGCACAACCGCTGGGAGGGGGAAGGCCAACGATAACAGCGTTTGAGACGTGTGACGAACAACGCGGCTTCATTCATAATCATCTGACGAATGTGATTATAATGTTCTTGTCGTTCGTTGTTTTGCGATTCTACGGACATGGAGGGAGGGAAATTGTTTCGCCGTCGGCCTCGCGCTCTCTCCCACCAGCTGAAGATGTGCTACCCGTGATCCCCCGTGGCCCCAGGCGCGCATGTCCTCGCATTATTGAGGTGCGGCGTGGGCAACCCAGTGACTGCTGTCCTGGATGGCGGCCCCATCAAATTTGAGCCTCCGCAAAACAACACACTGACGCCCCTAAATGGCACGTCCACGTCATTCGCTCCGACCTTCGTCGCACTCGCTACTGACACGCGGCTGCAAGCGCGAACCCAGCTCAGTCAGGAAGCTCGCGCTCACAACGCTGATCTCGTCGGTGATCAGCCACTTCATCTGCGACGTTCGCTGATAGGGGAACAAAAAGTGACCTAAACATAAAAACTCGTAGGTCCGCGCGGATTTCTCGGATCGGCGCTGGACCCCCATCCCTGGCGCGCGCAGCGCGCCAGGGGCGGGGACGGAGGCACCGCCGGGGGGCCCCAGCGCCGATCCGAGAAATCCGCGCGGACCTCCGAATTTGTATGTTTATGTGACTTTTTGTTCCACTGGCTGAGCAGCCACGTCCTGTCTGGCGTTCTTGGTTTGGCGCTGCGTCACCGTCATCTTTCGCGTTATGCCCCCTCGTGCTGTCCACGCCCATGCCACACGCACGGTCGAGCGCGCTCCCGCCCAGCGCGGAGGCGCTCGTCGCTGGCAGGGCGACCACCCGGAAGCCGATGCCGTGCGTCAGGCCCATCTCTTGCTCGGACAACTGTTTGCGAATCTTCTCTGCGACGAAGGTCCACGCCAAACAAGGAACTTGACCCCACCCCCCCTGGCCGGACCTGACACGGGACGAACGCGTCCTAGAGCCCGCGGAAGCCTCAAGACAAACCAAGAACAGACCCAGAGGCTCCCAAGACGGTCCACGAAGCCCCCGAATGGCCGAACGATCGGTCCAAGACGCCCAAAGATCGCTGTCAGACAGCCCTGCTAATCCCCAAGATGCCCCACAAGGCCCCCGACAGCATTCCCAAGCTGGACCCACGAGACAGAACAGAGTCGCGTCGATGCTGGCTTTCAGGTGTCTTCCTTTGTGCAGGTCTGCGGCCAGCTCGGGGCGACGTTGCAATCCTGTAGTAAGACTGCGATAGCCCTTCGGGACTCTCCTGGAAACGCGTCGAGATTTGAGCTGCCCTCTTTGGGGCCCCCTGGGGATTCCTGTTACACCCGATAGAAAAAAAGGGGTCGGCGGATGCGGCGCAAAAGAATCTACGATAAAGTAGGAGGACAAGAGGAAGAGGATGGGGGAGGGAGGAGAAAGAGCAGGAGGACAAGAAATCGTGGGATCCTCCAGCTCCTCCAGGCTGCGACTCTCTGGAGGATCTGTCGTGCCGTCGTCGGTGTCCGAGAAAGAGCTGTCGGAACCAGACGTTGACACGCTTAGCTCGCCGGGCTTCCTGCTCAACGAGGGCGGAGTCGAAGAGCTCCTGCATCCCTTGTCCATGCTCCTCATCCTTCACCTTCTCCTCGCCCTCGTCTCTGTCGTCGTCGTCCTCCTACTCACCCTTGTCCACCTCCACCTCCTGCTCCTCCTCTCTTCTCCTCCCCCTGCCAATAGCGTCGGGAGAAACCTCTCCTCCAGCCCCGATCGTCGAACAGTGATTCCTCCTCCTCCTGCTCCTGCTCCTCCTCCTCCCCCTTCTCCTCTTCCTCCTCCTCCTCCTCCTCCTCCTCCTCCTCCTCCTCCTCCCCGTTGGCCCAGAGGATGACAAGCACAGGGGTTCCCAATGGCGCTGACGCCCGCGAGGTCGGCCTTCCGCATCCTGGGACACAATCCCCTGAGCGCCACTGGGTTGCGCCTCATCGACATCCTCGCCTCCACCCGCGCTCTCGATTGTCTGCTCCTTCCAGGAAATAAGGAATAATGCAGGAGAGGAGTAAGGGTACCAAGACGTCGAGTGGAAGGGCGGCTGCTTCTAGAAGCTGTTTATCAACAAGGCGCTTACACGAACAACAGTACAGGCTGTGCGATTGTGTTGCCCTCATGATATCGGGATCGGGATGTCATTCAAACATGGGGGTCACCCACACATGCTGGGCGGGAGGGCCGTTGCTGCCAGAATACGACGAGGAGCTGTAGATATCACTTCTGGTGTATTTCATTTCCCCCGCAACCCTCAAAGCGGGGGCGAGCTGGAGCTTACTATGGGGCCGTGCAGGTTCGAACGAGGTTGCGGAGGTCGCTGCTACAAGAAATACCAACCAAGCCCCTTCCGATGTTTCGCCGACTTGGGACTCCAGGAGGCACCCGTTTCGAGTTCAGTAGGTGACACCAGGATCCAGGAGGCCCGTCGTCGAGGTGCGGGGGAGAAGGTTCGAAAGCTACTGGGTGAACAACACACGGTAGCACCGACAACGTTCTTACCATATGGGCACACATGTTATTCATCATCTACGCCACCGTCGGCATCACAAATTGAATTTGTTATTATTGCTACGGGCTTTCACGACCGTATACGACATTGACATACCCTTCGCGAGCGTCGGGCGCGACAGCAGTCATTACAGGGTATATGCCACCACAGTATCAGTTTCCGGAAATGCGTGGCGTAATGCTCACATCTGACTGCATCAAGAATCCGTACGAGCTCCCTGTCCCACCCCCGCCTCGAATGGATACCTCTGCGCTCGTGCAGGCAATGCGTAGTGGCACTGGTCGTGTCGGCTGTTTGACGGACTTGGTTACTGAAGCTGCTGCGAGTTCGAACGAACTGATGTCTGCTGAGGAGACGGGCGCGCCTGACACTTTCCTTGAGAGAGTGGAGGACATGATTTGCCGCACTGGGCAAAAGCACATTGCACGGGCACCTCAACCACCATCACCCTCGGATTCTGCTGAGAGACGTGCATTACGTCATCAGCGTCATACTTTACGTCTAGCCTGGGTGGGGGAGGGGAAGGACTTGGAGAGGATTGAGCCCCTGCTGAAGCGTCTTTTGCAACGACTGCAGAGAGGAGGATGGCAAGGGATGTGGAGAGGGAGGTGTTTGTGGATCAGATCGGGACGGCGTGGGAGCAGAGACGAATGGCAGATGCGATGGCTTTATCACGGTGGGCGGCCCGCTGTCGGCTCGGGGCTAAGGCCCCTCCTCTATCGAAAGAAACTTGGCTAGCTCATCTGGGGCTTCCACGACCTGAAAGGAGATCCGATTGCACGGGGGACTTCTTGGGACGAATGGCGTGCTGAGCGCGAGGGGCTCCCAGTGCAACCGACGACCGCGTGGGAGGAGCACTCGGTCGCCGAGTTAGCGGGCGAAGATTTCCAAGCACTTCGCTCCTATATGAGACGGGCTGGGCAAAGACGTGCTGTACCATCTTCTGCTTCGCCATTAGAACAATGAGATATGATACTATCACCTGATCGTGCGCCAGACTCTTGGGGCCAGGGGTTAAACGATCTAGGACAAATACCCGATACACAACCCATCCATTATCTGATTCATATTGGATTGTATCAGACTCGGAGCGTGGATATGGCCCCATTGTATTGGCACAGGTCGCGCGGTAACGGTCTTCCCAAGACGGCGAATCCAGGACCAAGAGGTCGACGTTTCATTCACACACTGCCTGCAATAGGCAAGGCGTGGTACACCAAGCGGATCGTGCAGCGGCTCCCTGGGCAAGACCCTGGGTTCGCTTGACACCGCAGGCACGAGGACGCTATTCTTAGCACGAGTGCCATCGGACATCGGTTACGACAATCAGGGTGGGCATTCGCGGTTACGATTAAGGACTTATCGAGCGCATCCGGTAGCACAGAGTGGAAGTGTCTCGATAAACTCGTGCGTGATAGTTCTCCTGCCCATGGTCGTGTATTCTGTGCGGTAGAGGTGGAGACCCCACCGGGTATCTTAACAGTAAAGATGGGTGTGGGAAGCGTGATGGGGGACCCCTTCAACGTCCAGGGGTTCGCGGGGGGCGTTTGTCGAGACAGACAATACGTGAGCAACGGAGGTTCGCGAGCAGACCCCAGTCACCAAGCCGGTGGAGGCTAGGTGGTCGGAGGCCCCGTGGACATGTAATTTCAGAAGTACGCTGACGATTTACTGAGATGCATCCCCCTCGCCCTGGGCACGACGATGGAGGAAGTTTTTGCCCAGTTCCACCTCTCAGAAACCCTCCTGGACTTGGCCCTGGGCACTGCGGGCTATACTCAAACTTGGGGCAAATAGGTTACAAGCTGTTTTGTCGGAGGAGAAGGAGCGGTTCAGTGCAGGAAGTGCATAAGGGAGGAGGGGATCAAGAAACAATGTTTGGTCGGGGTCGTCTCGGACGTTGCGCGATGCTTAGGTCCAGCACCAACCCCTACCCAACAAAGTGCTCAAAATCTTGAACGTCGAGTAGCCGCTGCAACTTCAGCTTGCTATAGTATGGGCTCGTTCTGGGCTCTATCTACCCCCTAAGAAGCGGAAGAGGACAACCTGCAAAAGTCTGGTGCAGGGCTCGTTGCGCACGGGCATGGAACCTTTTGTTCCATCTAAGTGCCAAGCAGTTGCCCGTGATGGATCATCACCTTGCTCGTTTGGGTCGCATGGCGATACAGGGTCGTGCGTACGCTGAGAATGAAGATGGTTCTCAGCGTTCACGATCCACATTACAGATCTTAGAGTACTGGGGCAGATACGCTTGTAAGACCGAGCTCACGACTAGAAGGTTAGCACGGTATCAGAGCTGGGCCACCTACCCGGAGAAACATATACAGGTGCTGGTTGCGTTTTTTGCTGGACAGCCATTTGAAGCCGACGAGGACGGCTGGCCTTGTTATCGCATGGAAGGTCATACCTCGTTCGCCACTCAATGGGGAAAGAGACTCAAGACCGACATTGCGGCTGCCATTCCCGCTTGCCCCGATGAGGAAGAATTGTCAACCCGCAGCGTCCAGTTACCATAGTTACTGTCGGAGGAAAAGGTGGAGGAAGTGCGACGAAATGTTGCACGTATCGCGTTTTGCCGTGTTCGTATCAACTTGCAAACCTACAGGATCCCCCCACCAGGCCTCGCCTTGCCCCAAGTGGGGTGGGAGCAAAATGTTGGGGGGCTTGAAAGATACCGAGCTCCCTTGTCGTTGTACGGTGGAGGAGAACGGGAAGGAGTACACACGGGCCTTCGCGTCACAGAAGGGACTTATGGAACATATGCGTCATCAACACCACGTCCGTAACCTTAGCCACGTACTGTTCAAGACCAACCACTGCCCTTTTTATGCAATAAGATATATCGTAAACGACAGCAGCACGCCATCTTCAAGGTGCTATCCAACGGGGGCGCGATTACGCATTTGATTGGACCATCAGACGTATCTTGCAAACTGTGCTCTTGCGAGGGTGTATCATACGTCGGCTGCTGTAGCCATATATGGGTCCATTTCCGTGGCGAGTTCTGAAAATTCCACCTTCTGCATTTCTTTGTGCTGCTGATCGCCCAACAGGTGGGCTCAGAGGGCCACTTGATGGCGGTCGAGGGCATGCCCAGTTGGCTGAAGCGCCCATTGGAGGGTCCTGAATCGGCGGTGAAGGTCGCCAAGCCAGGCGCGAAGGGCGACACCAACAAGGACTCAGGCGGGAGGGCCAAGGGCAAGAACAAGGACGATTTCAAGGTTCTCATCCTGGTCTTGGCGAAGTTGGTGCTGTCGGGTGCCCGTCAGATCGCGGCGCTGGAGCGCGCGACTTGCCAAAGCTATGTGGTACCAGAAGACGCAGACGCAGTGGACCCAGTCGGAAGTATTCTCAAGTAGGCGGGCGACGACTATGACTCGGTCTCAAGCGATTTGCGGAGAACAAACAAACATAAAGGAGAGCAGGGGGACTTCAAGGAGCGCTGGCCGCCATACATCATGATCTTCGTGACACTGATCGGCCACATCTGGGTGGAGACGAAGCAAGGCTCGATGGAGGCGAACGACAAGACCTTCTCGGCACTGAAGGCCTACTGGGCGACCTACGTGAACAACAGCACTCCCGCGAGGTTGGGGGAGCACCTGCTACACAAGGCCAGGAAGGACGCGCCGAAGGCCAAGGGGATCCTGCACACCGCACCGGCCCAGAACAACCAGGTGGTCGGCGAGATATGGACGGCCGCGCTGCAGTGGCTCATGACGAAGCGGAGCGGGCCGCGACGCGCATCACAGGCCCCGCTCCACGGGGGCCATTGGAGAGAGAGGTCAGCAGGCCCGTGGGCGAAATGCAAGAATAGCCGATCGGAGAACTACGAGTACCAAATTAGCTGAGCTTGTGAGTAGGGGAGTGGTGCCTGCGAGCACGATGCAGACTATGTCTCAAATCGTACGCTTCTCCCTCTCTCCCCAGTGCTCCATCTTGCTACTGGTAAGCAGAGGAGGCAGAACTCTGACACGCCTGCAGCCGAGAGAGGCAGAGGACTCGCTCCTGGCGCTGCTCGCTGGCGAAGACGGGGTAATGGCCCCGATGCTGAAAGCGGGACGGGGGGGAGAGGCTGGTGGATCGGAGGCTACCTCGTGAGCGCTGGCCCACAAGGGGTACACACCAAGGCTGCGCGCCTAAACGGCGGATCGCCCTAGAGGGGCTGGGGCAGCGAGAGCGCCCACTCGAGAGGCCGCTCGGGTTCTGTAGCGGTTCAGAAGTCTCCTAATAGCACGGCTCAGAAGACGACGCTCAGAAGTCTCCTAATAGCACGGCTGGTGTTGTGGAGTAGACTTCTAGTTAGGAGCTGCCTTGCCTTGCCTCCTCCTCCTCCTCCACATCCTCTTCCTGCTCCTCCTCCTCCTCCTCCTCCTTCTCCTCATTATCCTCCCTCTCCTCCTCCTGCTCCTGTTCCTGCTCCTGCTCCTCCTCCTCCTCCTCCTCCTCCTCCTCCTCCTCCTCCTCCTCCTCCCCCTCCCCCTCCCCTCCTCCTCCTCCTCCTCCTCCTCCTCCCTCCTCCTCCTCCTCCTCCTCCTCCTTCCTCCTCCTCCTCCTCCTCCTCTCCTCCTCCTCCTCCTCCTCCTCCTCCTCCTCCTCCTCCTCCTCCTCTCCTCCTCCTCCTCCTTCCTCCTCCCTCCTCCTCCTCCTCCTCTCCTCCTCCTCCTTCCTCCTCCTCGTCCTCCTCTCCTCTCCTTTTCCTCCTCTCCTCCTCCTCCTCCTCCTCCTCCTCCTCCTCCTCCTCCTCCTCCTCAGCATCATCATCATCATCATCATCATCATCATCATCAGCAGCAGCATCATCAGCATCATCATCATCATCATCATCATCATCATCATCATCATCATCATCATCATCATCATCATCATCATCATCATCATCATAATCATCATCATCATCATCATCATCATCAGCATTGTCATCATCATCATCAGCATCATCATCAGCATCATCATCATCAGCAGCATCATCATCATCAGCATCATCATCAGCAGCATCAGCATCAGCATCATCATCATCATCATCATCAGCATCGTCATCATCATCAGCATCATCATCATCATCAGCAGCATCAGCATCAGCATCATCATCATCATCAGCATCATCATCATCGTCGTCATCATCATCATCATCATCATCATCATGATCATCATCATCATCATCATCGTCATCATCATCATCAGCATCATCATCAATATCAGCATCGTAATCAGCAGAAGCGGAAGCATAATCGTTAGCATAATCATCAACCACAGTGTCAGTAACAACATCATCATAAACATCGGCATTATCATCAGCAGCAACATCAGCATCATCATCACCATCACCACCACACTGCATCATCATCAGCATCGGCATCATCATCATCATCAGCAGCATCATCAGCATCATCATCATCAGCATCCTCAGCATGACCAGCATCATGAACATCATCATGAACATCATCAGCAGCATCGTCATCAGCAACATCCGCATCAGCAACAACATCATCACCGTCGACATCAGCATCATCAGCATCAACAACAGCATCATCAGCATCATCATGAGCATCATCATCACCATCCACGGTATCGCCAGCATCATCATCTGCATTAGCAGCAGCATCATCTGCAGCATCATCAGCAGCAGCCACACGAGCATCTGCATCAGCATCAGCATCAGCATCATCAGGATCAGCATCAGCATCATCCACATCATCATCAACAGCATCAACATCATCATCATCCTCATCATCATTCTCATCATCTTAATCATCCGCATCACCCTCATCATCCTCATCATCTTCATCGTCCTCTACCCTCCGTCGTCGTCACCATCCTCCTGCTCCTACTCTTCCTTGAAGAGCTCCGCGTGGCACACTTCGGGCCGCACTCGTCGTCCATGTCGACGAACGTGTTCTTCACGGTGACCGCAAGCCTGCTCGCCTAGAGAGTCGCCAAGGAGGGGAAAGAAGCCCTACATTCCCCTCCGCCAGGATCGAGGACAAGAGGAGTTCACGGAGGAGTGCCGAGGTTAGTTCTGGACGTCCGCGGTCTCTTCAGGGCCTTCCAGGTGCCTCCCCCGCCTCCACCTCCTCGGCCTCCTCCTCCTCCTCCTCCTCATCCTCCCCATCCTTCTTCTCCTCCTCCTCCTCCTCCTCATCCTCCTCCTCCTCCTCCGCCTCCTCCTCCTCCTCCTCCTCCTCCTCCTCCTCCTCCCCCTTATCCTTCTCCTACTCCTCCTCCTCCTCCTCCTCCTCCTCCTCCTCCTCCTCCTCCTCATCCTCCTCCTACTACTCCTACTCATCCGCCTCCTCATGACCTTCCTCCTCCTCATCGTTCTCCTCCTCGTCCTCCTCCTCATCCTCCTGAGTATCCTGATCGTTGCCAGCATCATCGACCTCATCCACGTCATCATCATCCGCCTCACCACCGCCACCACTTCAACCATCAGCATCCGCATCATCTTCATCATCCTCATCAGCATCAGCAGCAGCATCATCCTCATCCTCATCCTCATCATCATCATCAGCATCATCATCAGCAGCATCATCATCGGCATCATCATCAGCATCATCAGCATCATCGGCATCGGCAGCAGCATCATCATCAGCAGCAGTTGTAGTAGTAACACCACTAGTAACAGCAGTCGTAGCAGTATCAACATCAGCATCGACATCACCAAGTATGACAATCAGCATCAACATCATCAACATCATAGCCAAAACAATCGGTATCGCCATCCGCATGCTCACCAACACCACCACCATCATCAGCAGCATTACCATCACCAACCAAAGCAACATCAGCATCAGCACCAACCTCAACATCGACATCAGCAGCAGCGTCATCAGCATCATCAGCAGCATCAGCATCATCATAATCAGCACCGTCATCAGTATCAGCATCAGCGTCAGCGTCAGCATCATCATCATCAGCATCAGCATCATCTTCAGCAGCATCAGCATCGTTTGCAGCATCAGCATCAGCAGCATCACCATCACCAACCCCCCCCCCTGCACCTCGCCATCATCATCGTCAGCATCATCAACATCATCAGCAGCATCCACAACATCATCATCAGCATCAACATCATCATCGTCGTCATCAACATCATCATCAGCACCATCAGCAGCAGCATCAGCATCGCCATTGACATACGCAGCATCCGCATCGACGTCGCCCACACCAGAATCTGCATCATCGTCCTATCCCGCACCATCCTCAGCATCATCATCATCATCATCATCATCATCATCACCAGCAGCATCATCATCACCAGCAGCATCAGCATTATCACCAGCAGCATCAGCATCAGCATCAGCAGCAGCAGTATCAGCATCGTCGGCATCATCAGCAGCATCACCATCATAAACAGTATCGTCATCATTGTCAGCAGCATCATCGGCATCGTCATCATCATCATCATCATCATCATCAGCATCATCATCAGCATCAGCATCACCTCTATCATCAGAATAGCCATCATCAGCATCATAATCAGTATCCGCATCGCGACCACCACCACCACCATTCACCATCATCCGCATCATCATCCTCATCCACAGCTTCCCTCCCCATCCATAGCTTCCCTCCCTCTCTCCTCCTCCTCCTCCTCCTGTACTCCTGCCCTCCGTCTGTCCGCGTTCCTCGTGCTCCTCTGCCTCCTCATCCTCCTCCTCCCATCACCAGCGACATCATAAGCACAAACATCGTCGACAGCATCGTTGTCAGCTTCATCACCGCCACCACCATCATCTTCGCAGTCGTCAGTTGCATCATCATGATGACCACCACCACCATGATCCTCACCACCATCACCATTACCATGTGTTCAGCATATAGAACACCTTCGTCATAATCACCGTCCCCCTGGCCAGTATCGTCTCAATCCTCAGCATCATCGCTAACACCAGCATGGCCATCGTCATCGTCATCTCCATCGCCGCCATCACCATCACACTCATCATCAACATCATCAGCGTCGTCCCCGGCACATTCATCATCATCATCAGCACCATCATCATCATCATCATCATCATCAGCAGCATCATCATCATCAGCATCATCATCATTATCATCATCGTCGCCAGCGTCAGCATCACAACCCTCATCCTCCATCACCGAGGCTCATTATCCTCATCATCCTCGTCACCATCCGTCTTCTCATCCTGCTCCTTCTCTGCCCTCCCCATCCCCCTCGACCTCCTCATCCTGCTTCTGATATTCCCAGTTCCTCCTCCCCCATTTCCACTAACATGTTCCTGCCCCGTCATCCTCTTCCTCGTCCACCTCGTTATTCTCCTCACTCCTCCTCCTCCTCCTCCTCCTCCTCCTCCTCCTCCTCCTCCTTCCCCTCCTCCTCCTCCTCCTCCTCCTCTCCTCCTCCTCCTCCTCTTCTTCCTCCTCCTTCTCTCCTTCCTCCTCCTCCTCCTCCTCTTCCTCCTGTTCCTTCTCAGCCCTCATTCCTTCTCCTCACTCCCCCTCCTCTTCCATGTTCCTTCTGCTCTCCCTCCTCAGCCCTCGAACTCCAAAATGTGTTCCTCGTCCGCATATTTCTTATAATCACTCCTCCTCCTCCTCCTCCTCCGCCTCCTCCTCCTTGTCCTTCCTCCTCCTCATCATCTCCCCTTCTCTCTCATGTATATATCTATATATATACATATATATATATGTATTCCCTCGCTCTCTCTATCTCGCTCTCTCTCTCTCTCTCTCTCTATATATATATATATATATATATGTGTGTGTGTGTATGTGTATGTATCGACGTGGATACCTATATATATATATATATATATATATATAACATACATATAGGTGTGTATGTGTGTGTGTCGCTCTCTCTCTCTCTCTCTCTCTCTCTCTCTCTCTAGCATCTTCATCATGCCACCGATGCTAGTCCTCCTCCTATTCAGCCGCTTCCTCCACCAAGCTGTAAGTTCGGCTCAGAGTACCTGCGCTCAAACGAGCCAGCCCGTAGCCATCCGAGGTGCCGTGTGCCACATACCGCATGGGGTATGTGCGTGTGCCGTGCAAGTTCACTGACCTATTCCCGCGTTCGAGGGGAACTCTCGGAAGGCCGCGTGAGTTTGTGTAAATGCAAACGGGAGGCGGAAGGGAAACCCAAAGCGAGAACTCCATGAATACCATCAGCCCTCTGAGCGTAGGTCGTTTAGAGCGCTGTCTATTACAACCCCCATGCCTGCCGTTGGGGACGGGAATCCCCTACCGCATAACCAGTGCCTGGACGGGGGGACGACACATAGCAGCAGCCAACACGCATCACTGCAGCCCCAAGATGACCCCAGATAGCCCAAGACAGCCCGTTGCATACGATAGCCCAACGAGGTGGCCGTCTCGCCCTCGCGCTTCCGACGGGCTTCTAAGGCGCCAAGATGGCCACAAGATCGCCCAAGAGAGCTACCAAGACGGCATCGCATCCTGATCCAACTGGCTTCAGATCCTCTCAAGGACGCCCCCAAGAGTCCTTACCTCAAAAAGATCAAGTTGCGTAATGAATTTGGCATTCTCGCCTTGCCGCTTCAGATGGGCGTGTGAGGCCTCAAGACGGTTCCAAGATCGCCCAAGAGAGCCCCAAGAGGGGGCCATAAACAGAGACCATGTGGCGTTGACCTGGTTCGAATTGCCATTATGCAAGTAAGCATGGTGTACCGGAGCTCGCCGCGAAAAAGTCGATGCGGCCACTGACTTCTACAACGCTTACCCTTGTGCAAGCAGTAGCCCGTCACGGGCATGCATTATACGCGCGAGGGCTACACTGAGGAACGGTACGCCCGGAACCTGAGACGAGATGTGCTTTTCTGAGGAAGCCACAAGGACGCCAGGACGGCCCCAAGAGCGCCCAAGAGCGCACCAAGAGCGCACTAGCAGCGCTCCAAGAGGGCACCAAGAGGCGAGTGCTCGATCTCCCCCAAAATGTACCCCAAGAAAGCCCGAAAGGCCCCCAAGAGGGCACCAAGAGAGCCCCGAGAGGGCCCCAAGAGAGCCCCAGAGGCATCCAAAATGGCCCCCAGGGCTCAAAAATAAGACCCCAATCTTCCTTATCGAAAGATCCGCGAAGGCATTGCTGGTTGCCTCCTGGAACTGCTCAGGCCGATCCCGCACTTTGGTTCAACGGCTGCCCACTCTCTTTCTTACTACTCCCACACTTCCCTGATCAAGGCAACTCGCCCGGCCATCGTTTCTAGATGGGCTGATGGGGACTGGCGAAGCGTCAAGACTTGCTCTGGAAACCAACTGTCGAGCTCACGTCTTCAGAGCAATGGGCGGCCTTGAGAATGCCGCCAGTTGTCCGCAGAGCCGCTAATTACGTACTTGTCATGTCCTTGATTTCACATCGTCAGCATGACTGTGGGTGAAGAGATTTTCAGATCAGCCATGCCCCCCACACAGCGGCTTTATACGGCCTGGTCTCGCTGCTCAGCCAAAGTGGGAGGAGCGGCTTTGTGCCCGTCATTTCCCATGGTGGCGACTCGCGTTCCGAGGTGCAGCTGCATGACTTTTGCTGTGAGTGCTACGTCAAGAACACTTGGCGTGGTTGGCGCAAGTACTAAAGCACCCCAGTGGTGAGCGAGTTAGTGGTTTCTGCGAGTCCATCAATTGCCGCGAAAAGGCGCGCGCCCTCGTCTCCTTAGGCGCAGTGCAGACTCGCACGCGGCGACGCACTTCTCAACGTTATCATTGGTATCCTGTTGTCGTGGGCGACGCGGTTGAACAACCTCCCAAGGCCATTGCCTCCACGTCTTCCTTCGTCCTGGTGCTGTGTGGCGCCCGCCAAGGTGCATGATGCTTCCGCTGGTGCGGAGACAGCGGGAGTCGCAGAGGCCGAGCCGACTGCAGACGCCCTTCATCTCGAATTCCTAGAAGTGCTCCTCTTCCACCTCCTCCTTCTCCTCACTCCTCCTCCTCCGCCTCTTCCTCCTCCTCCTCCTCCTCCTCCTCCTCCTCATCTTCCTTCTCCTCCTACTCGTTCCTGCTCCTGCCTCCTCCTCCTCCTCCTGCTGCTCCTGCTGCTCCTCCTCCTCCTCCTCTGTCCTCCCCATCTCCCTCGACCTCCTCATCCTGCTCATGCTCCTCCGCTTCCACCTCCTCCCCTTCCTCTGCATGTTCCTGCCACGTCCTCCTCCTCCTCCTCCGCCACCTCCTCCTCATCATCACCTGCTCACATCATCATCATCATCATCATCATCATCATCATCATCATCATCATCATCATCATCATCATCATCATCATCATCATCAGCATCATCATCATCCTCATCCTCATCAGCATCATCATCATCATCGTCATCATCATCAGCATCATCATCAACAGCAGCATCATCATCCTTATCATCATCATCATCATCATC
>CAUYUJ010017995.1:22500-137500 GCA_963575745.1 Prorocentrum cordatum | reverse complement strand
ACAAACACACCTGTATTCCCGACGTGCCATGGAGTCCAACCCGCGAGCAGAAATCTCCTTGTGAAGTGGAGCGGCCAGGCGATACTCCCGGATACGCGCAGCGGCGACCCAGGGTCAAAAACACAGGCGGTGCAGACAGGGTCAAGCGACCGAGAAACACACACTTTTTGGCGGCGCGGCCACGCGCGCAACGACGCGGTGGAGTCAGGCAGAGCGGTCGAGGAGAGGCGAGCAGGATGCACACACAAACACACACACACACAACACACACACAACAACAACAAAAAAGCAGAAGGCACGAATATATTCCGTCTCAGGGTCCAAGACCGTGACAGATCAAAATGGCCAAAAAAAAATCCGCCGACCCCTTGGGGTCCATCGGCGTGTGAGATGTCTCCCCCTCCCCAAACCCCTCCTCCGGGAGCCCGGTCTGGTCGATTTGGAAGGGGGGGGTCACCCTGGGACTGGCCGAGCGCACCACGGGGGGGGGAAAGAGCCCCCAAAGAGGCCACGAGGACACCTAGAGACCCTCTGGAAGGTCTAAGAGGGCCAACAGCCGCGAAAGATCGATCGAAAAACGCCCAAGCTGGCCTCCAGACGGCCCAAGGGGCTCCAAAAACGCCCCAAGAAGCCCCCAAGAGGCGTCCCAAGACGGCCTCAAAGAGTAAAATTCGCCCGTTTCCCTAAGGAAAACCTACACTTTTACTTCCTTTGACCTGTCAGCGATCACAACGTCCAAGACAACCTAAGAAGCCTCCAGAGTCGCCCTAAAACGGCCCACGAGGCCCCAAGAGGGCCCACAAGGTTCCAAAAAACAGACCAAGAGGGCAGCAGAGGTCCAAGAGGGCCACGAGCCGCCGAAAGATCGATCGAAAACGCCCACGCTGGCCTCCAGACGGCCGAAGAGGCCCCAAAGACGCTCCAAGAAACCCTCCAGAAGCGTCCCAAAACGGCCTCAAAGAGCAAAAATCGCCTCGTGTCGACTGGAAAACCGCGATCAAAACGTCCACGACAGCCCGAGAAGCCTCCTGGGTCGCCCCAAGACGGCCCACGAGGCCTCTAAGAGGGATCTCAGACGACCCACGAGGGCCCCAAGACCGCCCAAAAAACCACACACAAAAAAACAAGAGGGCACCAAAAGGCTCTCTGGACGGTCCAAGAGGGACACAAGCCGCCGAAAGATCGATCGAAAACGCCCACGCTGACCTCCAGACGGCCCAAGAGGCCCCAAAGACGCTCCAAGAAACCATCCAAAACGGCCTCAAAGAGCAAAAATCGCCCTATGTCCATTTCGGAAAACCTGCACTGTTTAGCACATTCGCCGCTTCTGCGATCACAACGTCCACGACAACCCAAAAAGCCTCCTGGGTCGCCCCAAGACGGCGCACGAGGCCCCCAAGAGGGCTCTCAGGCGATCGAAGAGGGCCCAAAGACAGCTCAAAACACACACACACACACACACACACACACAAACAAACAAAAAATGCCAAGAGGGCACCAAAAGGCTCCGGACGGTCCAAGAGGGCCGCGAGCCGCTGAAAGATCTATCGAAAACGCCCACGCTGGCCTCCAGACTGCCCAAGAAGCCCCAAAGACGCTCCAAGAAACCCTCCAGAAGCGTCCCAAGGCGGCCTCAAAGAGTAACAATCGCCCCGCTGCCGTAGGAAAACGTGCATGTTCAGCTAATGCGCTTGTTGTACGGTCACAACGTCCAAGATAGCCCAAGAAGCCTCCTTGATCAGAGGCCCCAAGAGGGCCCCCAGACGGCCCAAGAGGGCCCCAAGGCCGTTGAAGAAACCCCCAAGACGGCCCAGGGCTGCTCCAGGACACTCCCAAGAAACGGCCCAGATGGGGAGCCCGAACCAGCATTTCGAGCCTTCGACCCCAAACCGCCCCCCGGCTACCCCAAGAAGCCCCCAACACGCGCCCAGGGAGCTCCGAGAGGCCAGAAAGAAGCTCCCATAAATGTTTCCCAAACGCCCCCGAGAAGCCTTCCACAAGACCCCGTCTGCCGTCCGCACGGCCTCAGACCCAGTGCCCGGGCACGGTGGCGGGATGTGCCGACGGCCATTCGATCCGCCGCCCCCTGTTGATTCATCACAGGGGTGCCTGGCGTGCTAGATGATCTCGGTTTTGGTTTTGGCTCTTGTCCAAAAGAAGTCCCCCTGGGGCTCCGGCGCGTCCCGCCGGCCACCCGAAAAGATTGCCCAGGATGCCCGGAGCCGGTTGCCAAGGGTTTTTCCGTTCCAGACGGCCCCAAGATGGCCCAAGATGGCCTCCAAGACGCCTCCAAGACGGCCAAGATGGCCTCCAAGACGGCTAAGATGGCCCCAGGATGCCTCCAACACGGCCCAAGATGCACCCAAGACGGCCCAAGATAGCCTCAAGATGGTTCAAGACGGCCCAAGAGGCCCCCAAGAGGCCTCCAAGAGGACCCAAGAGGCCTCCAAGAGGTCCTCTAGGAAGGCCCGTGGAAGCCAAAATCATTGATTTCCCTTAGGTTTTTGAAGGATTTTAACATTTGCTCCTTTACGGTCTCCGACGGCTTAAGACGGCCGCAGAGGCCCCCAAGACCGGCCACGAGCCGCCAAGATGGCCCATGACGGCCCAAGAGTACCCCAAGACGGCCCCAAGACGGCCCAAGAGGCCTGCAAGACAGCCAAAATGACCTCCAAGACGGCTAAGATGGCCCCAAGATGCCTCCAACATGGCCCAAGATGCACCCAAAACTGCCTAAGATGGCCTCAAGATGGCCCTAGACGGCCCAAGAGGCCTCCAAGACGGCCCAAAAGGCGTCCAAGAGGTCTTCCAGAAGAGGCCAAAATCGTTGATTGTCCTACGGTGTTTGAAAGATTTTGGCATTTGCTTCTTCTCGGCATTCGAACGGCTCAAGACGGCGCAAGAGGCCCCCAAGAACGCCCAAGAGGCCTCCAAGATGGCCCCATGACGGCCCAAAAAACTCCCAAGACGGCCCCAAGAGGGCCCCAAAACGGCCCAAGAGGCCTCCAAGACGCCCAAGATGGCCTCTAAGAGCCCTCATCAGCAGCGCACCACGACCGCCCGTTCATCAAGGGCACGGCGGTGTGGCGTAAGCCCAAGAATAATGCATAGTGGCGGGATCGGGAGATTTGGCATGATCTATCACGATGCTAGATTCTGTTCGCGAAACCGGATGCTGGGGGAGGGCGGCGGGCAACGGTCACGGAGCAAGTTTCGAGCCTCAGCGGGGGCGATCAGGGCCTCGGCGGATTCTGGGAGAGCATGGGAAGACCTGGGAGGACCCTCGAGGACGTGACGGAGCCAGCCCGAGAGACCTCGGCTGAGCCTGCCCAGCCACGTTTTCCGCACAGGCCAAACCGGCCCTACGCCGAGCCGTTTCACCACTCCGGGGGCACGGGGGCTGGCGGGCGCGGGTCACTTCAAGGGGGCACCTTGGAGCCACGTCCATGCCCTGCCCTTGCCCCCTCGTAGGGCTTGTATTCATCCTCCCTCCTCCCACCCCCCCTCCTCCTCCTCCTCCTCTTCCTCCCTTCCTCCTCCTCGTACTCCTCCTCATCCCCTACAGCGGAATGCCCCCTGGTCAAGTGTCTCCGCCCCCCGTCATCATCCACCGGACATTGCCTCAGCCACCAACGTGGCAATTAAGACGTGGTAAGACGTGGCAGTGAGGTCACTGCGCGAGTGTATGTTCGCGTGTCCCGGAACCCGGGAGACCGAGTGTAGAATGTACTTGAGCCAGACGGTCGCGGAGAGGTGAGGAGGGAGGCGGATGGGAGGAAGAAGGGGTGAGGAGAAAGAGAGCAGGGAGGTGGGAGAAAGGATGGTCAAGGGAGCAAGAAGTAGAGAGGGGGGCAGGATGGACGAGGAAGGAGCGGGGGAAAGAGGAGGAGGCAGTGAGGGAGAGAGGGAGCAAGGGCTAGAGGTCAGGCACTTGCAGTGGCGGGATTCACCCCGCGGGGTGTCCCCACTCCCGCAGCAGGGGGAGAGACCTGGGAGCCCCCAGCCTCCCGCAGATCAATGCGAAAATCAGGCTCGGCTTCCTCCCCTCCCTTCCGCTTCCATCGAATGTTCCTTATAAGTGTTAGCTAGCGTGGACCCCAAACAGAGAGCTGCTGCATCGTGAATGTGTACGTTATGTCGTGTCAGCTATATGGCGCAAGCTACGTGGCGCAAGCCATGTGGTGCAAACTATGTGGTGTAAGCTATGTGGTGGCATCGACGTGGTGCAAGCTATGTGGTATAAGCTATGTGGTGCAGGCTATGTGGTGTAAGCCATGTGGTGACGCGGCCACCTGGCGGCAACGGGCGGCAACGGGCGGCAGCGCGGCGTAACCTCGGCGGACCACCCAAGCGGCCACGAGGCGGCAACGGGTGGCAACCGACAGCAACGGGCGGCAGCGGGGAGAATCCTCGGCGGACCCCCAAGCGGCAAAGAGGCGGCTACCGGCGGCTACGGACGGCATCGGGCGGCGTCGTGGCGAATCCTTGGCGGACCCCCCAAGCGGCAGCGAGGCGGCAACGGGCGGCAACAGGCCGGAACGTGGCAAGTGCTCGGCGGACCCCAGGCGGCCATGGGCGGGAACGTGGCAAATCCTCGGCCCACACACCCCACGCGGCAACGCGGCGGCCACGAGGCGGCAAAGTGGCGGCAACGGGCCAACCAGTGAGTGGGCGGCAACGAGGCGGCTACGAGGCGGCCACGGGCGGCGATGCGGCGAAGCTTCGGCGGCCCCAACCGATGAGTGGGCGGCAGCGAGACGGCCACGGGCGGCGACGCGGCGAGGCCTCGGCGACCCAAACCAATGACTGGGCGGCAACGAGGCAACCGCGAGGCGGCCGAACCTCCGCAGACCGAACCAATGACTGGGCGGCAGCACAGCGAGGCGGCCACGAGGCAGCCACGGGCGGCGACGCAGCGAAACCTCGGCGGACCCGTCCAATTCCTTCGTGGCCCAAGCAAGACGCCCCAAATGCAAGCACAGTCTGGGGCATAGCTCTTCCCTGCCGCAACCCCAGACGTGTGGCTAGGGCGGGCCGGGCGTTTCTCCTGAGATTTCCTCACCACATGGAGTCCTGACCCGCGAAATTTGCAACAGCTGCACGGATGGAGGACGGGTCAGTTTCAAAAGGTGGTTCTGGTTTTAGCGCCCCGCACATTCGTCTTGGACTTTTGCAGCCGCTTCACGGATGGAGCACAGGTCCTCTTCAAAATGTGGCCCTCGCCCCAGCACCATGCACATTTGTCTTCAATGGTCGCAGTGCAGGGCGATTTCTTTTCAGAATGTGACTCTCGCCCCAGCGCCACGCAGACTCGTTGCAACAGTCTGTAGCAGCTTCGCGGATGGAGGGAGGTGGTTTTCAATGTGGGTCTCGACGTAGCGCCGCGCGCATTCATCTCAAAGTTTACAACAGCTTCACGTGTGGAAGGGGGTCCTTTTTTGTCCATTATTCAGTGCGGTTCTCGCCTTCGCGCCGCGAGCACTCGTCTGAAACATGTGCGACCGCTTGACGGATGGAGGGCTTATTTTCAAAATGGGGACTCGCCTTAGCGCCGCGAGTCGGACCTCTAATAGCTGGCACTAGCGTCACGGTTGGAGGGCGATTATTTTCCCATCAAACATGAAACATTTCGTTTCAAAACGTTGCAACAATTTACTTCAAAACGCTTCAACAACGCTGCAACAATTTAAAGGATTTGAGCACCGGTCGTGTTCATCATGGGGCTCTCGCCCTGGCGCCGCGCGCAGTCTTTTTGTTTAACGCGGGAGTGGTCAAGATCGGGGACGACACTTGCTCCGAGAAGGAAAATTATCCCCTGAGGCTCCGCGAAGCTGAAAAGCCCGAAACGTCAACGCACGTAGCGCTGCACAGATCCATGGTGGCTCTTTTCCAAGCGGAGCTGTCATTTGACTGCTTCTCGAGATTCATGGCCCCAGATGCAAACACATGCAACCGTTACACGGATGGGGGGCGGTCCTCCTTCGAAAGAGAATATCTCGCTGGACACCCAACTTAACTGTGTGACCATTGTCTCTCGCGTTCCTGATTACGCGCCGGTAAGATGCAAGGCTCCTTATTGTCAAAACGGGGCCACCGCCAAAATGGCAAGCCCGACTGCGCTGGTCTTTCGAAGAGAGGGGGTGTAGCGAAAGGTAAACTTGCAGGGGCGAACGAAGAAAGGACTTGGGACGGCAGCGTGTGTTCAGCATCCTCTGTTGCATGTCGTTTACGCTGGTCCTTCTCCTCCTCCTCCTCATCATCATCATCCTCCTCCGCGCAGCGCACATTATTCATTGTGACAATTTGAAATCGCTACAAGGACGGAGGGGGTCGTTTACAACATGGGCTATTTGCCTTTCTGCCGCACACATTCGTCTCTAAAGTTCGCAGCAGCTACCATACTGGAGGACACACATTTAAAAGTGTGGTTCTCGCCTCAGCGCCAAGGACCTTTTGTCTTACAGGCTTGCAGCAGACACAAGAATCGAAGGCAGCTGCTTTTCAAATGGAGCTCTCGCCCTGGCGCCGCGAACGTGCGTCTTGAACGTTGACTTCAGCCGATACAGCGATGGAAGACAACTCTTTTTCGAAATGGAGTTTCCGCTGGAGCCGTCCTTAACCAGCAAGACCCAAAAGTTTGAACATGTGCGACAATTGTGTGGGTGAAATGCGGCTCATTTCCAAAGTCTGGCTCTCCCTTGAGGCCTCTTCGGGGGTCATGACCAGAACCGCAGACTTGTGCAGCACTTACACAAAGCGGGCGGCTATCTGTGAAAGCGCAGATATCGATGGACACCTCGCTGAATTGTATGATCACACCTTTTCGCGTACCGTACTGTTCGCTAGACAATTGCGCGGCAATTCCTTTCAGAACGAGGCTCTCGCCTGAATGGCGGACCCATTTGGTGCTGGTCCTTGAAGAGGGAGAACTTCTAGTGGAAAGGAAAAACTGTAGGTACTTATGAGGCGAATAGTTGGGGACGGCAGGGTGCATTGCAGCATTGTTGGTGAATATTGCGCCTACTCGTTAGCCTCCTCTTCCTCGTCCTCCCTCCCCCTTCCCGTCCCACTCCGATCAACAATGCCACCATCACCATCATCAGATTCCGCATCACCATTGCCACTACCATCACCACCACTACCACCATCATAACCATCAACATCATCATCATCATCATCATCATCATCATCATCATCAGCAGCATGACAATAATAAGCATCAGCATCATCAGCATCACCATCAGCATCAGCATCATCAGTACCATCATCAACATCAGCATCGCTGTCGTAATCATAATCGCAATCAGCATCCTCATCATCAGCATCAGCATCCGCATCGGCATCCGCATCAGCATCATCAGCACTACCACTACCATCATCAAGATCACCATGATACTCATCATCATAATCAGCATCACCATCACCATCAGCATCAGCATCAGCATCAGCATCAGCATCATCGTCATCAGAATCAGCAGCATCATCGTCATCGGTATCATCGGTGTCATATCGATCATTGGCCTCAACATCAACACAATCATGCATCATCATAAACATCATCATCATCATCACAGTCGCAATCATCATCGCAATCAGCATCCTCATCATCCGCATCAGCATCAGCATCGGCATCATCATCATCATCATTATCATCATCATCATCATCATCATCACTATCACTACTGTCATCAAGATCACCATGAGTATCATCATCACCATCACCATCAGCATCAGCAACAGCAGCAGCAGCATCGTCATCAGGATCCGCAGCATCATCATCACCATCATCATCGACATCATATGTATTACCGGTCTCAAAATCAACGCCATCATTATCATCATCAGCATCATCATCCTCATCAGCAGCATCCTCATCAGCATCACCAGCATCATCAGCATCATCATCCGCAGCAGCATCATCATCAGCATCATCATCATCATCAGCATCATCATCATCAGCATCATCATCATCATCATCATCATCAGCATCATCATCAGCATCATCATCATCATCATCATCATCATCATCATCATCATTAGCAGCAGCAGCACAATAATCATTAAATCATCACCACCACCGTCGTCGTGCAGTCCTCGCGCTGCGACGGCCACCCGCGCGCTGGGCGAGGAGAAAGGGGGGAGAAGGGAGAAGACGAGAAAGGAGCAAAAGAGAGCGTTGCATGAGAAGAGCCCTCCCCCTCCCCATCCTTCGCCCTCCTCCTCCTCCTCCTCCTCCTCCTCCTCCTCCTCATTTCCCCTCCTCCTGCTCCTCCTCGGCCTCATCCTTCTCCTGCTCCTCCTCCTCCTCCTTCTCCTCCTCCCCTTCTCCTCCTCCCCCTTCTCCGTCTCCTCCTCCCCCTCTCCTCCCTCTCTGGGGGTCTCCAGGGCCTCCTGATGGTCTCTGGAGACCCGGAAAGAGCGGGGAACGTCCAACAAACCCCGATCGACGATCCTTGTCGTCGCGATCGTCGTCGGTGGTCGTCGTCGTCGGTCAGTCCGACGGCTGGCCTGTCGGTCGTCGTCGTCATTTTCGGTCGTTGCTCGTCAGTCGGTCGATCGTGATCTCAAACGGTCGTCGGTCTCGGTCGGTCGTCGTCGACCGCCGATCGTCATCGCCAGTCGTCGTACGTAAAGTCGGTTGGTCGTCGTCAGTCCTCGTCGACCGTTCTCGTCCTCGTCCACCGTTCTCGTCCTCGTCGCCGTCAAAGGGTGCAGCAGGTGACGCGCGGCCGCGCGGCCCACCGAGGCCTTCGCATCGCCGTCGAGGCCGCCAGCGACCTGGGGCAGGCTTCGGCTTCGGCTCCCTTTGGCAACCGCGGCGCGCTCTCGCGATGCCCCAACGTGCGGGAGATGACCTCCAGCACGTTCTCTTCGGGGTGGAGACTTTCTCCCCCTCCTCTCTCACTTCTCCTTATGGATAACTCCTCCCTGTCGCACCCTGAGACGTGTCGGTAGGGCGGGCTGGGCGCTTCACGGATGGAGGGCTGGTCGCTTTCAAAATGTGGCTCTCCCAGTCGGCACCGCGCACATTCGCATTAAAAGTCCGAATGGGCTTTACGGATGGAGGGTGGCTCCTTGTCCAAATGTGGCTATCTCTGCGCACATTCTTCGTAAAAGTTGTCATGAGCTTCCCGGATGGAGGGCGGGGGTTTTCAAAATGTGACTCTCGCCGCAGCTCTGCGCACATTCGTCTCAAAAATTCGCAGGAGTCTCACCAATGGGAGCCGGCGTGTACTCAAAATGATGATATCGCCTTAGCGCCGCGCACTTTCGTTGCGCAAAAGTTTAGAACATATTCGTGGATTCTTATGTCTGGCGTCCCAGGAACGGTGTTACGGTACGAACTAAGATTGTCAAGGCGCACTAGTCACGTGGATTCGCGGTGTTGAAGTCCCCAGAGTGGTGTTCTGGCACGATTACGGATCGTCAGGACGCAACAGTCCAGTCAGTTCGCAGCGTCCAAAGAGTGGTGTGTTGGCACGATTGAGGATTACCAGAGGGCCGCATTCCAACGGAACACTTCCAGAACTGATGATGAATCCTTGCAGGGACCTATGACAGGGGGAACGTTGAGGTAGGGTTCATTGCAACATCGTTGGTGCGTCGTGGGTTCGTACTGGTCCCCATCCTCCTCCTCCATCTCCTCCTCCAACTTCTCTCCCTCGTCGTCGTCGTCGTCGTCGTCGTCGTCGTCGTCCTCCTCCTCCTCCTCCTCCTCCTCCTCCTCCTCCTCCTCCTCCTCCTCCTCCTCCTCCTCCTCCTCCTCCTCCTCCTCCTCCTCATTATCATCAAGCTCGCCACCACCATCAAAACCGTCGCCGCCATAGCGAATTCTATCACAACCACCAGTATGCACGACCTCCTCGGGGAGGAGGCGTCGTCGTCATCCTCCTCCTCCTCCGCCCTCCTCCTCATCATCCTCGTCCTCCTCCCCATACACATCCACTTCCTTTCCTTCTCACCATCACTATCATACGTCTCATTTCCTCCTCCTCTTTCATTGCTCCTCTTCCTCCTCCTTCCCCGTGTCCTTCTTCGTTGTTCCTCCTTGTGATCCAAGGGCTCGTCCTCCTCCTCCTCCTCCTCCTCCTCCTCCTCCTCCTCCTCCTCCTCCTCCCTCCTCCCTCCTCCTTCCTCCCTCCTCCTCTCTCTCCTCCTCCTCAGCCGCCGTTTCCTGCTCCAGCCTCATCCTTCGCGGCCCAGCAGGCAGCCCACGCAGAGCAGCTTCCGCCCTCAGGGCACCCTTCATGTCATGCCAGCGCGGCTGGCCATCCATATTTCTTCTCTGGCGATCTTCTGGATGACATTCATGCGGTGGGGCGTGTACAATCCGCTCAGCATGGTCGCGCCATTAAGAAGCATGGAGATTTCGAGACAGTTCAGCGCTGTCGACGTCGTCATGTTACCAGCCACTCGCTGGAGGCAGAACGACCCCACCAGCCCCGTCGACCAGCTCCAGGCCTACAAGCACCGCATCTTCACGTGGGGCTATGGCAGAGGCCCTTTCACCAACAATCACGCGGGCGTGGCCATCATGATCAGCAACCGCTACCGCCTCAAGTGCGTGACCGAGCTTCCCAGCCCGCCGCCGTGCATTCAAGGACGCGCAGGAGCAGTTCGCCTGCGTCGAGGAGAACTCGACATGACCTTCATTGTTGCGTACCTACCTCCACGGTCAGGGCTCGCCAAGCACCACAACGCCTGGGCCAAGACGGTCAACGAGACGCTCAAGTGGATCAACAAGACCCTGAACGAGACGCCCACCAGGAGCACGCCGATCATCGGCCTCGACCTGAACGACCACTACGGCCAGGACGGACTGCTTCCAGCCACGCCCAGCAACGTGATCGGCGACGCAGGCCCTACAGGAGTACCTGGCGAGGCAGCCGCTGCCTTCCATAACATGCTCGACGTGCACGGCATGTGCATCCTGAACACTTTCTGGAACGCGGGGCCCACGTACTTCGGAGCCCAAGGACAGGCCACACGTCCCGACTACATTGCAGTGCCTCAAGGACTATGTCCTCACATTACTTCTTGCAGAGTCTGGTGGCGAGCGGCCAAGGCACTACAACTCATCAACGACAACGTGCCGCGCGACCATGTCCCACTGATAGCAGCCGCCAACGTCATCATCCCGAATGTGTTCACAGATCTAGAGAGGACCGCCTGGGACTACGACAAGATGGCCCTGGCCCTGCAGACGGGCAAGTACCGCAAGAAGTTCAACGACGCACTGAAGTTCCATTTCGGCAAGCACCAGGACAAGCTGAAGGAGTTGGCAGGGGGCAACACAGCGGACGAACACTGGGAGCTCATCGTGAACATCATGAAGGAGGCAGCCAAACCCTTCTCCGAGCGCCAGAAGTCCAAGCCCGACCAGTACTACCAGCTCATGGAGGAACGTTTGCGGCTACTTCAGGAGCGCGCCAAGCTCAGAGAGGAGTACGTCGGGTCCGACCCCAACTATGAGATCGAGTACCAGATCGAGGTCCTCTCACGTGCCCTCAAGAAGCAGAAGCGCCAGCACGAAGCCGAACGAAGACAACACTTGGAGGAGCGCATCTACGAGGCTTGGCAACGACGAGAACACGCTGAAGTACATCAACTGTCTCGACTCCTGGCCGGCACCAACTACGGCAAGCGCAACCGCAACTACAGCCGCGCGACCAGAGCACGCCCCAGCTTGCTGGAGTGGGCAGATCACATTGCACAAGACGGCCAGCACGGAGGGTTCAGAGCTCACCAGATCGACCTCGAGGAGGAGAAGCGCATCTTGAAAGAGACCACCTACGAGTTCACCACCGAGCACAACCTACAAGTTCGCCAGGAATACGAGGACGCCAAGGACGGCATCAAGCGAGCACTCTACGGCGTCACCAAGAGGCTCAAGTACTTCAAGAAGCGCGCCTCCGTGCCAGACTGGCCACTGCCCGCCGAGATCTTCCAGATGACCCTCCAGCCCTCCAACATCACCAAGCAGAAGCCGAAGACGACAGGCGTGGGCTACGATGACGAGCTCGCTGAGGCTTCTCTCGCGCAGGAGAGCTTCGAGTCAGTCCTCAACCACGTGTACCGCGTCGGCTTCGCCCCACTCAACGCCCACCACAGCCAGAGCTTCACCCTCGACAAGAAGAACGGCAAGCCCAAGGTCCACGGCTTGCGCATACTCCGCATGATGTGCCCCTTCTGGCGCTGCTTCTACAGACAGCTCCAGTGCAAGTCCAAGCCGTGGTCACCGCCTCCTCACGCTCACGGTTGCTGGCCTCATAGGCGTCGCGAAGTCCCCATGGCAGCCCCCCGCATCGTCGCCCACCGCCTGCAGCGGGCCAAAGCAGACTTCATCGTCGGCAGCAAGGACGCCACCAACGCCTTCCCCAGCACCAAGATCGACAAGGCCATCAGCACCATCCCGACCGCCCTTAGCGCAACAGGACAACGTCTATTTCACCAACGCCACCAGCGCGCCAGCGTCCAGATCGACGGGTTCGACTCCACAGGCGACTTCTACCTCGGATCGGGGGTCATGCCAGGTTGCAGCACAGGACCGACATCCTTCAACTTCGTTTACGAGCAACCAGCGGGGCAATGGCTCGAGGAGACCCCGCAGGACACCGCCCCCTTCGCGGCCGCGTCACCCATCACGCACGCCCCGCTCGACCTTTCCGTCTACCTGTACGTCGACGACATCTTCAAGATGCACCTTGTCCCATCGGGCGCTGCGCGGGACGCCGCCTCGGCCCTCGCCAACAGCAACACCATCCTCGATCAGTGCCTTGCCGAGCGCGGGTTCCACCAGAACAGGGACAAGGAGGAGATCGTCGGAGGCCTGCGCGCGCGGAGGGAGAACCGAGCCGTAGCAGATCAAGTCCAAGGGCGCGTCCTTCGCACCCGCAAGTACCCGGGCGGCCACTTCCACCACGGCGGCAGCAACACCATCGAGATCGACATGCGCATTCAA
This sequence comes from Prorocentrum cordatum, assembly GCA_963575745.1. Classification (NCBI taxonomy): domain Eukaryota; class Dinophyceae; order Prorocentrales; family Prorocentraceae; genus Prorocentrum; species Prorocentrum cordatum. Next base: position 124,539 of record CAUYUJ010017995.1, on the reverse strand, counting down.
AGCATCAAGCGAGCCTGGCACATCATGGGCAAGTTCTGGCATCGCAAAGTACCGTGGCGCCTCAAACGTATCATCTTCATTAACAAGGTGATTGGTGCCGCAACCAGCGGCATGGAATCCTACCTCCTCAAGGACACCGAATACAAGCGCCTCGACGCCGTCATTGCCACCTACATGCGCGTACTCATGCAAGGCAAAGCCACCAACATCGACGAAGCGGGCACCTACCGCACCATGGCCAACAGCGAAGTGTTCAAGCACTGCCACATCTCCCCGATGTACATTGAGCTGCGAGTGAGGAGGCTGCGCATGATACAGGCCTCTGTCAAGTACCCGCCCGATTACGATCAGTGGCTCACGGCACTCTTCGGCACCATCAAGTTCGAGAACGACTACAATCGTGAGCACATCGGAGAGCTTGACGACAATGGCCATCTCATCGCGGACGCGAACCCTATGGCGAAGCAGTACTACAACGACGTCCTCTCCATCCTCGAGTTAGACAGCGCCGAGGAGTTCAGCCACGCATGGGACGGGAGCATCACTCAACTGTATAACGACGCAGAAGTTGCAGCGGCCTTCATCAAGATCGATGTGGCAGAGCTCAGAGCCAGGGCAACAGCAGTACCGATTCCACCACCTGGTTTCGAGCCTCAACCACACGAACAAGACCAACGAGCAGGAGACGAACTGGGTTACTACAAGTGTGACCTGTTAACGGACGCGGGACAAGTCTGCGGCCGAGTTTTTCCATCATGGACAGCGCTCTGTACCCATCAGACCGCGACAAAAGGAGGAGAGCATGGGCTTCGATCAGCAGCTGCAGCAGTCACCATCACCAATCAGTGTCCGCTCTGTCGTACCGCGTTTCTAGATCGAGCCCAAGCCGAAGATCATCTGTTGCGATCTCTCAAACACAAGCGCTGCATTGCCGACAACACCAGGCTTCACTATCCGTTGACACCGATCGAGCACCCAGTCTGTCTTCTCTGTCCACACCTGCATCCTTTTGCACATCTCTCAAGCTTCCAGGACCACGTTTGCACGAATCACCTCCCCACCGCAGAGCACGAGATTTCGCTCGACACCGGCCTCTTCCAGGATGACTTGGTGCGTGCCAAACGAGAAGGACATCGAGGAGGTGGCGAGCAGCATGGCGGATACGGAACGTTCCAGCAAGCAGCGCAAGACTACGCACCCCAAGGGCAAGGGCGGCCACCACAAGAAAGGCGCAAAGGCAGAGGGAAAGGACGCGGACGGGGACGCCAACATGCAGGACAAGGAAGAGGAAGAGCAGCAGGGCGTGGCAAGCCCAGGAGCAGCCGCTGCTTCAGGCCAGCAAGTACGACGCCAACAACGAGAGGGGAAGCCTACCAGACCAAGTGCGACCCCAAGCTGAAGAAGTTGCTCACGGTGCTGATCAAGCAAGTGCTGGCCAACACGCAGCAGATCGCCTGGGTCGTTTCCGCGGTCTACAGCACGTACCTGATGCCGACCCAGACCAAGATGATCAAGGCGCTCCGAGCCTGCAGGAAGATCTACGCGGGCAAGGGACATTCGCTGGGACCACCAGAAGGGCACCTCTACGTCACGCTTATTTCGACCCTCTGCTCCGAGGACGTGGGCGCCAAGACCCAGTCCTCAACAAGGTGAAGCACCTGAAGATCAGCAAGTGCTACGACAGCAACCAGGCGAAGATCACACTGTATATCGAGCAGGGGCCCTGGACCGACGCGGAGGCCGAGGAGGATCCTTCAGAGGAGCAGAAGCAGCAGAGCAACATCAAGGACAGCATCCACAGAGCGCTGATCCAAGCGGGAGCCACGGTGAAGACGGGCAAACCACCAGCGGGAGTCATGGAGGATGAGCTGGCTGCGTGGTTGGCAGGGCTATGGCTATGAGAAAATGGATGGCCGACTCGACTACGCCTCGTTCGGCAAGGTGATCGGCGTGCGTGGCGCTGTGATCACGATGAAGGTGCCGCTCTGAGCGGCGACGGCGGGGGCCCATCCTTGCGGCCGAACGCACTGCTCCGCCCCCCTAGGCCGCTCTATCTATCTCCTCCTCCTCCTCTTCATTCCTCCTCCTTTTCCGTATCCTTCTGACTATCTCCCTTCGTGTTTCATATCATCCTCCTTCTTCCTCTTCCGATTTCTTGTCCTACTCCGCCTCCCCCTCCCTACTCCGCACAGTACCAGAATCAGCCGCATCAGTACATCAATCATCACAGCATCATCAGCCGCATCATCGATCAACATCGTCATCATCATCATCATCATCATCATCATCATCATCATCATCATCATCATCATCAGCATCAGCATCATCATCATCATCATCATCATCACCATCATCATCATCATCATCATCATCATCATCAGCATCATCATCATCATCCCCATCATCAGCATCATCAGCATCATCATCAGCAGCAGCATCACCATCATGGTCAGCATCATCAGCAGCAGCATCCACATCGTCAGCATCAGCATCATCATCAGCATCAGCAGCATCATATTCACCACCAACATGATCATCAGCATCATCATCACCACCATCAGCATCATCATCAGCATCATGAGTATCATCATCAGCATCAGCATCACCATCGTCATCATCGGCATCATCATCACAATCATCATCAGCATCATCCGCAGCATCAGCATTACCACCAACACCATCGGCATCATACTCACCGACATCCCCACCATCATCATCATCATCGGCATCAGCTTCGCCATCATCAACAGTCTCATCAACCGCATCAGCATCATCATGGCCACCATCGGCATCGTCATCGTTGTCGTCGTCATCACCACCACCATCACCAGCACCAGCATCATCATCAGCAGCAGCATCAGCAACATCGTTGGCATCCCGATCATAAACGTCATGGTAATCACCACAGTTGCCATCGTCATCGTCATGATCCTCGTCAACATCGTCATCATCGTAATCGCCCAGGTCATCAGCAGCATCATCACCACCATCAAGCCATCGCCTCCACCACAACCCCCATGAGTATCAACATCATAACCAGCATCGTCATCAACACCATCATCATCAGCACCATCAGGTCCAGTCCCTCGGCCGTAGTTCACCCTCTTCTTCCTTCGGCCTCCTCCTCCCCCTCCGCCTCCGCATCCTCATCGTCCTCGTTCGTTCATCGTTGGTCTCTCCTCCTCCTCCTCCTCCTCCTCCTCCTCCTCCTCGTCATCATCATCATCATCATCATCATCATCATCATCAGCAGCAGCATCATCATCATCATCATCATCATCATCATCAGCATCATCATCATCATCAGCAGCAGCAGCAGCATCATCATCATCATCATCATCATCATCATCATCATCATCATCATCATCATCATCCTCATCCTCATCATCATCATCGTCATCATCATCATCATCCTCTTCCTCCGTCTCCTTCTCCTCATTCTCCTCCTGCCTCGCTCCCTCGTTTCCTCGCTCCATCGCTCCCTCGCTCCCTCGCTCCCTCGCTCCTCGCTCCCTCGCTCCCTCGCTCCCTCCTCCTCCCTCTTACCTCCTACCTCCTCCGTTCTCCCTCCTCCCTCCTCGTCCGCTAGGCAGGGCGGGATATCAATACTGGCACCACTGTTGTTGAGTGTAAGGCTCCACACTTGTGCCCCCCCCCCGAAGGGGAGAAGCAAACGGCGCTGCGGCACTTAACGCTTCCTCCTGCCGAGTCGATCAGATCCGATTCTCCCTCCTCCCCCTCCTCCCCCGTCTCCTCCTCCAGTCTCGTTACTCTCGTATTGCACATGCATCTCAATCTCCGTCTGCATCTTCGTACGCATACTCCTCCAGCTGACGGCTCTGGAGTCTCGGAGAGCAGCCTTCTCATGCTCCTTGTCCTCATCATCATCCTCCGCCTCCACTTCCGCCCACTCCACCTCCCAAAACCACCCCAAATCATCCCAGACTCGAGCAGTGAAGAAGAAAACAAGACTTAGTAGGCGTTAGTCATCCCCCTTCCTGTTATGCCTACTGTTTCTCGAAGTTCCTCGGGCTCTCCCTCATTCCTCTCTCCTACTCCTCCCTCCTCCTTATCCTCACCCTCCTCCTCTTCCTCATCATCATCATCATCATCATCATCATCATCAGCATCATCGTCGTCATCATCATCATCATCATCATCATCATCATCATCATCATCATCAACAGCATCACCATCATCGTCATCATCAGCATCATAAGCAGCATCAGCATCAGCGACATCATCATCAGCATCATCACCATCATCGTCCACACCATCAGCATCATCATCATCACCGTCATCAGCATACCATCATCATCAACAACATCATCATCAGCATCATCACCATCATAATCATCCTCATCATCTGCAACATTACGACCATAGCACTAGTAATAGTATGCATCATCATCATCAGCAGCATCGTCATCATCGTCATCAGCAGCATCAGCATCATCATACTCACCATCATCACCATCACAAATCACAGTCACCACCACCACCCATCATCATCAGTAGCATCACCATTGGCAGCACCAGCACCAGCACCATCATCAGCATCAGCATCGTCAACGGCACCAGCATCGACATCGTTATCGTCGGCATCATCATCATCAGCAGCATCATCATCAGCATCATCAGCAGCATCATCATCATCAACAACAGCAACATCGTCATCAGAATCGTCATCATCATCCGCAGCAGCAGCATCATCATCGCCATCATCATAAACATAATCCGCATCAGCATCACAATCACCCCTTGCCCTGATCATATCCCATTCTGCTACGTCTCATCTCGCTATTTCTCATGCGCATGGTGTCGCTGCGCGCCGATCGAGGTGGTGCCGCAGTCCTCCTTCCTTGTCCACCTCGTCATCCTCACCATCATCGTCAAAGCAACCGTCGTCATGATCCTCATCTTCATCACCATCGACATCATCATCGCCAGCATCGCCGCCATCGCCATCAGCAGCTACATCGTCACCACCAGCAGCAACATCGGCATCGCCAGCATGGTCATGATCACCAACATCATCAGCAGCAGCAGCTTCAGCATTAGCGCCACGATCCTCGTCCCCCTCCTGCTCCTCCTGATCATCATCAGTATCAGCATCATCCTCATCAGCATCATCATCCGCACCATAACCATCTACACAATCAGCATCACCAGCATCATCAGCATCATCAGCATCATAATAATCACCATCATCAGCCGCAACAGCATCACCAGCATCATCACGACCACTACCATCATCGTCCTCACAATCATCATCATCGAAATCAGAATCAGCATCAGCATCATCACCCTAATCAGCATCATCATCACCAGCAGCAGGAATATCGTCATCGTGATCATGATCGTCACCACCATCATCATCAGTATCATCGCCATCGCTATCGCCATCATCATCAGCTGCATCAGCATAATAATCGCCAGCCTCATCGCCAGCATCATTAACATCGTCGTTATCATCATCACCAGCATCAGCATCACCGCCATCATCGCAATCGTCCATATCATCGTCACCACCACCATCATCATCAGCACCAGCAGCAGCAGAATTATCGGCCTCAGCATCAGCAGTATCAGCATAATCATCACCAGCATCGTCATCATCGTTACCATCAGTTTTAGCATCAGTAACAACATCACCATCATCAACTTACTCATCACACTCAACCTCAACATCATCATCATCGCAATCATCATCATCATCAACACCAGCATCATCAACATCTGCATCAGCTACATCTTCAGTGCGATCATTAATTTCATCATCACCACCAGCATCATCATCATCAGCAGCATGGTCAACATCATCATCAGCAGCAGCATCATCAACACCATCACCATCGAGCCCATCACCATCATCAAGACCATCACCATCGCCATCATCATCAACATGATTACCATCATCACCACCAGATGTCTCCACCGCTGTGACTGCATCGATGCTGGACGGACCCTTGTGCTGCCCACTGGCCACTGAGGGGCGAGAAAGGGGGGAGGGAATGGGGACTGGCGGGGGGGAGCGAGGAAGGGGCAGAGGGAGGGGGGAGGGGGGCGGGGGGAGAAAGGGAGAGGGTGGGACGGGGAGGATGGTGAAGGCGGGGAGAAAAGGGGTGAGGGGGAGGGGAGGGGATGGGGAGTAAGCGAGGAGGGAGGAGGGAGGAGAGAGAAGGGGAGGGGAGAGGAGGGGAGGGAGGGAGGGAGAGAGGGAGGGAGGGGACGGAAGGGAAAGGGAGGGGTGAGGACAAGCTAGGTACGCTCGCGTCATATCTGACGTCCTACCCCTCCCTCCCATCCCGGGCTGTGGAGTCCCGAAACGGTGCGGTGACAGACCGTGCGGTGACCTCGAAATCCCACAAGACCTCATCGCACCGTCCCAGTCTCCCGAGACGTCCTCGGAGAACGACCCAAGTCCCAAAACCGTGCGGTGAACCCTAATCCCCACAGGCTCACCACACGGTGTGCTCACCACCCCGTTTGGGTGCCCCCGACGGGCTGGGGCTTAAGTGCTTCCCCCCGGTAGGCTTCTCTCGAGGAGCTTCGAGGACTTTCTGATCTGACCTGACCCACCCATCCCTGACCATGACGTACATATCCTCTCTGTTCGCACAATCGGATGCCAAGCAGGGCAATGATCGTGAGAGGGTATGCGATGCATGGTAGAGCACGGCATGGCATAACGTATAAGAGCACGGCAGAGCGTAGCATGCCATAGCATGGCGCGGCATTGCGCAATGAAGCATTGCAACGCCAAGCATGGCATCGCACAGCGGCGCAAAACACAACACCGCACATCATGTCATGGCATGGCGCCGGGTTCCTTGGAGGGTAATTGGATCGTCTTCGAGAGGTCTGGGCCAGTCTGGAGTCGTGGCTCCATGTCTAGCTCCTGGGGCTCCCCGAAAGCTCGACACAAGGCGGAGCTGATGGAGAGCACCCGCTGGCTCTGCTTTCGAAATCGCCTTCTCAAAGCAGTAACGGGGCTCCCGCTTGATACTTCCTGAAAACGATCAAGGAATCAACGAACTGACACCGAATGTATGATCACTTCCGATGGTTTTTTCGGGTGGGCAGTTTCTAGATGTTGGGGCCTATTTGGAAGGAGTGAAACAACCAGAGGCGCAAAAATGGGACGAGCGCCTCAGCGGGAGCAACATTTTGACAAAAAACAAACAAACAAAAAAAAAAACATAACAAATTACCCTGGCGACGTACCCAACCCCTGCGTAATGTGGGGCATGAGTAGCTTGGGAGACGTTATACGGAGGTGTTGACGTGACATGGGCGCATATACTTCTGCGAGCGGCATTCGTGAGGCTCGCAGCCCCCCAAGGATTGCGATGTCCCGCTCAGATCTGCCTGGTGCCTCGCTCCGCTGGACCCACCAGCAGCCCTCGAAAGTGGCGACAGTTTCGCAGATCGCAGCCCCGCAGGGACGGCGAGGTCCCGCTCAGGTCCGCGCGGTGCCTCACTCCGCAGGACCCACCAGCAACGCTCGAAAGTGGCGACAGTTTCACAGATCGCAGCCCCCCAGGGACGACGAGGTCCCGCTCAGGTCCGCGCGGTGCCTCACTCCGCAGGACCCACCAGCAGCCCTCGAAAGTGGCGACAGCTTCGCAGATCGCAGCCCCCCAGGGACGGCGAGGTTCCGCTCAGTCCGCAGCAGCCCTCGTGCGCTTCCGCAGGACCCACCAGCAGCCCTCGAAAGTGGCGACAATTTCGCAGATCGCAGCCCCGCAGGGACGGCGAGGTCCCGCTCAGATCCGCGCGGTGCCTCACTCCGCAGGACCCACCAGCAGCCCTCGAAAGTGGCGACAGGTTCGCAGATCGCAGCCCCCCAGGGACGGCGAGGTCCCGCTCAGGTCCGCGCCGCGCCTCACTCCGCAGGACCCACCAGCAGCCATCGAAAGTGGCGACAGTTTCGCAGATCGCAGCCTCCCAGGGACGGCGAGGTCCCGCTCAGGTCCGCGCGGTGCCTCACTCCGCAGGACCCACCAGCAGCCCTCGAAAGTGGCGACAGTTTCGCAGATCGCAGCCCCCCAGGGACGGCGAGGTCCCGCTCAGGTCCGCGCGGTGCCTCACTCCGCAGGACCCACCAGCACTCGAAAGTGGCGAGCGCAGATCGAAAGTCCGCAGGACCCACCAGCAGCGAAAGTCGTTTCGCAGATCGCAGCCCCGCAGGGACGGCGAGGTCCCGCTCAGATCTGCGCCGTGCCTCACTCCGCAGGACCCACCAGCAGCCCTCGAAAATAGCGACAGCTTCGCAGATCACAGCCCCTCAGGGACTGCGAGGTCCCGCTCAGGTCCGCGCGGTGCCCCGCTCCGCAGGACCCACCAGCAGCCCTCGAAAGTGGCGACAGCTTCGCAGATCGCAGCCCCCCAGGGATGGCGAGGTCTAATTTGGGTCCGCGCGTGGCGTCACTGTGCTGAGCCCCCCAGCAGACCTCGAAAGTGGCGGCAGTTTCGCAGATCCCAGCCCCCCAGGGATAGCGAGGTCCAATTTGGGTCAGCGCGTGACGTCACTGTGCTGAGCCCCCCAGCAGGCCTCGAAAGTGGCGACAGTTTGACAGATCGCAGCCCCCCAGGGATGGCGAGGTCTAATGTGGGTCCGCGCGTGGCATCACTGTGCTGCGCCCCCCAGCATGCTTCGAAAGTGGCGACAGTTTCACAGATCGCAGCCCCACAGGGATGGCGAGGTCTGATTTGAGTCTGCCCGTGGCGTTACTGTGCTGGCCCCCCCAGCAGGCCTCGAAAATAGCGACAGTTTCACAGATCGCAGCCCCCCAGGGATGGCGAGGTCTAAGTCATCGCAGCCCCCCAGGGATGGCGAGGTCTAATTTGGGTCCGCGCGTGGCGTCACTGTGCTGGCCCCCCAGCAGGCCTCGAAAGTGGCGACAGTTTCACAGATCGCAGCCCCCCAGGGATGGCGAGGTCTAATTTGGGTCCGCCGTGGCGTCACTGTGCTGGGCCCCCCAGCAGGCCTCGAAAGTGGCGACAGTTTCACAGATCGCAGCCCCCCAGGGATGGCGAGGTCTAATTTGGGTCCGCGCGTGGCGTCACTGTGCTGGGCCCCCCAGCAGGCCTCGAAAGTGGCGACAGTTTCACAGATCGCAGCCCCCCAGGGATGGCGAGGTCTAATTTGAATCCGCGCGTGGCCCTCACTGTGCTGGGCCCCCCAGCAGGCCTCGAAAGTGGCGACAGTTTCACAGATCGCAGCCCCCCAGGGATGGCGAGGTCTAATTTGAATCCGCGCGTGGCGTCACTGTGCTGGGCCCCCCAGCAGGCCTCGAAAGTGGCGACAGTTTCACAGATCGCAGCCCCCCAGGGATGGCGAGGTCTAATTTGAATCCGCGCGTGGCCCTCACTGTGCTGGGCCCCCCAGCAGGCCTCGAAAATGGCGACAGTTTCACAGATCGCAGCCCCCCAGGGATGGCGAGGTCTAATTTGAATCCGCGCGTCGCCCTCACTGTGCTGGGCCCCCCAGCAGGCCTCGAAAATGGCGACAGTTTCACAGATCGCAGCCCCCCAGGGATGGCGAGGTCTAGTTTGAATCTGCGCGTGGCCCTCACTGTGCTGGGCCCCCCAGCAGGCCTCGAAAATGGCGACAGTTTCACAGATCGCAGCCCCCCAGGGATGGCGAGGTCTAATTTGAATCTGCGCGTCGCCCTCACTGTGCTGGGCCCCACAGCAGGCCTCGAAAATGGCGACAGTTTCACAGATCGCAGCCCCCCAGGGATGGCGAGGTCTAATTTGAATCGCGCGTGGCCCTCACTGTGCTGGGCCCCCCAGCAGGCCTCGAAAATGGCGACAGTTTCACAGATCGCAGCCCCCCAGGGATGGCGAGGTCTAATTTGAATCTGCGCGTCGCCCTCACTGTGCTGAGCCCCCCAGCAGGCCTCGAAAATGGCGACAGTTTCACAGATCGCAGCCCCCCGCAGGCAAGACAGGAAGAGGCAGGGAGGGAGGGAGGAAGAAGGAAGGAAAGAGTGGAGACCACACTGCTCTATTCAAAACGAATACCCAACCAAGGAGGGTTGGGAAAAAACAATTACCCTGCGACGTACCCAACCCATGTGCATCAAGTGGCAAGAGGAGTAGGCCAACATTAGCAGGAACAACGACAATGTAGACACGGTGGTTTGTTGCGCAATCTACATGGGACGCGCATGCGTTGCACGACTCACAGGACGACGATCGAAAGAACGAGGATCGAGGCCCCAGGCTCGAAGAAGAACGGGGACGGGAACGAGGGGCAGGAGGAGGATGGAATGGGGGGGGCGAAAGGCCATCGCGGCAGCAGCAGCATGCATGGAGCAGGCGAAGCGGGGAATAGGACGACAATGAAGGTGGCGGGAGGAGACAGAAAAGCGCCGCGTTTTCAGGTACACGCTAAACACTGAGCGCTGCCTGCGCCATGTCGCCGCAGCGTTCCACAGGCTCAAACCTGCTTATAGTAAGTGCAAGAAGCGAGCGAGACGTAGCTCGCCCGCTAGCTTCTCCGCCTCATCCCTGCACATTTAGTGCGGGAGCTGAACGTTCGCAGGCGCGCCGCCAGGTCTGCGGGCGGCCCGCGGGAAATGACACATTTTCACAGATCGCAGCCCTCCAGGGATGGCGAAGTCTAATCTGAATCCCCGTATGACGTCACTCCGCTGGCCACCCCAGCACCCCTCGAAAGTGGCGACAGGTTCGCAGATCGCAGCCCCCCAGAGATGGCGAGGTCTAATCTGAGTCCCTGTGGGGCGTCACTCCGCTGGCCACCCCAGCAGCCCTCGAAAGTGGCGACAGTTTCACAGATCGCAGCCCCCCCGGGGATGGCGAGGTCTATTCTGAGTCCCCGTAGGGCGTCACTCCGCTGGCCACCCCAGCAGCCCTCGAAAGTGGCGACAGTCTCACAGATCGCAGCCCCCCCACGGATGGCGAGGTCTAATCTGAGTCCCCGTAGGGCGTCACTGCGCTGGCCACCCCAGCAGCCCTCGAAAGTGGCGACAGTTTCACAGATCGCAGCCCCCCAGGGATGGCGAGGTCTAATCTGAGTCCCCGTAGGCGTCACTCCGCTGGCCCCCCAGCAGCCCTCGAAAGTGGCGACAGTTTCACAGATCGCAGCCCCCCAGGGATGGCGAGGTCTAATCTGAGTCCCCGTGGGGCGTCACTCCGCTGGCCCCCCCAGCAGCCCTCGAAAGTGGCGACAGTTTCACAGATCGCAGCCCCCCAGGGATGGCGAGGTCTAATCTGAGTCCCCGTAGGGGTCACTCCGCTGGCCCCCCAGCAGCCCTCGAAAGTGGCGACAGTTTCACAGATCGCAGCCCCCCAGGGATGGCGAGGTCTAATCTGAGTCCCCGTAGGGCGTCACTCCGCTGGCCACCCCAGCAGCCCTCGAAAGTGGCGACAGTTTCACAGATCGCAGCCCCCCCCGGATGGCGAGGTCTAATCTGAGTGTAGGGCGTCTGCGCTGGCCACCCCAGCAGCCCTCGAAAGTGGCGACAGTCTCACAGATCGCAGCCCCCCACGGATGGCGAGGTCTGATCTGAGTCCCCGTGGGGCGTCACTCCGCTGGCCACCCCAGCAGCCCTCGAAAGTGGCGACAGTTTCACAGATCGCAGCCCCCCAGGGATGGCGAGGTCTAATCTGAGTCCCCGTGGGGCGTCATTTCGCTGGCCACCCCAGCAGCCCTCGAAAGTGGCGACAGTTTCACAGATCGCAGCGCCCCAGAGATGGCGAGGTAAAGATAGGTAAAAAGCAAGCGAGGAGAGGAGGAGCGAAGAGAAGAGGATGAGGAGGTAAGAGCAAGAGAAGAGACGAAGAGGGGAGAGAGGAGGCGGGAGGAGGAGGAAGGTGGAGACCACACCACAGTGCTCTATTCAAAACGAGTGCCCAACACAGGAGGGTTGGGAAATTACCCTGGCGACGTACCCAACCCCTGCGCAAAAGCGGGGCGCAAATACTTTAGGATATTTTATAAGGGGGCGATGACGGAGCGAGGGTTACATATGTCTGCAGACGGAATTCGGGAGACTCGCCGGACACTGGCTACAGGAAAAGGGCTTGATAAAGCTGATGGTTTACAATTCCTGAGCACTCCTAGCCACTTCGAAAACGGTGATCACAGCAGGCCTCGAAAGTGGCGACAGGTTCACAGATCGCAGCCCCGCAGGGACGGCGAGGTCTCATTTGAATCTGCCCGTGGCCCTCACTGTGCTGGGCCCCCCAGCAGGCCTCGAAAATGGCGGCAGTTTCGCAGATCGCAGCCCCCCAGGGATGGCGAGGTCTAATTTGAATCCGCGCGTGGCCCTCACTGTGCTGGGCCCCCCAGCAGGCCTCGAAAGTGGCGACAGTTTCACAGATCGCAGCCCCCCAGGGAGGGCGAGGTCTAATTTGGATCTGCCGCGATTACCCTCTATGCTGGACCCCCCAGCAGGCCTCGAAAGTGGCGACAGTTTCACAGATCGCAGCCCCCCCCCCCAGGGATGGCGAGGTCTAATTTGAATCTGCCGCGATTACCCTCTATGCTGAGCCCCCCAGCAGGCCTCGAAAGTGGCGACAGTTTCACAGATCGCAGCCCCCCAGGAATGGCGAGGTCTAATTTGGATCTGCCGCGATTACCCTCTATGCTGGACCCCCCAGCAGGCCTCGAAACTGGCGACAGTTTCACAGATCGCAGCCCCCCGCAGGCAAGACAGAAAGAGGCAGGAAAGAGGCGGGAGGCGGGAGGAGGAAGGACGCGACCATACTGCTCTATTCAAAACGAATACCCAACCAAGGAGGGTTGGGAAAAAAGAAATTACCCTGGCGACGTACCCAACCCCTGCGCAAAAGCGGGGCGCAAATAGTTTAGGATACTTTATAAAGGGGGGCGATGACGGAGCGAGGGTTACATATGCCTCCAGACGGAATTCGGGAGACTCACAGGACACTGGTTACAGGACAAGGACTAGATAAAGCTGATTCGTTACAATCCCTGAGCAACCCTAGCCACTTCGAAAGCGGGGATCTCAGATCGCAGCCCCCCAGGGATGGCGAGGTCTAATTTGGGTCCGCGCGTGGCGTCACTGTGCTGGGCCCCCCAGCAGGCCTCGAAAGTGGCGACAGTTTCACAGATCGCAGCCCCCCAGGGATGGCGAGGTCTAATTTGAATCGCGTGTGGCGTCACTGTGCTGGGCCCCCCAGCAGGCCTCGAAAGTGGCGACAGTTTCACAGATCGCAGCCCCCCAGGGATGGCGAGGTCTAATTTGAATCTGCCGTGGCGTCACTGTGCTGGGCCCCCCAGCAGGCCTCGAAAGTGGCGACAGTTTCACAGATCGCAGCCCCCCAGGGATGGCGAGGTCTAATTTGAATCGCCCGTGGCGTCACTGTGCTGGGCCCCCCAGCAGGCCTCGAAAGTGGCGACAGTTTCACAGATCGCAGCCCCCCAGGGATGGCGAGGTCTAATTTGAATCCGCCCGTGGCGTCACTGTGCTGGGCCCCCCAGCAGGCCTCGAAAGTGGCGACAGTTTCACAGATCGCAGCCCCCCAGGGATGGCGAGGTCTAATTTGAATCCGCGTGGCGTCACTGTGCTGGGCCCCCCAGCAGGCCTCGAAAGTGGCGACAGTTTCACAGATCGCAGCCCCCCAGGGATGGCGAGGTCTAATTTTGAATCCGCCGTGGCGTCACTGTGCTGGGCCCCCCAGCAGGCCTCGAAAGTGGCGACAGTTTCACAGATCGCAGCCCCCCAGGGATGGCGAGGTCTAATTTGAATCCGCCCGTGGCGTCACTGTGCTGGGCCCCCCAGCAGGCCTCGAAAGTGGCGACAGTTTCACAGATCGCAGCCCCCCAGGGATGGCGAGGTCTAATTTGAATCCGCCGTGGCGTCACTGTGCTGGGCCCCCCAGCAGGCCTCGAAAGTGGCGACAGTTTCACAGATCGCAGCCCCCCAGGGATGGCGAGGTCTAATTTGAATCTGCCGCGTGGCCCTCTGTGCTGGGCCCCCCAGCAGGCCTCGAAAGTGGCGACAGTTTCACAGATCGCAGCCCCCCAGGGAGGGCGAGGTCTAATTTGGATCTGCCGCGATTACCCTCTATGCTGGACCCCCCAGCAGGCCTCGAAAGTGGCGACAGTTTCACAGATCGCAGCCCCCCAGGGATGGCGAGGTCTAATTTGGATCTGCCGCGATTACCCTCTATGCTGGACCCCCCAGCAGGCCTCGAAAGTGGCGACAGTTTTCGCCTCGGCTGGCAGACATTCACAGATCGCAGCCCCCCAGGGATGGCGAGGTCTAATTTGAATCTGCCGCGATTACCCTCTATGCTGAGCCCCCCAGCAGGCCTCGAAAGTGGCGACAGTTTCACAGATCGCAGCCCCCCGCAGGCAAGACAGAAAGAGGCAGGAAAGAGGCGGGAGGCGGGAGGAGGAAGGACGCGACCACACTGCTCTATTCAAAACGAATACCCAACCAAGGAGGGTTGGGAATTACCCTGGCGACGTACCCAACCCCTGCGCAAAAGCGGGGCGCAAATAGTTTAGGATACTTTATAAGGGGGCGATGACGGAGCGAGGGTTACATATGTCTGCAGACGGAATTCGGGAGACTCGCAGGACACTGGCTACAGGAAAAGGGCTTGATAAAGCTGATGATTTACAATTCCTGAGCACTCCTAGCCACTTCGAAAACGGGGATCACAGCAGGCCTCGAAAGTGGCGACAGGTTCACAGATCGCAGCCCCGCAGGGACGGCGAGGTCTCATTTGAATCTGCCCGTGGCCCTCACTGTGCTGGGCCCCCCAGCAGGCCTCGAAAATGGCGGCAGTTTCGCAGATCGCAGCCCCCCAGGGATGGCGAGGTCTAATTTGAATCCGCGCGTGGCCCTCACTGTGCTGGGCCCCCCAGCAGGCCTCGAAAGTGGCGACAGTTTCACAGATCGCAGCCCCCCAGGGAGGGCGAGGTCTAATTTGGATCTGCCGCGATTACCCTCTATGCTGGACCCCCCAGCAGGCCTCGAAAGTGGCGACAGTTTCACAGATCGCAGCCCCCCAGGGATGGCGAGGTCTAATTTGAATCTGCCGCGATTACCCTCTATGCTGAGCCCCCCAGCAGGCCTCGAAAGTGGCGACAGTTTCACAGCCCCCCGCAGGCAAGACAGAAAGAGGCAGGAAAGAGGCGGGAGGCGGGAGGAGGAAGGACGCGACCACACTGCTCTATTCAAAACGAATACCCAACCAAGGAGGGTTGGGAAAAAACTCCCGGGAATACTGCGTAAAAAACCGTACGCGGAGGAGGGCCAGACATCTTCCAGACGTCATCAGGGACGAGATGAGAGTTTTATTCATACTGTGTAATTGTGAAGGGGGGAAGGGGAAGAGAGACGGGCGGAGCAGATGGGCATCCACTGTCGAGCCGGAGGCAGGCACAACGCGGGGCCGCGCTGGAGGGCGCCTCCGTGCACCAGCTCGTGACATACTCCCAGCGGGGTCGTCTTCCCAACTGCGGCAGGCGCCGAGCTCGGCAGCGCGAGCGAGCCAGCCAGGGCCCTCCAACGTAAGAGGGTGAGGGGAAGGAGCTGCGGTGAGGGGGGGGGGGGCCTGGCTCAGGAGCACGAACGCGTACCTGTCCAGCTCGACGTCGAGGCGCAGCCAGTTCTGCTCTTCCTCTACCCTGGCGCGGGAGGGAGGGGGCGTGGCACAGCATGGTGTTAAGACAATGCCTAATCATCCTCATCTTCCTGATTATTCTCTCCTACTTCCTCCCCGCCTCCACCTCCTCCCTCCCCCTCCTCGTTCTCCTCCTCCTCCTTTTCCTCCGCCTCCTCCTCCTCCTCCTCCTCCTCTTCAACCTCCATCCCTTTACCTCATAAATAACTCCTCCCTGTCGCACCCCAAGACGTGTCGGCAGGGAAGGCCAAGCGTTTCGCCTGAAACTGCCTCACCAGCATGATCCTGAAGCTTAATGCTTGCAACAGCTTCAGGGATGGAGGGCGGGCGGTTTTCAAAACGTTGCTCTCGCCTCAGCGTCGCGCACAATCGTCTCGAAAGTTTGCAAACTGTTAAGTTTGCAAACTTTCGAGACGATTGTGTGGCTCCCGCCTCAGGGCCCTGCACATTCCTCTGCAAAGTTTGTACCGGCTTCATTTGTGGAGGGCGGCTCGTTTTCAAAATGTGGCTTTCGCCTGTGCGCGCGCATATCCGCCTCCCCGTCCAGCCACGCGCGCAGGGAGAAATTAAGACCGCTCGGCCCCCTCACCCTGATCACGGTGAGGACATTGGATGAGGAACCAAAAAGAAATCCAGGGTCTGGAAGCCGGCGGAACCCCAGTCGTGGAGTTGCCAAGGATGTCACCGCCGCCCTGATTGGACAAGGAGCCCTCCAGGGTCTGAAACCTTATGAGAACTTTCCTTGGCGAACGCCCCGACAATATCGGTATCATCGTCGCCCGTAGAATCGGCATCATCAACATCACCTCCCAGGGCCTCCTGGAGGCCCTGAGAGGCATCCGGAGAGACCCCAGGAGGCCTTCAAGGGCCTCGCGTCCACGACCCAGGCACGGTGGGGTGGCGGGATGAGCCGAAGGCCACTGGATCCACCGCCCCCTGCTGTCTTGCCACAGGTGTGCACGGCGTGCCGAACGTCTGGCAGGGGTTCGGTTTTTTGCTGAAAAGGAGCTCTCAGTGGGGTCTTGGCCGAACCCGCCGGGCACCCAGAACTTCCCGCAAAATCCGACTCCATAAGCCCGATCGCCTCGAAGCGTCCAAGATGAATGGCATCCAAGATGCTTCCAAGATGGCCAAGATGACCCACGATGGCCTCCAAGACGGTCCCCAAATGCCTCCAAGACGGCCAACCAAGATAGGCTCCAGAGAGCCGACGACGACGACGACGACGACGACGACGACGGACGACGGACGACGGACGACGGACGACGGACGAGGGACGCCAGACGACGGACGGCACGACGGCGACGGACGACAAACGACGACGACGGACGATGCACGACGCACGACGGACGACGGACGACAGACGTCGGACGACGGACGACAACGACGGCGACGACGACGACGACGACGACGACGCCAGCGGCGGCGGCGGCGGCGGACAACGGACGACGGACGACGGACATCGACGACAATTCCGTTGCCGTGGCCGTCGTCGTCGCTGTGGCCATCTCCGTCGTCGGCACCGTCGTCCCCGTCGCCGCCGTCGACGCGGCGACCGCGGCGGCGACCGCGGCGGCGACCGCGGCGGCGACCGCGGCTGCGACCGCGGCTGCAACCGCGGCAGCGGCCGCGGCGGCGACCGCTGACGTCCTGGGGGCCACCACGCGCCGCAAGGCGGCAAGCGCCTCAAGCTGCGCGGGTGCGGGCGCAGGCTGGCCCTTCAGCAAGAGCAGATTGTCCACCGCCGGACGGATGCTCGGCACCTCCCCCAGCGGTTGGAGCGCCGCGCGTGGGGTGCGCGCGCCTCGCCGCCGGCGCCATCGTCGTCCTCAGAATCGTGATCAGAATCACCATCACCCTAACCCACAATCATCACCATCATCATCAGCACCAGATGCATCATGATCAGCAGCAACGCCATCTTCGTAACACGCTTCATCGTCAGCATCTGCACCGTCCGCATCGTTTTTGTTAGCATGAACGTCGGCACCAGAAACCTCATGACAAGAAAAATGTTCAGTGATGTCGATGTGCGTACTCGTGTCCGCAGCAGGAGTCGAACCAACCTAACCCCCCGAACCCCCGTCTGGGTCAAGTTGTTCAGCTGTTGTCCTGGGAGGGACCCTCGTGTGATGGCTGGCCGTCTCGGGAGTCTGTAGGAAGGTAGGCACCGCAAAGCAGGAATGCCGTTTAGAGCTTTGTCACCCAGTGTCGGCCAGGGGGTGGACACTGCGTCCTCGTTCGGACGGCAGCTGGCTCGCAAACTTCTGATGCGCCGTTGAGCTAGATCCATGCTAGGTCCTCCTCCTCCTCGTCCTCCTCCTCTTCCTCCTCCACCTCCTCGTCCTCCGAACGTCGACGACGTCGTCGTCGTCGACGACGCCGACGACGACGATGACGGACGACGACGGACGACGACGACGACGACGACGACGACGACGACGACGACGACGCCGACGACGACGACTGAAGACGACGGACGACGACGGCGGCGGCGACGACGGACGACGACGGCGGCGGCGGCGGCGGCGAAAACAACACGACGACGACGACGACGACGACGACGAAGGCGACGACGACAACGACGACGACGACACACCGGCCTGAGCGGCCAGCTGCCTGGCGGAGTCGTCCAGGCCGGACGCGTTGAAGAAGCTCCGCAGCTCCACCTCGGGGCCGGGGCGACGTCGTCGTCGTCGTCTCTGCGCGGCCAGTGCGGAGAGCAGAAAGTTCGCACTGGCACGATCTCGTCGAAGCGGGCAATGGCGCCTCGCCTGCACACTTGCCGCGGGGGAGAACGGGACGTTTGAAGACGAGGGGGGGGTAACGGAAAGGGAACGGGAGAAGGGAGGAGTTGAAGGAGAGGAGCATTGGCACGAGCTAACATAAACGTTGCAAAAAAAGGAAGAGGAGGAGGAGGACGAGGAGGAGGAGGAGGAAGAGGGGGACGAGGAGGATTCTATTCTATTCTACCTCTATGCGTGGTGACCTGCAGCTAGGCGGGGCACGCTGGGCCAACTCACAAATCAGGGAACCTTCCTCCAGACTTAGGAGGCAATCCCTTCTTCAGACGGCTGAGCACTTCGTGGCCAGCACGGGCGGGAGGCATACACTCCAACCTGAGGTTCCTCGGGTTCTCAACACAATGGCACCCGCAGACCTGACAAAACAAAACTCCTCTGAGAGTGGCGAGCTGATGCGAGGCATGGCAAAGCTCGGCCACAGGATGATCCATTCCCCCACCCACTCCGGCCTCGAAAGGCCCAAGATCATCAGGAGGAGGTGAGGGCCCCCTACCAGGAGGGGCAGGTGCACTCCTAGCAGGGAGGGCCTGAATTCGCTGATTTATCTCTGCACGGGGTTTGCAAATGCAAGGCCAAAATTCACAGAGAGGGCCTCGACGTCCGAACGAGCGGGCGCACAAACGACACTTAAAGGACGATGAACGCACCACACAGTCATGACCCGAGTCACGGAGTCTGCAAAGGCGCTCATCCAGAGATCTCACAGACGTACGGGTGCGTCCGAGTCGCCGCACATTCTCACGATCGGAGCAAAACAAAACCTCTCTCTGGACAGACAGAAGGCGGCCCACAACCTTGAATGCCCGCTCATCGGCCAGAAGGGTGCGACGGGCCGCATCTTCTGTCACCTGGCCAGCATCAGCAGCCTTTCCCGCGAAAAAATCAGCAGCTTCATTGAGGTAAATTTTAGTGTCACTCAAAACCATGTGAAACGCCTGGGCCTGGGTGGGGTGACCGTTGGTCCAACGAACATCAACCGTGCCGCCCCGAGCCCCCAGGACCTCATGGTATATCTTCCAAAGATCAAGCATAGACGATTTAGCCTTCATACTTAGGGGGCGACGAACACCTTTCACAACGGCCATATTGTCTGAATATACTCTGACATTGCCAGTTGAGCGCATAACCAGCTGTACAAGTGCATACAATTCGGCTCGACCAGCAGACTGCACCTTAGTCGGCAGTGCACCGCTGGCTACGCCGTCAAAATGGCCTGCAGGACCTTGGTGGACGATAGCCCATCCACATCGCCTTAGTCGCCAATCTTTATGATACTTACCCCCGCTGCCATCGATTCCCCAGACACCCCCGTTCACACGGGCCCCCGCACTCAACTTTCCCCAATCCCAGGAGAGGTCCACGGGCTCAGGGAGGTGGCCAACACCGGCGGATAAGGGCGGGAGCCCACGCATCCAGAAACAGGAGGATTCGGGAGAACCCAAAGCTTCGGCCTTAGAATCATTCGATCGGTCGATCGCGCTGTCTGGGATATCATCATTACATCTGCAGGACCAAAAGCGATGGGCAGCAGTTTCGGCCTCGAGGCCGCACCTAGGCCACTTGCCATTCGTAGAAGACTCGTAGCCAGCCTTAGCAAGACGGTCCTCGGTCCAAAAACCAGCAGTCAAAACGTTACGGATCATACCAGCGGCTTCGAAAGAGCCCTCTTTTTCAAGTTTCCTCAAAAACATCCGAAGGGGCAGTAAATTCCACTCCCCCTCCTAAACCAGACCCTTCATAGTGTTTAGCAGCCCCGCTCCACGACATGCCCCCGCACACCTCCATGAGCGCGCTCCAGAGGGTGTGGGGGGAAAGCCTGGTCGCTGGAGCGGATGTGCACTCCATTGGGAAAAATCCAACACGCTGGGCTCTGCGGTACCACATTGAGGTCGAGGAGCACCGCTACTGTAGCCGCCAACGGGCCGCGAACACATTGCCACCGATGTTTGGTATTGCTAAACTTCGCAACAATAATGTCCCAGCACCGAGAAACCTCCATTCTTTTAGCGTGCGCAAGGTCTTGCCAAACATCGTAGAAACTCACAAGCTGCCCATAGCGAAGCCTAAAATGGGGGTCATCCTTGGCAGGACTGATGAGCCCCAAGACGGTGGTAGTGCAGGCCCCAGGGTTCCATCTACCACTGCACATGGCCGCTTGGGCTCTCATAGACTGGATTTGCCCTGGAGTAAGCCCCAACACCCGGTGGGACCACGAACCGACAGCGAGGACCCCAGGTTCGTACAATCGCCTCGCGGATCCCACAATACGGGCAAGGAAAGCAACCTGTTTGGCCTTCTTGGAGGCCTGGCTGCGTCGTTGCATTAACTTCACAGTAGATCTCTTTTTTTCCTGCCGTAGTCATGGCCCCCAGATCTCGAGTTGCCGCGTGCAATTGGATATGCAACCCTGTCGCCCTGAAACGGGCGGCCAACTCACGTCCAAGGTCTGTATGGCTGCACACAAGAGCAGACTTGGCAGAGATCGTGCAACCAACTTCTTCAAGCTGGTGGGTCAACAGCATGGCGGCAGGCACTAGAGAGTTCAGTATATCCTTCATATTTCCAACCTGGGATTGGGTAATATCGTCGACATACGATTTAACCTGGACGGGACGGTATTTGACATGAGCCAAATCCAGGATATCATACAAATAAATCTTAACCCATGACATGGATTGCATGCATCCCGCCAGGATACCCCGCCCAGGGGGAATAATATCCGAAACAAAACCACCAACCTCTAGCACACGTGGGGATTCATGAATCAGAACACCAAGGTAGAGGAGGTGGAGCGGGTAGTCCATCTTCACAGCCAACTCAAGCAGCCTGCGCGGCTGGACCGAGTCGAAAAAAAAACGCTTGAGGCCCCAATGGGCTCCGACCGAGCAGAGCCCAAGCATACGAGCCATCTCGTGGCCGAGCTCACGAAGTAAGACGGCCTGGAGCGCGCTGGATCCTTTCACAGCGGTGTCCCAATAATTGTACCTGTCTAGAGTCCATCTATCAAGATCAGAATTCCGAGCCTTACAGTAGACCCTGTAAAGGGTAGGGCATTTACAAATAGGGCGATCACACTCAATATTCTTGGGAAGTAAGGCAATACCACTCAGATAAACCTGGGACGGCCAGGACAGAGAAGTTTCACACTGATTACGGAGATGCGCGCACCCCAAAACAGCATCCCGAGGTAAATCAACCGACGCCCTGGGAGCCCAAGAGTCGACCCCAACCGCAGTCGAGTTGGAAAAACACCTCGCAGCTCTCAACACATCAATGGGTTCCACGGGGTCCAACATCTCAAGGGACACGAGAGCTCGAGGCCTGAGCGCGCCAAGCACTCCAGAGAGCAAAGACATACCGTCGGGGGAGTGCCAAACTTGGCTCCAGAAAGCCTGCCGATAATCCAAGAGATCCCCAGGAAGCTGACGGACCCCTTGAGGGGCCAACAAGACTTGGGGCGGTTCCCCAAGGTCGTGTTTCAACCAAGCGTGCACCTTTTTCGCACCTTTGGGAAGGGCTTTCAGGAGCCAGTCTTTCATTCGAGCTCTGGACAAGCTCCTTGCGGCCTTCCAGGCAGCAATCACGCGAGTAGAAATAGCTCCCGTCAAGGTGTCGAGTCCTTCGACCTCAGTGGGAAGAGAACAAAAATGGGCGCGCCACCAGCCAATGCCGCGCGCATCGTCGGCACAGATGCATTTGTCCAGCTGCAAAGCTAAACCTTGAAGGGCGCTACCTAAGCTCGCGACCATCTGCAAAGACTTTCGTGTCAGGTAAAATCGATATTCGTACATGTTTTGAGACATCTGGGCCCAAAAAGCAAGTTCAGGTTCACGAAAACTCTGGCCAGCAGGGCCCCGTCCGTCCAGTCGTTGAACGTCGAAAAACAAGAAATTCACCTCGTTTTACCCGGCTCACACTGCGGTCAACTGCAACCGCACGAGACTCAAACATGGCTTCGGTCGCTCTAGACCAAGTGCGGTACATAGCGGTAAGCCTCTCACTTAAATTGTCCTGAACATGCGGCACCAGTGCATTGTAAAGATACCCAGGGACTTCAGGCAGCACTCCTTCACGCCCGAGTTGAGCAGCGGCCGTTAGGAGATGCTGTGACCAGGGTAAATCAGGCCCAGGACAGTTAGGGAAAGGTACAGGCTTACCACGTTGCCACATATGTTGTTCAAGAGCTTCATGTTGTATACAAATTTTAAGGCAGACATGCGTTTTGAAAGGGCTGTGAGTACATGTACTTACATGTACAAAATCGGCCAAGCCGCTCGAAGCTATAACATAGTCAATAAGTGTGCCACGTCCCTGGGTACAAGTAACCTCGACATCATCAGGTACTAAGCAGCGTGCACGTGCAAGCTTCGGGAAACCAGACAAGTCCATGTCGCTCACAGGTACGTTGAAATCTCACATCAAAAGCCAGGGGATAGCGAGGGCCCCAAGGAACTCGGAAACGGCACGGATACGCTCGATGTTTTCCCCAGAAAAACCAGGTCAGCAATCAAATAGATCACACCTACAGCAATGATACATTCTTTGGTTCTGAGCTCCAAAAATTGCCAGTTGAGGCCACTGCCAAAATCTGACAAGCTCGGATCCGAGGACAAAAAACGCTGGAAACATAAACCTTTGGAAACCACAGCTCCTACTCCTCCATGAGTACCCCCTCCAGGGGAGGGGAGGGCTGGTCTCAGATGCGGCCTCCAGCCGATCTGAGCTGCATTGCGTTTGGCGCGCGAGAGGCCCTTCAAAAGATGATGTTCAGCAACGAAGAAGCCATCGCACAAGGGCTGAATCTCCTGCAGGAAATCCAATGTCACCTGATTCCATGATGTGATAGCGCAGAACATCAACTCAATAGCCGAGGACTGCTTACGGATCCTCGACGTCTCCAGCGCGCCCAGCTTGCTAGGAACGTTGTAGGCCAGATGCTTGCCCACCGCCAGCTTGTGATCGCACGGGTCCAGCGGCACCAGGCTGCATCTGCTCCAGCACACGGTTGAAAGAGGCCGCGGCGCCGTCTCGGACGGTACGGAGGCGCTTGGCGGCCTTGATGTGGGACTGCTCCTGCATGAGCTTCTCGAACTTGTCCAAGTCCTCTGGGGAAAGGGCAGCATCGATGCTACGCTTCTTGGGTTGTTCGAGCTCGGCGCGATTCTGCTCTTCATCGCCCAAATCAGAAGGAGCTTCAGAAGCCGCATCCTGGTCCAGGTGGGTCCTGAACTCCTTGATCTGCAACCAGAACTCGAAACGCTGGTTGTTCTTGGTGCACCAATCCTGCAACTCTTCTCGAGACATACCCACAATGCCTGGGGGCTCAGGAACAGGGCCAGCAACTCCACCAACCTCACCAGCAGCAGGATGGCCACCAGCAGGGGGTTGCACGTGCCCAGGCCGAGCAGGTAGGGTATCACAATCAACTTGCATATCTTGAACACCTCCTGGGCCAGGTGCCACATGGGCAGCAGCACCTGCGGCAGGGGCAGCATGGGCACGTGCATCAGCAGCACGGCGCTCACGCTCATGTAGATCTCGCTCTGCTTGTTCTTCAGCCAAAACCTGCCGTCGGAACTCCAGTGGGTCGAAATTATCCATCTCCTCGTAGGCGGCCTTGTAGGCAGCGGCGGCGCTCTCCAAATGCTGGACAGCCTCGGCGTGCGCCACCTCCGCCTTGGCCAGGGCGTCCTTATGGCGTAGGACCGCCGGCAGACGTTGTTCCACCTCATGAAGTGCCAATCGCTCAGCCTTAGAATCTCGCTCAACTGCCATGGCAAGGGCGGTGCGCTGCTTGGCCACCTTCCTGTCCAACTCATTGTCAGACGAAGCCACAGGCTCAGGGCCAGGAGCATGAGGAAGTTGGCCGCGCGCACCACGACGAGCTTCAGCACGTTCAGGGAAAAGGCCTGCCAGCCGCTCAAGTTCGTCATCAAGCGAAGGGCCTTGCACATGCCCTCTGCTCTTGCGCCAACGGCCAACGCCGCGCTTGTCACCAGAATCACGAACACCACCATGCGGCTGGCCGAGGTACTCACCTTTGCACTTGGAGCAGCACTTGTGTCCATGGAAATCGTACTCCCAGTGCCCACAGATCGCACATACGCTGTACGTCTGCTTCGCATGCGGGCCAAGGCCACCTCGCCGAGGTGGTTGCTGCTTGGTCCACGGCGCATAGACCCAGCCCATCTCCCAACTGCGCACTGGATGGGATCGAGCCAGGTGCTCCAACAGGAGCTCACGGAAAGCGGAATGGTTTCGGTTCCGCAGGGACCTCAAAGCTGGCCGAGGCAGCCAGGCCTCAGGAAGGGGCTGCCCTTCCACCTCGGCCTCGAGCCTCTGGAGTCGGGACGGGAGGTAAGCTCCGTCTTGAGCCAAAATGGCGACGGGGAGGACGAGGAGGAGGAGGAGGAGGAGCAGCAGCAGCAGGAGGAGCAGCGGCAGCACAGGAGCAGGACGATTAGATTGAAAACTTCGAGAGCAAGGCTGGGCCATCCAGCAACGAAGGTTTGAAGGCAGACCACCAGCATCGCCACCAACATCTCGCTGCGCAGTGCCTGGGCCGGCTGCCATTGTCCGCCCTTCTCGCCCGCAAGGCTGGCCACCAGCATCGCAACCGACATCTCGCTGACCAGCGCCTGGGCCGGCTGACGCTGCCCGCCCTTCTCGCACGTGACGCTGGCCACCAGCATCGCCACCGACATTTCGCTGAGCCCTTTCTGGGCCAGCTGCCACTGCCCGCCGTTCTCGCACGTGAGGTTGGCCACCAGCGTCGCCACCAACATCTCGCTGAGCAGTGCCTGGGCCGGCTGCCACTGCCCGCCGTTCTCGCACGTGAAGTTGGCCACCAGCGTCGCCACCAACATCTCGCTGAGCAGTGCCTGGGCCAGCTGCCAGTGCCCCCCCTAGGCGCACGTGAGGCTGGCAACCCGCGTCGTCACCAACATCTCGCTGAGCAGTGCCTGGGCCGGCTGCCACTGCCCGCCCTTCTCGCACGTGGGGCTGGCCACCAGCGTCGTCACCGACATCTCGCCGAGCAGCGGTCGGGCCAGCAACCACTGCCCGCCCTTCTCGCACGAGGCTGGCCACCAACATCGCCACCGACATTTCGCTGAGCAGTGCCTGGGCCGGCTGCCGCTGCCCGCCCTTCTCACATGTGACGCTGCGCACCAGCTCCGCTCCCAACATCTCGCTGGGCAGTGCCAGGGCCGGCTGGCAGCCGCCGCTGGCCGAAACCATCCCTCCTCGCTCCTCCTCCTCCTCCTGGCCCTCCCTCTCCACCTCCGCCACTGCCCTCCCTCCTCGCTCCCACTAGCGTCGTCATGCCGCCACTGCCGTCGTCCCGCCTAGCCTCCACGCTGCTGCCACCGCCGTCCCCTCCCATTCCTCCTACAGGACCTCCATAGCTGAAACTGCCACTGCCGCCACAGTCCCCTCCACCTCTTCCCGCCAAAATGCCCGCGCCTTTCCCCCCTTCGATGCCGCCACTGCCGTCCCTGCTCACTCTGCCACTGCCGTCACTCCTCGCATGCCTGCCCACCGATGTGCTGCCACTGCCGTTCCTCCCTGCTGCCGCGCCGGTGATGTCGTCTTCCCTCTCGGCGACGCGTCCGCGCGGTGGAGGCGAGTATCCTCCGTGCGGGGGGGCCTCTGCTGGGGGTTGACGAGCTGTCCCCTCCGGTGTGCGGGGACAGTCGTCCGTCATGGACACAGCGCTGCCATCGGCTGCACCAGGGGGGGGGCTAACGGCCACAAGCACTGGTGAAGAGTGGTCGCCGATGTCGAGCCGTAACGTCACGTCGCCGTCGTCTTCCCTGGGGGGGTGGCTAACGGCCGCATCCACTGGCGTGTCACTGCTGCCGTGGCTCCCCGCCTGGCCCGCCACGCTGCCACTGCCGACGCCCCGAACATCCACTGCCCGCCCTTCTCGCACAGATGGCTGCAGCACTCGCAATGCTTGGCGGGGGAAAATGTCGGGAGCCCTGGCCTGCTGCTCGCGAGCCCGCGGCGGGCCGAAACACATGCCGACGTCGAGGGTCAGAAAGCGAGCGGCGCAAGCCAAGGGGCCCGCGCCGCGCGGGCCGTGATTCTCGGCCAGAAACCATCGAACTGGAGTCCGGCGTGCTGTCGGCCAGGTCTGGCGCCGCAGGTGCTCCAGCAGGGGGATCGCGGCGGCAGCCGGGTCGGTCTCCTGCGCCGCGGCTGCGCCAGGGGCGACGTCGCCACCCCCGCGCCGGCGACGACGCCGAACGCCCGCGTCTCGGGCTAGTGACGCCGCGTTTTCGCCACCTTGAGGGCGAGCACCCGACGATGAGGCCTCCCCTCGCCGTGCTCCGCGACGTGGTGCCCGCGGAAGCTGCGAGGCTGATGATGGCGCATGGCGATCGCGGCGTTGTAGCAGATGACGGCAAGCTCCAGCTTCACCAACCACGTTCTGCTGAGGTGTGAGGGGGCCAGATGCCGAGACTCGCCTGTCTCGAGAGTTTTGGGGCGACGGCTGGTAGAACCGAAGGGTGTCGTCCAGCTCCCCAGCTGCTGCTGCCGTCAGAGCGCCTTGGAGAGCCATGCTGCGGCCGCACCGCAGCGTCGTGCCGTGCCGCGGGCAGAACTCGTGCAGGTCCGCCTGCAAACTCGCACGCCCGTGGCTGTCAAGATGAGCGGCGTCCACCTGGTGGTTCTCCGCGGCACTGGCCTCCGCGTCGCCGGGGAATTGCAGGGCCTGCACTTCTGTAAGGCGAGCGGGCCGCTCGGCAGGATCAGCGCGGATCCCTGCCTGAAGAAAATCCAAACCCCACCCCGCGCGCACTTCGACGACGGAAGCCCGCGGAGGATGCAGGACCTGGCGTGCACTGTTGGATCTAGAACCAGCTGGAGCTCGATGTGGAACTCATTCAACTCGCTCTGGAATGCCTCCCCGCCGCTGGACGGCGGCGGCACCGTCGAGACTCGCCCCGCGGTCGCGCATCATATCGCCACGAAGACGGAGCTTCAGCACCGATAGCCTGGGACAAACCGGCCGCGAGACCCCAACCAGCTCACGGACGAAACGATGGCTCGAATTGTCCCCCAATGCTCTAGCCGCGATGTTTGGGAGGGCCTCTGAACTAGTCACAAAAACTCCGCTCTGCGGAGGGACTCTAGGCACGGATCGCTCAGTTCAACAATGCGCGACTGGGCCTGCTGAGCCTATGAACGGAACAGCGCGTCGTAGCCCACGTTCGTCTCACCTGCAGCGAGGATCCTGTACAACAGCAGTCGGGGCGCCATCAGTCTCGGTTGCTCCTGAGGTGAATGCCAGAATCGGCACGCACCAGAAGCAAGCCACGGGCACTGCATTTCACGGCGGCACGGCTGCGCCCGAGCGATTGCCAACCGCGGGGGCCGCCGACAGACTGCTGCATGGTCGCCTTCGGCTGGACCGTCTCCAGGGAGTGGCGCCACCGCCCGCTGCCGCAAGAAACTCAGGACGCGTCTCTGGATGGCCAGCGCGGCTGTCGCGAGCCCGCGCAGTCCAGACGCGGAGGGGGCGGGAGAAACGATGCGTCAATGGCTCGCCGTGGCAGCGCCTCCGGGACTAGGCGCAAGGCTCGTCGTCTACACTGAGAAACGCGGACAGCACGTTGCAGCACTCGAACAGCCTTACCACGCCACCCGCCGAGTCCAGCATCCAGTCCGCCACTGAGCTCTGCCACCTGATGCTAGGCAAACAACGGGTCGCCTCGGGGCCGCAAGGATGGAAAGCGGGGGCCTCGGCGCCGAGGCGATGCGCAGTCTGCCAGCGGGGGCCCGATTCCTGAGAGGCCGTCATTGGGCCGCGCGGATGCCGAGCAGCACTGGTACGTCCATGGACGCGCCGAGCCCGTCGATAACTGTCACGGCCCAGCTGTGCGCGAACCAGAGTGGCCGTCTCGCTCGGGGATGGCAGGCACCAGCCTAGCAAAGCGCTGTGGTCCAGGTGCGCTGGGTGGCTGTCCCGATGCAGGCGGCAGTACTCGTCGTCGACGTTCCGGGTGCGCCCAAATCGCCACTGTTCCAGGATGCGAACCAAGGCTGCCAAGTCGTTGGCCCGACTCGGCATAGGCGGAATCAGGGAGTCACGTAGCCCGCCCCCGATGTCATGAAGATCGCGGCTGAAAGCTCGCGCGAAAAGATGCCAGAGAGAAAGCAGGCGGCCCTTGAGCCAAAGGCTACGGAGCTGGTGGGGGTACTTTTTTGGTTCGCGGCTCCAAAGCGAGGGACATGGAGGGGGCACAACGTCCGGGGGCGCGGTACGATGTAAATTGGCGCGAGATTGCCGCAGACTCCAGCGGACAACACACGCAGTGGCGCATGCACATGCCAGGGACAAAATGCCGAGCTGGTGGGAATACGCGAAGCGTATAGAACTTTGCAAGATGGCAGCCTGGTAGGGATGGCACAGGACAGGCGCCAAGCCCACAAGACGACGCGCGCCCATAGCTGGGCCGCCAACCCACGCATCTGTGCCAACGCTCTTCTTGACCTATGAAGAGCTAGAACCTGCTCCCGTGTGCTGTTTGAAAATCCCGCGGCCTTCGTTCCATGAACTATTTCAAAGAACTGGATCACACCTAGCCGCGCATATTGCGACACAATCGAGCAATGTCGAGACGGACAGACAGACCAATCAGGCTCGGGGGGCCGTTCAATAAAACGAGCAAAATCAGCTTGCCCCCCTGGGCCCGCCAGCTTCGAGCAATCCAGCCGTGGCCCAGAGGAAACGACCCCCTGGAAAGGCCTGAAGTCCGGCATGGGCATGCGGAAATCTAATTGAACAAGGACATGATCAGGCCTGGCGATAGCCAGCTCGACGCTTCTGTTGACAACATGGCTGGCGGCAAGCATACTCAACGCAGCGGGGACTGAAACGGAATCAATCCTCCTCGTCGCCACGCCTCCTCGTGTCGGGGTCCAAGTTTTAGAGGCAAGCGGGTCACCTGAGGACTTCGCTGGAAGCATAAACGAGCACGCGAGGAGGAACCTATGGAAGCATGCCCCGTTAAAATGTGCACTATCTCGCGCGATGGGCCCGACTGCTTCTGACGGAATGCCCCCAACGGTGGCACTGGCATCCCACGGCAGGAAAGTAAAGGGGGTGGCCTCCGAGGTTTCCTGAACAACGCTAGCGAACCTGTTCCATCAAGCCTCGATGCCCCCCTTGTCATGCTTGGAATGTGGAGCATGACCCCCGCAGAAGGAACGCGAAACCGAGCCAACCGCAACGTTAACGACGAGCATGGTAGGCTCGGCCACGGCAGCGGTGACTACATGCCTTTTGACCGCACTGTCTGGTAGGTTAGGGACCAAAAGGACGCGCTGGCGGAGCCACACCCCGGGGGGTGGCAGGTCCATGCACGACGAGGAAGTTGCCAATCTCAGCCCAGCCTTGCCTGGGAACTTCGATTTTGCGGCACCAGCAACTAGTATATTGGCCGTTTCGAACTGGGCCGCCAACATCCGCGGCCTAACCGACGCATAGAGCCCGACTGTCACCTTCTTGCCAGCCCCTGATGCACGCAAACTCAACACATTGGCGAAAGCCATTCTTATATCTAGCTTGGACTGCGGCACAAATCCGCGGGACAGGACAGTAGCAGAACCTCCGATCGCAGTCCTCGCTAAAGGGGGGTCATGCTGAGAGCCGCGAGGGGAGATGCGAGGCGGGCAAATGCCCCTCGCGCTCAGAGCATCAGAGACAAGAACGAAATTGCATTGGCACAGTCTGGGGAATTGGACACGAGTGCGCATATCCAGCACATCCATCCACGCCCACTCGGCAGCTCGAAGGTTAGACGCCCAAGGGGTCTAGGGACACACAGGGGGAACTCAACAAACTTCAGGGCAGCTTAAAACGCAAAGGGCATCTGCCATCTCATTAAGAGGATCCCCCAGGTGGGACCGGACGCGGTGGAAGGAAGTAGGGGAACAGACTTGCAGAGCGGGGGGTAGGGATCGAAGGCATCTGGACAGGCCCGCAATGTCTGGCAATCCACCTTCACCTGCTGCTGCATTGACAACCGCAAGACTACAAACGTGAAAGTTAAAATCTTCGCAGTTGGACTGCAAGGCCCATGAGGTGGTCCAAATCATAGCGACAGTCTCTGCCGCCAAACTAGCAGCATGGGCAGGGGGAATAGACAGAGCATCCGAGTCGAGCACTCCTGCAGCGGCTGACGCAGGCACGGCCGAAAAGGCCAGTGGTGTCCCTGCCACGGGCAACTGAGCTGGCATCAGAAACCGAGGTGGCAGAATCATGCCCTGCGGCGGGAACCTCGTCGCCGCCAGTAGCGCCTCGTGCTTGGCGTTCAATGTGTTGAACTGCGTGCCAAGGCTGTTCACACTGGAATCGATACGCTCCTGAACGCAATCAGGTTCCTCGAAAGGCTCGAGATCTGCGCCTGCACAACCGACAAGTCTATGACCTGGGCTGGCTGCACAAGAGGCGTAGCAGGCATAGCGCTCGTCGGCATTATCCTTCTTGTATTGTCCACCTGTTCGTGATCGGTCTCCATCGTGGCCGCTGGCTCCCCCTGAGGCTCTTGATCGGTCGGCTCCATGCTCTCGATTTCCGCCAACGCCTGCTGGTGCCTGAAATTTCTCTCTGTGCACGAAGGGCGTCGAGCTCGAGTTCCTTGGCTAGTATGGCCTGATCCTGCGAATCCATGCGCGCCTGCGATCGCTGCAATGCAGCCCGCTGGCGCTCCTTCTGCTGCTCCTAAGGGCGGCAGAGGTGTATTGCAGTCAACAGGACGGAGTACCACTCTCGCTCCTCCTCTCCTGCGTCGCCGGCCGTCCCCTTCATGCGAATGGCTGCCGCCAAAACTTTCATGTCTGTTCTCCTCCGCGAAATAGACTGCTTCCTCTCTGCATCGGATGCATTATCCTCTGGCAGCTGTGGGAAGCGAAGATGATAGACATCATGAGCGGGGAGGGCAGGAAGACTGTTGAGCGGGGAAGATCCTTGATTGGAATCCTCTTCCTCGTCTACGAAAGTGACTGACGACGATCTCTGTCTCATACGATCTGGCTGGTTCCTTCGTCCTCTGGAAAATCGTCTGGCTGTATTCCGCTGAGTAGGCTGTTGCTCGTCCGACTACTGTTGCCTCACCCACGGATCTCGAACCATACCGTACGCCATGGGCACCGATTGACTGGGAAACTGCACCGCCTCACTGGGGCGCTGCCGAGAAGGAACGTTAGATAGATTGAGTGCTTGTCCACGGCCACTAAGCAACGAATTGGACTGATCGGGCATACACCCCGTACAAAACTGACAGCCAAGGGGGTAGACAGGGCCACATATCTCACACAGCCAATTGTCTTGCATCTGACGTTGGGCAGAATGATGACTTAGAAGACGAGTTTGTGCAGCGGCAACTCTCAACAACAAACGGTCGTCAGTCCTGCGCTGTCTGGCTCGTCTGTGCCAGGCTCCTTCTGGCTCGTCTCTTGGAATCGCGGCTGGCCACTGGACTAGCGGCTGGCGCGCTAGGCCCACGGAGATCTGACTGGGAAAAATTCAAAATCGCCAGAAACACAACGCACCGCCAGGAAATGCCTCCGACGGTTCGGGCCTAAGGAGGAGGAGATGGAGGAGGAGGAGGAAGAGGAGGAGGAGGAGGAAGGGGGAAGGAGGGGACCTGGAAAATGTGGATCTCGTGCACGAACCCCTCGGAGTAGCCGCCCTCCCGGTCGATCCGCTCCACCAGCCTGTCAAGTTTCACGAGGTCGCCTGGGCAGGCGCGCCATCCTACCCGCAAGAGCGGCTGCGGAAGCAGCAGCTCAGCAGAAGATCTACGAGGGGGCGCGCCCCAGGGACCTGGCCAAGGGTTGCGTGTAGGGGGCGTAGGAATGGAACCCCTCGTTGGTCTGACTACACGCGCCCTTCTTTTTCATCCGCCTCCTTACCTTTTCCTTTCTGCACTCTCCCCTCGCCTCCTCCATCCCGGTCTTTGATACCCAATGCCTCATCCCAGTCTCACCTCCGTCTCCCCCTGTCCCCTCCATTCCCCCTCCTCCCCGGATGACGTGCCACTAGCGAAAAGGAGGGGAGGGCAGAGGGAGGCCTCTCCTGCTGCGCTCCGCCCCGCAACAAGGAAGAGGTCGAGGGGGTGAGCGCTACGCCACCACGCTGCTCGCCAGGGTCAGCGCACCGGTGTAGCTTGTTCTGAATCTCGTGCTTGATGTAGAGCTTAATGTCCTTCGGGATGTCGTTGCGATGCGCGATGTCCCGGATCCGGGTCATGGGAACCGCGCAGGTGAACTCGTCGCTGAAGGACGGGAGCGACGGGAATATCCGCCGTGCAACGAAGAGCTCTGCGTCCCCCTGCTTCGCCACGTCCCACAGCGCCTCGGTGACCACCTGAGCGGCCTTCGCTGCCGCGTTCGGCCGATGGTGCCCTCCGTCCTCCTTGCAGACGATCTGCCCACTGGCGATGAAGGTCAGGTAGGCCTGAAGGCAGGCCAGCTCGCCGAGCGAGCCCAGCCGGTCCTCCTCCAGCAGCTGCCGGGGCAGCTCCAGCTTCAGCCGGTAGCTGGAGCGCGACCGGTCCTCCTCCGCGACGTGGGCGACGAACTCGTCGATGGACGAGCCGCCCGCCGCAAGCACCCGGCCCTGACCCGGCGGCCGCTTGGCGCGCTCCACGCCCGTGCGGTCGAACATGTGGACGCCGACCGGGGCGCCGGCCGCACCCCAGCGCCTGTTCTCGATGCCCTCCCAGCGGGGCTCCTCGGCGCCGCCAGGACGTGTCCACGTCCACTGCCGCGGGGCCGTGCCCTCAGGGCTCGCGGAGTGGTGGATATGTGGGCACCGACTATCCACATCCACCACTCCTCGAGATCCCAGGGCACGACACTCCGGAGCCGTGGGTGTGCACACCTTCTGGCGGCAGCTCCTTCCCGGGGCTGAACACGACGTACTTGAAGAGCGTGCCCGGGCCCACCCCCGCGGGCAGGCTCGGCAGGATCCAGAGCCCGTCGACGCTCTGCATCGCGCGCGCCGACGGCGGGCTCCAGGACCCCAGGCCCACGGCGTCGCCACAGACGGCCACGCAGGTGCCGGGCAGGTCCTGCCCCTTCGCCAGGCGCAGCTTCAGGACCGCCCCCTCCACGGTCCCGAGCGGCTCCGTCGATCTCGGCGGGGGCTGCTGCACGCAGAAGGCACCCCTGCACATCACCACCGCTCCGGGCCAGGGCGGGGTCGCCGTCCCCTCCCCACGACAGCGCAGGGCTCCCCGCGCGATGCCACTCCCCGGCGCCCGCCGGTGCAGCGGCGAGCGGGACGGCCTGCGCCTGGCCAGGCACGGCGGCGATGCGCGGGTGCCTTCTGCGGATGCTGGGCAGGCGCCTGGCCTGCGGCCGGTGGCGGCGTCTTCGCGTCGGGCGCCGGCCGGGGCCGCGGCTGGAGAGGCGCAGCAGCGGCGCCCGCGCCCTGCTGGCCGTGCTCGCAGCCAGGCTTGCCATACTCGCAGCGGACGGTGGCGCTAGGCGCGGGGCCGAGGCTGAGCTTCTTGTTGTCCCCGGCCTCCCACTTGGCCCCCTCGCCGTTCGCCTTCGCGATGACCACCTTGAACTCGAACTCGCCAGATGCGATGGCCACGTCCTTCGAGGCCCAGGTAGGAAAGGTGGCGGCGGTGGTGGTGCAAGCCAGGCCACCTTCGGCTTTCCAGCTGCCGAGCTCGGACGCGGACCCCACGATGAAGACGCTCTCCCCAGGCTGTGTGGACTTGCACTTCACCTGGAACTGCACGGTCGGCATCGCAGGGCCGCCGACGCAGGGCGGAGGGGTGAACGCTAGCGCCCCCGCGCGAGCCAGGAGAAGGCAGGAGGGAGAGGAGGAGGAGGAGCGCACGTAGCTCGCTGTCCCTTAGGTCTTACGAGGGGGAGGAGGAGGAGGAGGAGGAGGAGGAGGAGGAGGAGGAGGAGGAGGAGGAGGAGGAGGAGGAGGAGGAGGAGGAGGAGGCGGCGGAGGCGGAGGAGGCAGCGGAGGAGGACGACGAGGAGGACGAGGAGGGGGCACAGACTTGGAGGGCACAGACCTCTGGCGTCCTGGGAAACTCTGGGCGGCGGCTCCTTCGAGACTGTGGCCCCCGCCCACACGCGGGTGTCCAGGCGCCGATGCCCACGAGGAGCGGCCCGCGGCGCAGAGTCCTCGAGCTCCTCAGCCCCACCGGCGGGGAAGACTTCGGGGCGCCCGATGTCCGAGGAGGGATGACAGGGAGCCAACAAGCTGCACTACCGAGAGACCACACACACACACACACACTCATGTTACGTCCTGCGCGTTCGTATGCCGAGTCGTCTCCTGCACTTCCGAGCAATCCATGCGAGTGCTCTGGAGACTGTCGTCATCCACGCTGCCTCCTCCTGTACATCCTCCTCCTCCCCTCCCCCGCCTCTTCGGTCCCCCCTCCCCCATTTTGTCCTCCTCTTCCTCCGGCGACGAAAGAGGAACGAAGGACGCGGAAAAAATACTAGCTCGCAGCTGTTCGACGCATAGTCTGCGATCTGCACGTGCAAAATACACGTCGTTCATTTCTAATCGTGCTCATTTCTAATTGTGCTCGTTTCTCATTGTTCCTGGCCTCTAGTGGCCAGGAAGAGGCCCAGGATAGAACAATTAGAAATGAAAGGATCTTGGCCCCAAAAAAATCAAAGAACTTTCGAATACTTAGAAATGAACCATGTGTACGTATCCGAAAAGATACATCCACCTTCGACATAGAGACACCAGAGGCGTATAGAGCACGCAGTCGCTGACGAAGCCATATTCGACATATAGTCTCCTGAGGCGCACAGAGCACAGCGGAAATCCATCAACATCGGCATCTGCGCCGCTGTGCGACAGTGCCCAGCGCATCGAGGGGATATCCGTGACGTGCAGCCAGAATCTTGAACTCTAGCGATTTGGCTTCGGGGGGATCATCCCTCGAAGCCCCTCAGCAAGCTCGCGCCTCGCGTGGTCTTCGGAGGGCCACTGGCCGACCTGGGATGACTTTGCAGCGAGCCCGTCGTCGACCCACCACGCGCGGCAACGCGGCGCCTCCATTTCTCAATCGACTCGTCCATGCTGTCGGACGGTCTCGCCCCCCCTTGCCGTTGCTCGTGACTGGGCGATGGGGACAACCGATGGTGGGTCGGGCTCTGAACCTGCTCGGGCGCCTCGGCGGTAGCGTCGCTCACGTCGACGACTCCCCGCGAGGCCAGAGTCGGGTCGAGAGCCTGCGCAGCAGACGGATACGGCGCAGGCGGCTGCCGCGACGGCCTCTGCAGCGGTGCGGCTGGCGTCGCGCCTCGGCCCCGCGCTGCGCGGCCGCCCGCGGCCACGACCTCAACCTCGAAATGCAGTTCGTCAGGCGTCGTCACTGGAAGCATGCACGGAGACGCGGTGCCTGTGCCGTTCCGAATGCGGACGACGAACTCGGGGAGGCCGCCAGCCGATGCGATGGGGATGCAAGCGTGCCAATCGAGGAACCTTCAAGGAGGGGGCCCTTCGATGAGAGAAGAGAAGGAAGCAGACCCTCAGCATCAACTCCCTACGCTCCACTACGCTCTCGCACGTTCCCCTGCGCCACCCCCCCGACTCTCCCCTGCACCGGGGCCGCCGCTGATGCGGCTCCGAATCAGCTCCCTACGCTCCCCTGTGCTCTCCGCCCTCCTTCACTTTCAAACAGCTGTAGCGGTGCGACAGCGTCCCGCAGATTTTCAGCATAAAGCCTCCGAGCACGCGAACCGCCTCTGGCGTCGGGCAAGAGCCACGCCTGCCACGCTCTGGGAGTCTGACATGGATAGCGACCCAAGACGGTCCCAAGATGGTCCAATCGAGCCCAAGAGTGCCTCAAGAGGCTCCGAAGAGGCATCCTCCCCCTTTTCCTTTTTCCTCCTTCTCCTCCTCCTCCCCTTGCTCCCCCCCGCGTTCCCCGAAACCTTTCCAAACCGACTCGGGGAACACGTGGTCCGATAGCTTGGCCAAGCTCTAGCCCAGCTGTCGGACACATAGGCGCTTCCACAAGCGCAGGGGGCGGCGGTGATTCGCCGTAGGCGTCTTCGATCCGCCGCCCCGTTGACCCCTGTTGGTTCATCGCAGGGGTGCCTGGTGTGCTGAACCCTTTCGCTTTTGGTCTTGGTTCGTTTCCAAAAGAACTCCCCATGGGGCTTCGGCCCGTCCCGCCGGCCACCCGAAAGGCCGCACAAGGCAGCCTAAACCACCCCAACCTCCAAAAACATTCTCCATGACGGCTCAAGATGGCCTCTACGATGGTCACGTTCGCCAAAGATGGCCTCCAAGATGGCCCAAGATGGCCTCCAAGTCGTCAAAGATGGTCCAAGATGGCTTCCAAGACGGCCCGAGAGAGTCCAAGATGCCTTCAAGTTCGTCCAAGAAGCCTCCAAGACGGCCCAAGATGGCTCCAAGATGGCCTTAGACTACCCAAGAGGGCCCCCAGAGGCCTCCAAGAGCTCCACCAGGAAGGCCCGAAGAGGCCAAAAGCATTGATGTTCCTCTGGTGTTTGAAGGATTTGGGAATAGTTTTCTTTTTCTTCTTCTTATTATTCCTCTTTTCAGCTCTCAAAAAGCCCAAGACGGCCCAAGAAGCCCCCAACATCGCCCCAAGAGCGCCCAAGAGGCCTCCAAGGTGGCCTCATGACAAGCCAGGAGGCCCCCGAGAGGGCCCCAACAAGACCCCAAGACGGCCCAAGAGGCCCTCAAGACGCCCGAGATGGCCTCCAAGACGGCCAAGATGGCCTCCAAGATGCCCCCAAGACTGCCAAGAAGGCCTCCAAGACGGCGAAGATGGCCCCAAGATGCACCCAAGACGACCTCAAATGGCCTGAAGATGGCCTTAGACTGTCCATGCTCTTTTTGCTCTTGGCGGCGAACGGTTTCTGTTGCGAGACTGGACCAGAGCCTTGCTACTGCTGAGGGTTGGAACCAGCCCGACTGTGGGGCCAGCTCGCGATACAATTCGAATGGACAGACTGCTCAACACCCCCAGAAGGGAGGCGTGGGAGGGAAGCTTGAAGCCAGGATGGCAGAGGACGATCGCCATCGCAAATGTGCACTAAGGATGGACAGGCTGCAAGGGCAAAAAACCATCGGGTTTTTGCTAATCGCGCAAAGGCCGGGCGCGATTAGCAAAAACCCGATGTTTTTAGACGACTGTATTTTACAAGTCGCGACAGGTCGAGCTATTCAAGAGCATTCACGTGGTCCCCACAAACATGCTCTTTTTGCTCTTGGCGGCGAACGGTTTCTGTTGCGAGACTGGACCAGAGCCTTGCTACTGCTGACGGTTGGAACCAGCCCGACTGTGGGGCCAGCTCGCGATACAATTCGAATTGACAGACTGCTCAACACCCCAAACCATTAGGACCCAGGCCGAAGTTCACAGCCCAGGGGGGGCGGGGGGCCGGCAGGCCTCAGCGAAAAAAGGACGAGAATCATATCCAGCTCCTTTCAGTCCAAATCGGCGACAACAAAGCACGAGCCAGGGCGGCGGCAAGTTTCGGCGGGTAGGCCGCGGCTTCGCGCGCGCTCCGCCCCTCCAAAATTACGTGCTTCTTACCAGAGAAAGAGCAGAAACCGCGCCGACCTGTGCAGAGGACCGTGCCTGGGTGATCCAGGAACCCCAGGTCGAGATCGGCGCCTCCGAAAACCAGTCTAGTGGCCTTTCTATGGGGAGACCCGAAACTACAGCGATTCACAACGACAGCGCGGCTAATGGCGCGAGCCAACAAAGATTTCAAAGAGGGATCGTGCCAGACGTAGCTGCTGTGAGGATGCTCGAGACAGAAGGGGACGCGCATTCTGATGCAAAGTCTGATCACACGGAGCGAAAGGTCCAAGCACGCATTGCCCAAATTCACTTTCTCTCGCTGCGCCTCAGGAAGACCCGGCAAGCTTCGAGGAAACTCTCTACTGCGCAGCGGCACGTTGACATTCTGCACCACGGAGAAAGAGGTGCAGGGCGGGGCCAGCATCACGGCCAGCACCAGGCCGGCGAGGATGCTCGCGCACAGCCCGGCCTCCACGCACTGGCGCAGCACGTTGCCCGCGGGGCCGGCCTTGATGCCCCACTCCCGCGAGCAGTACCCGACGCGCCGCGCCGCCGCGGCCACTCGGCCAGCGCCGCTGAACAGCTCGGCGAAGAAAGGCGTCAAGGCCTCAGAGCCGGCGCCAGCAGCGGGCGCCCACGCGCGACGCACTCCTCGAGCAGGCGCTCGCAGTCGAGGGCGTGGGCCTGCTGCTCCGAGCTGAGCTCCCGCCAGGCGTCGTTGAGCCTGCCCGCCTTCTCGTAGCGGGCCACGCTCTTGGCCGCTCGCCATCGGCCTCTCTTCATGCACTCGTCTTGGCTGCGCTCGCGGTGAGCTCGATCGATCGAGATCCCGCTGCGGCGGCCCTGGCACGGCACCATCTTGTAGCCGAGGGCCGAGGCAGCCTGCACAAAACATCTGGTAGAACTGGCTGTAGTCCCAAGGAAAGATCCGCTCTTCGCCCGGCCCCTGGCTGAGATGCTCGAACACGTGGTCCAGCCAGGGCGTCCGAGTCGAGTCCATCACCACCGTGTCGTCCGCCTCCCCTGTCTTGCTCCTCGCCACGCCCGCGCGGCTGGGGAAAAGGAAAAGGCCCCACCTGGTCAGCCCGCCGCGGGCCGGAGGCAGGAGCGACCGGCGCTGGAGCGACAGGAGCTCCGACGGCCGCAGGCAGGCCTCCACCATCACGAGGACCGCGACCGCGGCGAGCCCGAACCCCATGCGCATCAGCTGCAGCGCCAGGGCGGCCCACACGGGCCACGGCAGCGGCCTCCGGCTCATGGGCGGGCTGAGGGTCCGCCAGCCTTTCAGGCAGCGGAAAGCCCAGACGAGCTTCCTCCATCCGTTGCAGCTGAAGGCCGGGAACACGAACATCACCGACGCCAGCGTGCTCTCGCCGCGCCAGGCCCTGCGGCCCGCGCGGAACTCGTCGTTCACCCAGCGCACGATGCAATCGTCGACCTCGGCATCCGCGCCGAGGGGGGCCGAGATCTTGTCCGCGTAGGCCACCAGCTCGCCGACGTGCGTCTGGTACCGAGCCCGCGTGGCCGCCTTCACGCTGTGGGCCTCCAAGTAAGTCTGGCCCGGCGGCAGCTCCTCGAAGGCCATGCGCCGCACCCGCGCCGCGGCGCGGCGGGCATCGGCCTGCGCCGACCCCCGGCTTGGCAGCTCCTCCTCGCAGCTGCTCTCGCTGTCGCCCTCGGCGGAAGCGGCGGTCGCGGCCGCGGCCTTGGCGTCGCGGAAGGGGTTGGCCGCCGCGCGGCCCCGCTCTGTCTGGGGCGCCTGCTCCAGGCAGGACGGCCGGGGCACCGGCCCCGCGCTCGCGCGCTTCGCCAATCCACTGCAGGCCTCTCGGCTCAGCCTCCGCGCTCGGCGCGGGCTGCGGCCCCGCGAGGCCGCCCGGCGGCCCCTCGCGCAGCCCGGCGGCAGCCCCGGCGGCCCCGTCTGCGCCCCCTGCGCCGCTGGCTGGCTCGGCGCGGGGCCCTGTGCCAGCAGACCCCGCGTCAGCACCCTCGCCCGCGCCGCCCGGCTCGGCGGCCGAATCCCTGGCTGAGGCGGCGGCCCGCGGGGAGGCGGGAGCGGCGGCTTGGCGAGCCGCTGCGTTGAGCTCAGACGGCTCCGGAATATGTCCAAGCTCGAGTGTGGTCCCGGCTCTCGGCCGTCCAGCTTGCGAGGCTCTCGGCCCTTTCGGCAGGAGGTGAGTGACACATGTTTTAGCTTCATATTCTCTCGCAAACAATCTGCCCCCCTCATCGCTGCCGTTGAACTCCGAAGGGATCCACCTATAACTGAACCGCAGGCCGCGCGCGAAGGCGCACGCGGCCGTCCGCCGAATCATCGTCAGCAGCTTGAAGTCGCGGGCCCGCGAGCGCGAAAAGGCGAGGGTCACGGCCATGTTGTCCCCCAGCAGAAGGACCCGGCCGTCCCGCCCTGCGCGCGAGCTGGCCACGCGCTCCACGGCCTTCACCACAGCCCGGCCCTCGAGGTGCACGATCCCCTCGTCGAAGGCCCAGCGATCGGCCAAGACCGTCCGCCAGCGATCGCGGCGCAGCAATTCCGCGGGCACCTCCTCGAAGTCGGGGTCGACACTCCAGCGCGCTACCTCCACCTCGGGAATGCCTGGCGGCCGGGCCTCGGGCGGGCCGACGGCCCCGTCGGCCAGCACCTGCAGCCCCGCGGCCTCCACGGCGCGTTGCCGCGCCGCCTCGGCAACCAGGCGGTAGCGCGACCGCTCTGTCACGCGGCCCACGCGCCCCACGTCCTTCGGGCCCCACACCGAGTAGGCCAGCCCGACGCCATCGAGGGAGGCGTCCGACTGGTAGACGCCCAGCAGCCACCGGGCGTCCCAGTCAGCTTGCAAAAAGATCATCAGACCAAGGAAGGCGCGCAGCTCCTCAGCCACACTGGGCCACAGCCCAACACGCTCGAAGTAGTGCCGCTGGATGAAGCGGTAGATGCAATGGAAACAACTGAGGCTCTCGCGCCGCACCAGGCCCACGAAGGTGAGGTGGCCCACCACGATCTCCAGCTCGAGCCTGCTGACAGCTCGACGGCGCAGCAGGGCCTGTACCGCCCCGCGGATCCGCCAGAACCGAGCCGGCGTAGGGCGGGTGCACCCAGCGCGGCCATCGAGCTGCACGCCCAAGGCCTCGCCACCCTCATTCGTCACGGCGGTCTCATGGACCTCGAGGCCGACCCCGCCGAAGGACGAGATGGCCCCCTCGAGGCCCCGGCGGACCGCGCCCTCGGTCGTGCCCAGCACCCCCATGTTGTCCACGTAGGCGTAGTGGCCCATGGAGCTCGGGCGATCCAGGATGAGGGGAGGCCCGCGGTCAGTCATGACGGGCGCGCCCTGCAAGGAGGGCACCTTCAGCATGCGGCACGAGTTGGCCGACTGCGCGAAGAACAGCGACCAGGCCCAGCCCATCGGCAGCGCCCGCGCAAGCGGGTAGACCAGCGTGCTCGGCGCCAGCCGCGCGCCGTCCAGCTCCGTCAGCCGCAGGTCGGCGGCCCGCAGGGGAGGGTGCCCGAAGTACTCCTGCAGGCCCGGGCCGTCCTCCAGCAGCAGCCGGTGGAAGCAGTCCTTCACGTCGCTGACTCCGAGCCAGGTGTCGAGGCCCGCCAGCGCCGCGTTGGCCCCCCCCGACTCGCCGTCGCCCGGCGGCCACCCCCGCTCGACGCGGCTGAGGCCGCCCCCGCTGACGAGGTCCACGCCCGGCGGGCTCTTGAAGAGGCGGTTCGCTGGACGACAGTCCAAGATCAATCGTTGACGGTCGCCCTTCTTCTTGACGAAGAAGAGCCCGACCTGGCATCGGCATGTGGTCGACATCCTCACCGGGCCGACCTTCAGCAAGCGTTTCACCAGACCGATGTAGGCGGGCCGCTTGCGCTTCAGGATGGGGTCCATATAGGGTCGAACTGGACCGCAGCGTGCATGTAGCTCTCGAAATCCTTCAACTGGATCCGCGCCGCCTCCGACAGAAGACTCAAAACTCTCGGCGACCCAGCAAGGTCGTCCGGGGTCGACAGCCGGGCGTGGGAGAAGGGGGTCAGCGTCGCGTGGGCCAGCTGGGCGTAGCCGCCTCGGCCCCGCAGCAGGCGCGCCAAGCACTGCTGCGAATCCTTCGCGCTGTCCGGGCCGCCCCAGCTCGCCGCCAGGAGTTGGGCCCGTCGCTGCGTCTCACGCCGCAGCTCCGCCACGCGGCAGCGCGTGGCCCAGCTGGGCGCCGCCGGGGGCGGCCGCCGATCAGCACCACGCATCCAATTTAGGCTGGACAAGCCCTCGTTCGCCAGCCGCCGAACTCGTGGCCGATCGCGACGTCCAAGGCGGGAAGCGACGTCGGCGTCCAGCTCGCGCAGCCCTGGGACAGGGTAGACCTGGCCGCCGAGCGTGGCCTCTGCTTCAAGGCCGGGGGGCGGCCTCACCCCCGGCCCCTTGCCCGTCATTTCGACTGGGCGGCGGCTGTCGACTCGCCGGGCTTGGTCTTCCGCCCGCGACCGCGACCGCCACCGCCCTTGCCGCCGTCATCTGCCCCAGCGCGGGGCAGGCCGCCTGTCTCCAGCGCGCCCGTCACCTCGTCGGCACCGCCAGCCCCGCGGCCGCCAGGCCCCAACGCTCGACTGCGTCCCAGGGCAGCGAGCCGCTCGGACTCGTCGCGAGCCGCCCGATTCGCGAAGTTGCGGAGCTCGGGCGACACCACGTCGAAGGGGTCACTCGTCCCCGTCAGGAACCTGCCTGCCTCCAACGCGGCCGGCTGACCAGGAGCCACGCGATAGGCCTCGCTGATCTGGGCCACTCGGCGGGCCGCCACCTCCAGACACGCCAGCCCGCCTAGGTTCAGCGCGTCGAACGTCGCGACCAGCCAGAAGATCGTGACCAGACAGTTCAACTCGTGCCATGTCCGGTCACGCTGACTCACGCCGTACTCGCGGCAGAAGTTGCTCATCCACGTTTTGGGGTCGCCGCCGTGCTGCGTGAACCGATGGCAGAGGTGGAGGGCCGTGCCGGCCCCGCGCAGCTCGCACCCGTCCAGGGCCTCCGAACTGCTCTCCCCCACCGCTCGGCGCCATTCCTTGAAGCGGACTCCCTGTTCGTTCCACTCCACCGCGGTCGTCCGCACATCGTCGGCTGCGGGCCCCGCTGTCTCCTCGCGCGGCGTGGGGGTGCCACCCACCTCCTCGCGCGGCCGGTCGGCCAGCGCCTCGCGGAGGTCAAAGGGGCTGGGCCGTCCGGCCTCCTCGGCTGGCGGCGGGGACAACGGGGCCGGCAAGGGAGCGGCCATCCGCCCGGCGTTGTCAAATTCCTGGGCCCGCCACCTCTCGACCTCGGAGACTGGCACCCGCTCGCAAAGC
Organism: Prorocentrum cordatum; assembly: GCA_963575745.1. Taxonomy (NCBI): domain Eukaryota; class Dinophyceae; order Prorocentrales; family Prorocentraceae; genus Prorocentrum; species Prorocentrum cordatum. The sequence continues at coordinate 81,199 of CAUYUJ010017995.1, read as the reverse complement.
ACCGGCCGGCCGTCGGGCCGCCGCGCGATCACCTTCGGCCCCGCCTGGACGTCCTCGGGGCCCGGCGCCACCTCGTCGCCCAGCCGGAAGCCGCCGCCTGCCTGCACCTCCGCCACCAGCAGCACCGACTCCTCACCTTCCAGCGGCGGGGGCGCTAGGACGGGCCGGCTAGCAGCCTCGTCCCCGGGTGACTCGGGGACCCGAGCGCCCGTGGCCAAAGGCCGCTTGCCCCGCAGGCGCCGCCGCGCGGCCTCCAGCACGCCGATGTCCAGGCCGCACTCGTCGCCGTGCCAGTCCACCATGCTCGTCGGCTCCTCGCCCAAGTGGGCCCCCAGCGCGGACGGGAGGCGACGTCGGCGCCGCTCCTCGCGCGCCAGTTCGCGGCCCTCCAGCACCATCTTTTGCAGCGTCTCGCGGTCGATCTCGTCGCGGAACCTCACCGTTGCCCCTGAAATTCTCGGGCCAGCCGTGGAGCAGCGACACGTGCCAGACCCAGTCGGCCCGACGCTCCACGTAGCGGTCGCCGTCCGCGCTCTCGATGACCCAGCACTCGTGCCTGCGGTCCAGATGGACCGGCCAGAGCAGCACCCGCTCATGGGCCCACTCATCTCCGACGAACCGCACCAGCAGCCGCGCCCCCGGGCGCCTCTCGTCGCGCGTCGACATGTTGGCGAAGGGCGCCGCCTCGTGGGGCCTCCGACGCCGCGCTCCAGCGGCCGACGAAAAACGCCACCACCAGCGCCACCAGCCAGAGCAGCCACCACTCCGGGCGCTCCTCCGCCTCGCACGCGGCCGCCGCCAACACTGGGGGCGGTGCGGGCTCGGCGCACACGCACGCCGGGCAAGGTGGGGCCGGCGGGCAGCTCGGGCAGGCCGGGCAGGGCGCCGGGTGGCAGTCGGGGCACGGCGGACACGCCTGCGGCCCCGCGAACGCCACCCGCGCCGCCTCGGCCACCGCCCCGCGCGCCAGCTCCCGCAGCACGCCGGGAGCCGCCGCCGACACGGCCGCGCAGAGGCTCGCCACCATCCCAGGTGGCGCCAGGCCCTCGGCGCGTGAAAGCTTGAAGCCAGGATGGCAGAGGACGATCGCCATCGCAAATGTGCACTAAGGATGGACAGGCTGCAAGGGCAAAAAACCATCGGGTTTTTGCTAATCGCGCAAAGGCCGGGCGCGATTAGCAAAAACCCAATGTTTTTAGACGACTGTACTTTACAAGTCGCGACAGGTCGAGCTATTCAAGAGCATTCACGTGGTCCCCACAAACAAAAGGCCCGCCAGAAGCCTCCAAGACGGCCCAAGACCCCTCCAAGACGTCCTCCAGGAGGCCCGGAAGCTCAGAAACCACCTGGTCCGATAGCTCGCCCGACTCCGTGTTCCCCGAAGGCTTTCGAAACCCACTCGGGGAACGCGAGGCCCGATAGCTTGGCCAAGCTCAAACCCAATTTTTCGGCAACGTAGGCGCTTCCGAAAAGGCAGGGGGTGGCGGTGATTCGCTATAAGCGTCTTCGATAACGCCAACGTTTCAATATGCGCTGATGACTCCTATCCGCCCCCGCATGCTGTTCCCAGATGCGCCAAGGCAGCGCCGAGACGCACCGACGCGACTCTCGCATATCCCATGATGATAGAGAGGGGGCCGGCGGCAGGGGGGCGAGGCCCTTACGGATAAAAAATCGCGCGGCACGCCGCGCACATCGGGAAAGAGCAGGCAGCCCCGTGGCCCGGCTCAGGCGCCGTTCTTGAACGTGCCGTCCTTCTTCAGCATGCTCTTCCTCGCGGCCTCGGCCTGCATCTTCTCCTTCGCCTTCTGGAGCCGCTCCTCCTTCGTCGGGATCTTCTTCACTCCCCCCTTTGTCCACTGCTTGCCCTCCTCCGCGCGCGCGACGCCCGACAGGCCGACGAGGAGGCCCAGGGCCGCCGCCCCCAGCGCGAGGCGACCAGCGCGCGCCGTGGCCTCGGGCGCGTCCGGCGCGGCCCCCTCGGCCGCCCCTCGGAGGGCGCCCGGCTGGGGCGGCTGGGGCACCACGCGCGCGGACGGCGCCAGGAAGGCCGGGCACGCCGCGCACAGGAGCGCCGCGACGCAGGCGACGGCGAGCAGACGGCCGCCCATCGCGGAGAAGCCCGAGGACGCTGCCGAGGAGAGGCGTGCGGCGCAACGCGCACCACGTCGAGCCGAGCGACGCCTGCGGTTGGCCGCCGCCCTGCGCCGCCGCCGCCGCCGCCGCCCCCGCCGCCGCCGCCGTCCTGGCTGGTCCCACAGTCCCGCAGGCGCTGGGAGAGCGTGCGGGGCAGCAAGCCCGAGAGGAGGGGCAGGGGCAGGGGGGAAGGTGAAGGACGGGAGGACCAACAGGGAAGGGGCCAGATGGTCGGGAAGTGGGCCAGTACAGCGCCTGGAGACTCCGACGCTCCGATATTACATACGCGCGTGCAGATCTGACTGCGTGCGTGCGCACACAAGGCAATATATGCACTGGTGGGCGGATGTGTGCGGCGCAGCACGGTTGCACATGGGCTACAAGAAGCTATGCTCTCGGCTGGCGAGTTCCGCGGATGTGGCGGGCAGGTCCCTTCCTCCCCCTTGCCCTGGGAGACCGCCCGCTAAGTTTTTACACGAGACCCAGACCCTGGCACAAAAGGCAGCACTTCTTGTGGCCGGGCTGGGCTAGATGTGCGCATGCATGCTCCCAAACAGCATGGCAAAAGCCACTGGCCCAAAACCATGGAGGAGAGCTACCAGAGCCCCTGCAGGCGGGCGCGGACAGGAATGAGGGGCTGCATCGGGTTCGAGCTAGAATGGCCAAGACTGAAGACCAGCGAAGACGCTTGTCTTCCAGAAAGAACCAGCCGCAAAACAATGATCAAGCCTGCCGCAAGCGCCGATTACAACTTACGCCACACAATAACTGCCGACTCGCGGCAACAAACGGTGTGCGCTATGCTTGAAGAACGAATCATAAACAACATGGGGATAGAAACGCCCGCCAACCTGTTTAAGGAGTCCCCACGACGGCAGCGGGCCTCAGGCCGGAAGGAGAAGAGGCAGAAGATAAACGCAGCGACGGTTTTTGCTCGCCCTGGACCAGCCAAAGCGCGTGCGACTCCATAAGGTTCTTAGCTGTGCAGCGCACGGCGGGACGCCAAGCTTCCAAAGAGCAAGCTTGAAACTTCAGCCTCAAGCTTGAGCATGAAGCTTCAGCCTCACGCTTGAGCTTGAGCTTAATATGGTCTGGATGGTCTGGTTGGACTGGTTTAAGCTTAGTCCTGAAGCCTTAGCTTAAGATCGGGGCGACAGTGGTTTAGGGGAGGTCCAGGGAGGCAGCGCCAACAACTACGACGACCACCGAAAAACAGTTGCTCTTGCATTGCAATGTTTGTAGCTTTGCAGCTTTTTATTGCATTGCAGGTTGCTTTGCATCTGGTCTGACTAGTCTGGCTGGTCTGGTTTGAGCTTCGCCCTGGAGACTTAGCTTAGGATTCGGGCGAGAGTGGTTTAGGGGAGGTCCAAGGAGGCAGCGCCAACCACTACTACGACCACCGAACAACAGTTGTCGTTTGCATTTCAGTTGTTGTTTCCTTGCACTTGTTGTTTGCATTGCAATTGTTGGTGCATCTGGTCTCGCTGGTCTGGTTGGTCTGGTTTGAGCTTGCTGCTCAAGCTTTAGCTTAGGATTGGGGCGAGAGTGGTTTAGATGAGGTCTAGGGAGGCAACGCCAAACACAACGACGACCACCGAAAAACAGTTGTTCTGCATTGCCGTTGTGTTTGCTTCGCAGTTGTGTTTTGCATTGTTTGTTGCATCTGGTCTGGCGGGTCTGGTTTGAGCGTCGTCTTAAAGCCTTGGCTTAGGATTCGGGCGAGAGTGGTGCGAGGGAGGTCGAAGGAGGCCACCGACAAAAAAAATGTTGTTTGTGCATGGCAGATTGTTTAACATTACAAAATGTGTTTGCATCTGGTCTCGCTGGTCTGGTTGGTCTGGTTTGAGCTTCGTGCTGAAGCCTAAATTTGAAGTTTGTCTTCTATTGCAGCTGTTTTGCATCTGGTCTGGCTGGTCTGGTTGGTATGGTTTGAGCTTCGTGCTGACGCCTTAGCTTTGCAATTGCTATTTTGCGTTGCAGTTGTTGTTTGCATATGGTCTGGCTGGTCTGGTCGATCTGGTTTGAGCTTAGTGCTGGAGCTTTAGCTTGGGATTTGCAGTTGTTGGTTTTCGCTTTGCAGTTTTCTTTGCGTTGCAGCTTTTCTGTTGCATCTGGTCTGGCTGCGCTTAGGATTCGGGCGAGAGGGCTTTAGGAGCGCTTCAAGGAGGCAGCGCCAACCACTACCACAGCAAAACAGTTGGTTGTACATTCCAGTTTGTCTTGTTTTGCAGCTTTGTTTGCATTTAGTGTAGCTGGTCTGGCTGGTCTGGTTGGTCTGCTTTGAGCTTATCGCTCAAGCTTTAGCTTGGGATTCGGGCGACAGTGGTTTAGGGGAGGTCCGGGGAGGCAGCGCCAACCACTACCACAGCAAAGCTGCAGTTTCGTTGCTAGAACTTCAGCTGCACTTGTGTAGTAGCTGAAGTGTCGCTGTAGTTTCGCTGCTAGAGCTTCAGCTAGCTTAAGTTGATCTGGCTCGTCTGGTTGGTCTGGCTGGTCTGGCCGGTGTCTGGTCTGGCTTGCAAGGGAAGGACGCTGGAAAAGCAAACGCTTTAGAGCACAAACCCTGTAGCATGTTTGCCAGGCCCTCTATCCCGCCGAATGGAATAACTGGCTCCCAAAGGGAACAAAGGAGGAGGAAGATAAGGAGGAGGAGAAGGAGGAGGAGGAAAAAGATGACGACGACGAGGAGAATGAAGAACCGCAAGAAAAGCCAGGAGAGGACGACGACAAGACCCGCGAGGACGAACGCGAAGAGGGGGACTAGCAGGATGACGTTGAGTAGGAGGAGGGCGAGGAGGGGCAGGAGGACGAGGAGGAGGAGGAGGAGGAGAAGGAGGCTGACGGTTCCAGGGCCCAGCGACCGTTCTGGAAGGGCCGAAATCAAACAAAAAACGACGTCGTCGCCATCGTCCTCGTCCTCGCCCTCCACTTCGTCGTCGTCGTCGGCGTTGTCGTCGTCGTCGTCGTCGTCGTCGTCGTCGTCGTCGTCGTCGTCGTCGTCGTCGTCGTCGTCGTCGTCGTCGTCGTCGTCGTCGTCGTCGTCGTCGTCGTCGTCGTCGTCGTCGTCGTCGTCGTCGTCGTCGTCATGGTCGTCGTCGTTGTCGTCGTCGTGGTCGTCATCCTCCTGCCCCTTGCGTCGCCGCAGCCAGGACGGGACCGAAAGCGCTGCTGCGTCAAGTCCGGCTGCGGCGGAAAGGGAGGTGGGAAGGGAGGGAACATCAGCAGCCATATCAGTTCTGATGCCCTCGAGAAAGTAAGGTGCTGGGGCATCAGAACTTTTCGCCTCGAGCGGCTAGAATATGATTTCGCGCGAGCGGAACCCCTTCACTCCAATGTAGTCGTATCGCAGACTGGTCGAGTCGAAGACCGAAGACACCCAAGATCGGCACCCGTCGGTCAATGCATGGTCAGCGCAAGTCTCGAATGGTGAAGACCAGCCCTAAAGGGCAAACGGGAAAGACGAGCTATAGGGCTCAACACGATAGCTCCCGGCCTGACATGGAACATACAAAAACGGACGCTAATCGGCACCGCCATGTCTTCTCTAAAACCATTGCTTCTCGGCAAAAGAGCGCGGGGCGTGCCGCAATGTCCGAGGGCTCCACGCGTCCGCGTGGCTCCAAAGTGGCCAGGCGAGAGCGCAGGATGCCAGAGTCCAACGGCCCCGGCAGAGAAAAAATCGCGCGGCACGCCGCGCACATCGGGAAAGAGCAGGCAGCCCCGTGGCCCGGCTCAGGCGCCGTTCTTGAACGTGCCGTCCTTCTTCAGCATGCTCTTCCTCGCAGCCTCGGCCTGCATCTTCTCCTTCGCCTTCTGGAGCCGCTCCTCCTTCGTCGGGATCTTCTTCACTCCCCCCTTTGTCCACTGCTGCTTGCCCTCCTCCGCGCGCGCGACGCCCGACAGGCCGACGAGGAGGCCCAGGGCCGCCGCCCCCAGCGCGAGGCGACCAGCGCGCGCCGTGGCCTCGGGCGCGTCCGGCGCGGCCCCCTCGGCCGCCCCTCGGAGGGCGCCCGGCTGGGGCGGCTGGGGCACCACGCGCGCGGACGGCGCCAGGAAGGCCGGGCACGCCGCGCACAGGAGCGCCGCGACGCAGGCGATGGCGAGCAGACGGCCGCCCATCGCGGAGGAGCCCGAGGACGCTGCCGAGGAGAGGCGTGCGGCGCAACGCGCACCACGTCGAGCCGAGCGACGCCTGCGGTTGGCCGCCGCCCTGCGCCGCCGCCGCCGCCGCCGCCGCCGCCCCCGCCGCCGCCGCCGTCCTGGCTGGTCCCACAGTCCCGCAGGCGCTGGGAGAGCGTGCGGGGCAGCAAGCCCGAGAGGAGGGGCAGGGGCAGGGGGAAAGGTGGAGAAGGACGGGAGGACCAACAGGGAAGGGGCCAGATGGTCGGGAGGTGGGCCAGTACAGCGCCTGGAGACTCCGACGCTCCGATATTACATACGCGCGTGCATATCTGACTGCGTGCGTGCGCACACAAGGCAATATATGCACTGGTGGGCGGATGTGTGCGGCCCAGCACGGCTGCACATGGGCTACAAGAAGCTATGCTCTCGGCTGGCGAGTTCCGCGGATGTGGCGGGCAGGTCCCTTCCTCCCCCTTGCCCTGGGAGACCGCCCGCTAAGTTTTTACACGAGACCCAGACCCTGGCACAAAAGGCAGCACTTCTTGTGGCCGGGCTGGGCTAGATGTGCGCATGCATGCTCCCAAACAGCATGGCAAAAGCCACTGGCCCAAAACCATGGAGGAGAGCTACCAGAGCCCCTGCAGGCGGGCGCGGACAGGAATGAGGGGCTGCATTGGGATCGAGCAATAACGGCCAAGAAAGAAGACCAGCGAAGGCACTGGCCTTTCAGAAAGAACCATTCGCAAAGCAATGTTCAAGCCTGCCGCAGGCGCCGACTACAACATAGGCCACACAATCCGCCGACCCCAGAGGCGTGTGGGATCAACTTTTCGTTCGTCCACCTCTGCCCTTACGACCCCTTACCAGGCAGCCCTCCCGACGATTTCCCCATCACTGCCTGGACCCCGCCCCGACACGCACCGCGTCTGACCTCTGCACCCCTCCACCAGCGCACACCTTCACCCCCTCCTGGACCTTCTTTGTGTGCTGTTTGAGGGACCCTCCACCCTACGAAAACACACGCAAGGACCTCCACCGCGCCACCCACCACGTCTGACACCCGCACCCTCCTGGACCTTCTTACACCCCCATCCTCCTGGACCTTCTTTGTGTGCTGTTTTGGGGACCCCCCACCCTACGAAAACACGCGCCCGATCCTCCCCCCGCGCCACCCACCACGTCTGACACCGCCACCCTCCTGGACCTTCTTTGTGTCCTGTTGAGGGACCCCCCTCACTACGAAAACACGCGCTGGGACCCCCACCGCGCCAACCACCACCCCTGACACCCCACCCTCCTGGACCTTCTTTGTGTGCTGTTTGAGGGACCCCCCACCCTACGAAACCACGCGCCGGGACCCCCACCGCGCCACCCACCACGTCTGACACCCCCACCCTCCTGGCCCTTCTTTCTGTCTTGTTTTCGGGACACCCTACGAAAACTCGCGCCGGGACCCCCACCGCGCCACCCACCACGTCTGACACCCCCACCCTCTGGGACCTTGTTTGCGTGCTGTTTTAGGGGCTCCCACACTACGAAAACACACGCTGGGACCCCCACCGCGCCACCCACCACGTCTGACACCCCCACCCTCCTGGACCTTCTTTGTGTGCTGTTTGAGAGACCCCCCACTCTACAAAAACACGCGCCGGGACCCCCACCGCGCCACCCACCACGTCTGACACCCCCATCCTCCTGGACCTTTTTTCTGCGCTGTTTGAAGGAACCTTCCTGCCTACGAAAACACACGCCAGACCCCTACCGCGCCACCCATCACGTCTGACACCCCCACTCTTCTGGACCTTCTTTGTGTGCTGTTTGAGGGACCCCCCACCCTACGAAAACACGCGCCAGAGCCCCCACCGCGCCACCAACCACGTCTGACACCCCCACCCTCCTGGACCTTCTTTGTGTGCTGTTTGAGGGACCCCCCACCCTACGAAAACACGCGCCGGACCCCTACCGCGCCACCCACCACGTCTGACACCCCCACTCTTCTGGACCTTGTTTTTGCGCTGTTTGAGGGAACCCCCTTCCCTACGAAAACACGCGCCGGGACCCCCACCGCGCCACCCACCACGTCTGACTCCCCCACTCTTCTGGACCTTCTTTGTGTGCTGTTTTAGGAACCCCCACCCCACGAAAACACGCGCCGGAGCCCCCACCGCGCCAGCCACCACGTCTGACACCCCCATCCTCCTAGACCTTTTTTGTGTGCTGTCTTAGGCACCCCCCACCCTGGGGTAGGCCCTAGGGGTAGGCCCTAGAGGTAGGCCCTAGGGGTAGGCCTAGAGTAGCCCTAGTGATAGACCCTAGGGGCATGCCTATGGCAGCCCTAGGGGTAGGCCCTAGGGGGAGGCCTAGGGCCTAGGGTAGCCCTAAAAATAGGCTTTAGGAGTCGGCCTAGGGGTAGCCCTAGGGGTAGGCCCTAGGGGTAGGCCTAGGGTAGCCCTAGGGGTAGGTCCTAGGGGTAGGCCCTAGGAGTAGGCCCTAGGGGTAGGCCTAGGGTAGCCCTAGGGGTAGGCCCTAAGGGTAGGCCTAGGGTAGCCCTAGGGGTAGGCCGTAGGGGTAGGCATGGAGTAGACCTTCCTTCCGGGGTCTATAAGACAATGACTGCCGGCTCACGCCAACAAACGGTGTGCGCTATGCTTGAGAAGCGAACAATAAACAAAATGGGGAAAGAAACGCCCGCCAACCTGCTTCAGGAGCCCCCACGACGAAGAGGCAGAAGAGAAACGCAGCGATGGGCTTCGTTCGCCCCAGACCAGCCGAAACGCGTGCGACTCCAGGTGGATTCGCACGAGCGCCACCCCTTCACTCCGATGCACTCGTATCGCAGTCTGGTCGAGGCGAAGACCGAAGACAGCCAAGATCGGCACCCGTCGGTCAATGCATGGCCAGCGCAAGTCTCGAATGGTGAGGGGTGAAGGCAAGCCCCACAGGACAAACGGGAAAGATGAGCTAGAGGGCTCAACACGAGAACTCCCGGCCTGACATGGAACATACAACAACGGACGCTAATCGGCACCGCCATGTCTTCTCTAAAACCATTGCTTCTCGGCAAAAGAGCGCGGGGCGTGCCGCAATGTCCGAGGGCTCCACGCGTCCGCGTGGCTCCAAAGTGGCCAGGCGAGAGCGCAGGATGCCAGAGTCCAACGGCCCCGGCAGAGAAAAAATCGCGCGGTACGTCGCGCACATCGGGAAAGAGCAGGCAGCCCCGTGGCCCGGCTCAGGCGCCGTTCTTGAACGTGCCGTCCTTCTTCAGCATGCTCTTCCTCGCGGCCTCGGCCTGCATCTTCTCCTTCGCCTTCTGGAGCCGCTCCTCCTTCGTCGGGATCTTCTTCACTCCCCCCTTTGTCCACTGCTGCTTGCCCTCCTCCGCGCGCGCGACGCCCGACAGGCCGACGAGGAGGCCCAGGGCCGCCGCCCCCAGCGCGAGGCGACCAGCGCGCGCCGTGGCCTCGGGCGCGTCCGGCGCGGCCCCCTCGGCCGCCCCTCGGAGGGCGCCCGGCTGGGGCGGCTGGGGCACCACGCGCGCGGACGGCGCCAGGAAGGCCGGGCACGCCGCGCACAGGAGCGCCGCGACGCAGGCGATGGCGAGCAGACGGCCGCCCATCGCGGAGGAGCCCGAGGACGCTGCCGAGGAGAGGCGTGCGGCGCAACGCGCACCACGTCGAGCCGAGCGACGCCTGCGGTTGGCCGCCGCCCTGCGCCGCCGCCGCCGCCGCCGCTGCCACCCTCGCCGCCGCCGTCCTGACTAATCCCAGTCCCGCAGGCGCCGGGAGAGCGTGCGGGGCAGGGAGCGCCAGAGGAGGGGCAGGGGCAGGGGGAAAGGTGGAGAAGGACGGGAGGACCAACAGGGAAGGGGCCAGATGGTCGGGAAGTGGGCCAGTACAGCGCCTGGAGACCCCGACGCTCCGATATTACATACGCGCGTGCATATCTGACTGCGTGCGTGCGTACACACGGCCATGCATGGACTGATGGGCGGATGTGTGCTGCGCAGCACGGCTGCACATGGGCTATAAGAAGCTATGCTCTCGGCTGGCGAGTTTCGCGGGTGTGGCGGGCAGGTCCATTCCTCCTCCTTGCCCAGGGAGGAGACTGCTAAGATTCACAAGAGACCCAGACCCTGGCACAAAGGGCAGCACTTCTTGTGGCCGGGCTGGGCTAGATGTGCGCATGCATGCTCCCAAACAGCATGGCAAAAGCCACTGGCCCAAAACCATGGAGGAGAGCTACCAGAGCCCCTGCAGGCGCGGACAGGGTTGAGGGGCTGCATCGGGTACGAGCAATAACGGCCACGACAGAAGACCAGCAAAGGCGCTGGTCCTTCAGAAAGAACCAGCCGCAAAGCAATGTTCAAGCCTGCCGCAGGCGCCGACTACAACATACGCCACACAATCACTGCCGGCTCACGGCAACGAACGGTATGCGCTATGCTTGAGAAGCGAATCAGCAAATAATAAACAAAATGGGGAAAGAAACGCCCGCCAACCTGCTTCAGGAGCCCTCACGACGGCAGCGGGCCTCAGGCCGGAAGGAGAAGAGGCAGAAGAGAAACGCAGCGACGGGCCTCGTTCGCCCCAGACCAGCCGAAACGCGTGCGACTCCAGGTGGATTCGCGCGAGCGCCACCCCTTCACTCCGATGAAGTCGTATCGCAGTCTGGTCGAGGCGAAGACCGAAAAAGGCAAGATCGGCACCCGTCGGTCAATGCATGGCCAGCGCAAGTCTCGAATGGTGAGGGGTGAAGGCAAGCCCCACAGGACAAACGGGAAAGATGAGCTAGAGGGCTCAACAAGAGAACTCCCGGCCTGCATGGAACATACAACAACGGACGCTAATCGGCACCGCCATTTCGGCACTAAATCCATTGCTTCTCGGCAGCTCCGCGGCCCTCTACGCAGGCAAAAGAGCGCGGGGCGTGCCGCAATGTCCGAGGGCTCCACGCGTCCGCGTGGCTCCAAAGTGGCCAGGCGAGAGCGCAGGATGCCAGAGTCCAACGGCCCCGGCAGAGAAAAAATCGCGCGGCGCGCCGCGCACATCGGGAAAGAGCAGGCAGCCCCGTGGCCCGGCTCAGGCGCCGTTCTTGAACGTGCCGTCCTTCTTCAGCATGCTCTTCCTCGCGGCCTCGGCCTGCATCTTCTCCTTCGCCTTCTGGAGCCGCTCCTCCTTCGTCGGGATCTTCTTCACTCCCCCCTTTGTCCACTGCTGCTTGCCCTCCTCCGCGCGCGCGACGCCCGACAGGCCGACGAGGAGGCCCAGGGCCGCCGCCCCCAGCGCGAGGCGACCAGCGCGCGCCGTGGCCTCGGGCGCGTCCGGCGCGGCCCCCTCGGCCGCCCCTCGGAGGGCGCCCGGCTGGGGCGGCTGGGGCACCACGCGCGCGGACGGCGCCAGGAAGGCCGGGCACGCCGCGCACAGGAGCGCCGCGACGCAGGCGACGGCGAGCAGACGGCCGCCCATCGCGGAGGAGCCCGAGGACGCTGCCGAGGAGAGGCGTGCGGCGCAACGCGCACCACGTCGAGCCGAGCGACGCCTGCGGTTGGCCGCCGCCCTGCGCCGCCGCCGCCGCCGCCGCCGCCGCCCCCGCCGCCGCCGCCGCCGCCGTCCTGGCTGGTCCCACAGTCCCGCAGGCGCTGGGAGAGCGTGCGGGGCAGCAAGCCCGAGAGGAGGGGCAGGGGCAGGGGGGAAGGTGAAGGACGGGAGGACCAACAGGGAAGGGGCCAGATGGTCGGGAGGTGGGCCAGTACAGCGCCTGGAGACTCCGACGCTCCGATATTACATACGCGCGTGCATATCTGACTGCGTGCGTGCGCACACAAGGCAATACATGGACTGGTGGGCGGATGTGTGCGGCGCAGCACGGTTGCACATGGGCTACAAGAAGCTATGCTCTCGGCTGGCGAGTTCCGCGGATGTGGCGGGCAGGTCCCTTCCTCCCCCTTGCCCTGGGAGACCGCCCGCTAAGTTTTTACACGAGACCCAGACCCTGGCACAAAAGGCAGCACTTCTTGTGGCCGGGCTGGGCTAGATGTGCGCATGCATGCTCCCAAACAGCATGGCAAAAGCCACTGGCCCAAAAACATGGAGGAGAGCTACCAGAGCCCCTGCAGGCGGGCGCGGACAGGAATGAGGGGCTGCATTGGGATCGAGCAATAACGGCCAAGAAAGAAGACCAGCGAAGGCACTGGCCTTTCAGAAAGAACCATTCGCAAAGCAATGTTCAAGCCTGCCGCAGGCGCCGACTACAACATACGCCACACAATCCGCCGACCCCAGAGGCGTGCGGGATCAACTTTTCGTTCTTCCACCTCTGCCCTTATGACCCCTTGCCAGGCAGCCCTCCCGACGATTTCCCCATCACTGCCTGGACCCCGCCCCGACCCGCACCGCGTCTGACCTCTGCACCCCTCCACCAGCGCACCCCTTCACCCGATCCTGGACCTTCTTTGTGTGCTGTTTGCGGGACCCTCCACCCTGCGAAAACACACGCGAGGACCTCCACCGCGCCACCCACCACGTCTGACACCCCCACCCTCCTGGACCTTCTTACACCCCCATCCTCCTGGACCTTCTTTGTCTGCTGTTTTGGGGACCCGCCACCCTTCGAAAACACGCGCCCGACCCCCCCCCGCGCCACCCACCACGTCTGCCACCCCCACCCTCCTGGACCTTCTTTGCGTGCTGTTTGAGGGACCCCCCACACTACGAAAACACGCGCTGGGACCCCCACCGCGCCACCCACCGACCCTGACACCCCCATCCTCCTGGACCTTCTTTGTATGCTGTTTGAGGGACCCCCCACCCTACGAAAACACGCGCTGGGACCCCCACCGCGCCACCCACCACGTCTGACACCCCCACCCACCTGGACCTTCTTTCTGTCGTGTTTGAAGGACACCCCACGAAAACACGCGCCGGGACCCCCACCGCGCCACCCACCACGTCTGACACCCCCACCCTCTTGGACCTTCTCACACCCCCACCCTCCTGGACCTTCTTTGCGTGCTGTTTGAGGCACCCCCCCACCCTAGGAAAACACGAGCCCGGACCTCCACCGCGCCACCCACCACGTCTGACACCCCCACCCTCCTGGACCTTCTTTGTGTGCTGTTTGAAGGGCCTCCCACCCTACGAAAGCACGCGCCGGGACCCCCACTGCGCCACCCACCACGTCTGACACGCCCACCCTCCTGGACCTACTTTGTGTGCTGTTTGAGGGACCCCCCACCCTACGAAAACATGCGCTGGGACCCCAACCGCGCCACCCACAACGTCTGACACCCCAACCCTCCTGAACCTTCTTTGTGTGCTGTTTGAGGGACCCCCCACACTACGAAAACACGCGCTGGGACCCCCACCACGTCTGCCACCCCCACCCTCCTGGACCTTCTTTGCGTGCTGTTTGAGGGACCCCCCACCTCTACAAAAACACGCGCCGGGACCCCCACCGCGCCACCCACCACGTCTGACACCCCCACCCTCCTGGCCCTTCTTTCTGTCCTGTTTTAAGGACCCCCCACCCTACGAAAAGACGCGCCGGGACTCCCACCGCGCCACCCACAACGTGTGAACCCCCCCTTCCTGGACCTTCTTTGTGTGCTGTTTCAGAGACCCCCCACCCTACGAAAACACGCGCCGGGACCCCCACCGCGCCACCCACCACGTCTGACACCCCAACCCTCTGGACCTTCTTTGTGTGCTGTTTGAGGGACCCCCCACCCTACGAAAACACGCGCCGGGACCCCCACCGCGCGCCACCCACCACGTCTGACACCCCCATCCTCCTGAACCTTTTTTCTGCGCTGTTTGAGGGACCCCACCACCCTACGAAAACACGCGCCGGGACCCTACCGCGCCACCCACCACGTCTGACACCCCCACTCTTCTGGACCTTCTTTGTGTGCTGTTTCAGGGACCCCCCACCCTACGAAAACACGCGCCGGGACCCCCACCGCGCGCCACCCACCACGTCTGACACCCCAACCCTCTGGACCTTCTTTGTGTGCTGTTTGAGGGACCCCCACCCTACGAAAACACGCGCCGGGACCCCCACCGCGCCACCCACCACGTCTGACACCCCCATCCTCCTGGACCTCCTTCGTGTGCTGTCTCAGGCACCCCTCACCCTGGGGTAGGCCGCAGGGGTAGGCCCTAGGGGGAGGCCCTAGGGGTGGGCCTAGAGTAGCCCTAGTGATAGGCCCTGGGGCAGGGCTCTGGTAGCCCTAGGGGTAGGCCCTAGGGGGAGGCCTAGGGTAGCCCTAGAAATAAGCCGTTGGGGTCGGCCTAGTGGTAGCACTAGGGGTAGGCCCTAGGGGTAGGCCTAGGGTAGCCCTAGGGGCTGGTCCTAGGGGTAGGCCCTAGGAGTAGGCCCTAGGGGCAGGCAGAGGGTAGCCCTAGAGGTAGGCCCTGAGGGTAGGCCTAGGGTAGCCCCAGGGTTAGGCCGTAGGGGTAGGCCTAGGGTAGCCCTAGGGGCTGGTCCTAGGGGTAGGCCCTAGGAGTAGGCCCTAGGGGTAGGCATAGGGTAGTCCTAGGGGTAGGCCCTAAGGGTAGGCCTAGGGTAGCCCTAGGGGTAGGCCGTAGGGGTAGGCATGGAGTAGACCTTCCTTCTGGGGTCTATAAGAATATGACTGCTGGCTCACGGCAACAAACGGTATGCGCTGTGCTTGAGAAGCGAACCATAAACAAAATGGGGAAAAAAACGCCCGCCAACCTGCTTCAGGAGCCCTCACGACGGCAGCGGGCCTCAGGCCGGAAGGAGAAGAGGCAGAAGAGAAACGCAGCGACGGGCCTCGTTCGCCCCAGCCCAGCCGAAACGCGTGCGACTCCAGGTGGATTCGCGCGAGCGCCACCCCTTCACTCCGATGAAGTCGTATCGCAGTCTGGTCGAGGCGAAGACCGAAGACAGCCAAGATCGGCACCCGTCGGTCCATGCATGGCCAGCGCAAGTCTCGAATGGTGAGGGGTGAAAGCAAGCCCCACAGGGCAAACGGGAAAGATGAGCTAGAGGGCTCAACAAGAGAACTCCCGGCCTGACATGGAACATACAACAACGGACGCTAATCGGCACCGCCATTTCGGCACTAAAACCATTGCTTCTCGGCAGCTCCGCGGCCCTCTACGCAGGCAAAAGAGCGCATGGCGTGCCGCAATGTCCGAGGGCTCCACGCGTCCGCGTGGCTCCAAAGTGGCCAGGTGAGAGCGCAGGATGCCAGAGTCCAACGGCCCCGGCAGAGAAAAAATCGCGCGGCACGCCGCGCACATCGGGAAAGAGCAGGCAGCCCCGTGGCCCGGCTCAGGCGCCGTTCTTGAACGTGCCGTCCTTCTTCAGCATGCTCTTCCTCGCGGCCTCGGCCTGCATCTTCTCCTTCGCCTTCTGGAGCCGCTCCTCCTTCGTCGGGATCTTCTTCACTCCCCCCTTTGTCCACTGCTGCTTGCCCTCCTCCGCGCGCGCGACGCCCGACAGGCCGACGAGGAGGCCCAGGGCCGCCGCCCCCAGCGCGAGGCGACCAGCGCGCGCCGTGGCCTCGGGCGCGTCCGGCGCGGCCCCCTCGGCCGCCCCTCGGAGAGCGCCCGGCTGGGGCGGCTGGGGCACCACGCGCGCGGACGGCGCCAGGAAGGCCGGGCACGCCGCGCACAGGAGCGCCGCGACGCAGGCGACGGCGAGCAGACGGCCGCCCATCGCGGAGGAGCCCGAGGACGCTGCCGAGGAGAGGCGTGCGGCGCAACGCGCACCACGTCGAGCCGAGCGACGCCTGCGGTTGGCCGCCGCCCTGCGCCGCCGCCGCCGTCGCCGCCGCCCCCGCCGCCGCCGCCGTCCTGGCTGGTCCCACAGTCCCGCAGGCGCTGGGAGAGCGTGCGGGGCAGCAAGCCCGAGGGGCAGGGGGGAAGGTGAAGGACGGGAGGACCAACAGGGAAGGGGCCAGATGGTCGGGAAGTGGGCCAGTACAGCGCCTGGAGACTCCGACGCTCCGATATTACATACGCGCGTGCATATCTGACTGCGTGCGTGCGTACACACGGCCATGCATGGACTGATGGGCGGATGTATGCTGCGCAGCACGGCTGCACATGGGCTATAAGAAGCTATGCTCTCGGCTGGCGAGTTTCGCGGGTGTGGCGGGCAGGTCCATTCCTCCTCCTTGCCCAGGGAGGAGACTGCTAAGATTCACAAGAGACCCAGACCCTGGCACAAAAGGCAGCACTTCTTGTGGCCGGGCTGGGCTAGATGTGCGCATGCATGCTCCCAAACAGCATGGCAAAAGCCACTGGCCCAAAACCATGGAGGAGAGCTACCAGAGCCCCTGCAGGCGCGGACAGGGTTGAGGGGCTGCTTTGGGTTCGAGCAATAACGGCCACGACAGAAGACCAGCAAAGGCGCTGGTCCTTCAGAAAGAACCAGCCGCAAAGCAATGTTCAAGCCTGCCGCAGGGGCCGACTACAACATACGCCACACAATCACTGCTGGCTCACGGCAACAAACGGTATGCGCTATGCTTGAGAAGCGAATCAGCAAATAATAAACAAAATGGGGAAAGAAACGCCCGCCAACCTGCTTCAGGAGCCCTCACGACGGCAGCGGGCCTCAGGCCGGAAGGAGAAGAGGCAGAAGAGAAACGCAGCGACGGGCCTCGTTCGCCCCAGACCAGCCGAAACGCGTGCGACTCCAGGTGGATTCGCGCGAGCGCCACCCCTTCACTCCGATGAAGTCGTATCGCAGTCTGGTCGAGGCGAAGACCGAAGACAGCCAAGATCGGCACCCGTCGGTCAATGCATGGCCAGCGCAAGTCTCGAATGGTGAGGGGTGAAGGCAAGCCCCACAGGACAAACGGGAAAGATGAGCTAGAGGGCTCAACAAGAGAACTCCCGGCCTGACATGGAACATACAACAACGGACGCTAATCGGCACCGCCATTTCGGCACTAAAACCATTGCTTCTCGGCAGCTCCGCGGCCCTCTACGCAGGCAAAAGAGCGCGGGGCGTACCGCAATGTCCGAGGGCTCCACGCGTCCGCGTGGCTCCAAAGTGGCCAGGCGAGAGCGCAGGATGCCAGAGTCCAACGGCCCCGGCAGAGAAAAAATCGCGCGGCACGCCGCGCACATCGGGAAAGAGCAGGCAGCCCCGTGGCCCGGCTCAGGCGCCGTTCTTGAACGTGCCGTCCTTCTTCAGCATGCTCTTCCTCGCGGCCTCGGCCTGCATCTTCTCCTTCGCCTTCTGGAGCCGCTCCTCCTTCGTCGGGATCTTCTTCACTCCCCCCTTTGTCCACTGCTGCTTGCCCTCCTCCGCGCGCGCGACGCCCGACAGGCCGACGAGGAGGCCCAGGGCCGCCGCCCCCAGCGCGAGGCGACCAGCGCGCGCCGTGGCCTCGGGCGCGTCCGGCGCGGCCCCCTCGGCCGCCCCTCGGAGGGCGCCCGGCTGGGGCGGCTGGGGCACCACGCGCGCGGACGGCGCCAGGAAGGCCGGGCACGCCGCGCACAGGAGCGCCGCGACGCAGGCGATGGCGAGCAGACGGCCGCCCATCGCGGAGGAGCCCGAGGACGCTGCCGAGGAGAGGTGTGCGGCGCAACGCGCACCACGTCGAGCCGAGCGATGCCTGCGGTTGGCCGCCACCCTGCACCGCCGCCGCCGCCGCCGCCGCTGCCACCCTCGCCGCCGCCGTCCTGGCTGGTCCCAGTCCCGCAGGCGCCGGGAGAGCGTGCGGGGCAGGGAGCGCCAGAGGAGGGGCAGGGGCAGGGGGAAAGGTGGAGAAGGACGGGAGGACCAACAGGGAAGGGGCCAGATGGTCGGGAAGTGGGCCAGTACAGCGCCTGGAGACCCCGACGCTCCGATATTACATACGCGCGTGCATATCTGACTGCGTGCGTGCGTACACACGGCCATGCATGGACTGATGGGCGGATGTGTGCTGCGCAGCACGGCTGCACGTGGGCTATAAGAAGCTATGCTCTCGGCTGGCGAGTTTCGCGGGTGTGCCGGGCAGGTCCATTCCTCCTCCTTGCCCAGGGAGGAGACTGCTAAGATTCACAAGAGACCCAGACCCGCACAAAGGGCAGCACTTCTTGTGGCCGGGCTGGGCTAGATGTGCGCATGCATGCTCCCAAACAGCATGGCAAAAGCCACTGGCCCAAAACCATGGAGGAGAGCTACCAGAGCCCCTGCAGGCGCGGACAGGGTTGAGGGGCTGCATTGGGTTCGAGCAATAACGGCCACGACAGAAGACCAGCAAAGGCGCTGGTCCTTCAGAAAGAACCAGCCGCAAAGCAATGTTCAAGCCTGCCGCAGGCACCGACTACAACATACGCCACACAATCACTGCCGGCTCACGGCAACGAACGGTATGCGCTATGCTTGAGAAGCGAATCAGCAAATAATAAACAAAATGGGGAAAGAAACGCCCGCCAACCTGCTTCAGGAGCCCTCACGACGGCAGCGGGCCTCAGGCCGGAAGGAGAAGAGGCAGAAGAGAAACGCAGCGACGGGCCTCGTTCGCCCCAGACCAGCCGAAACGCGTGCGACTCCAGGTGGATTCGCGCGAGCGCCACCCCTTCACTCCGATGAAGTCGTATCGCAGTCTGGTCGAGGCGAAGACCGAAGACAGCCAAGATCGGCACCCGTCGGTCCATGCATGGCCAGCGCAAGTCTCGAATGGTGAGGGGTGAAGGCAAGCCCCACAGGGCAAACGGGAAAGATGAGCTAGAGGGCTCAAAACGAGAATTCCCGGCCTGACATGGAACATACAACAACGGACGCTTATCGGCACCGCCATGTCTTCTCTAAAACCATTGCTTCTCGGCAGCTCCGCGGCCCTCTACGCAGGCAAAAGAGAGCAGGGCGTGCCGCAATGTCCGAAGGCTCCACGCGTCCGCGTGGCTTCAAAGTGGCCAAGCGAAAGCGCAGGATGCCAGAGTCCAGCGGCCCCGGCAGAGAAAAAATCGCGCGGCACGCCGCGTACATCGGGAAAAAGCAGGCAGCCCCATGGCCCGGCTCAGGCGCCGTTCTTGAACGTGCCGTCCTTCTTCAGCATGCTCTTCCTCGCAGCCTCGGCCTGCATCTTCTCCTTCGCCTTCTGGAGCCGCTCCTCCTTCGTCGGGATCTTCTTCACTCCCCCCTTTGTCCACTGCTGCTTGCCCTCCTCCGCGCGCGCGACGCCCGACAGGCCGACGAGGAGGCCCAGGGCCGCCGCCCCCAGCGCGAGGCGACCAGCGCGCGCCGTGGCCTCGGGCGCGTCCGGCGCGGCCCCCTCGGCCGCCCCTCGGAGGGCGCCCGGCTGGGGCGGCTGGGGCACCACGCGCGCGGACGGCGCCAGGAAGGCCGGGCACGCCGCGCACAGGAGCGCCGCGACGCAGGCGATGGCGAGCAGACGGCCGCCCATCGCGGAGGAGCCCGAGGACGCTGCCGAGGAGAGGTGTGCGGCGCAACGCGCACCACGTCGAGCCGAGCGATGCCTGCGGTTGGCCGCCACCCTGCACCGCCGCCGCCACCCCCGCCACCCCCGCCGCCGCCGGCCTGGCTGGCCCCACAGTTCCGCAGTGACCCGGAGCACCTGAGAGGCCTCACTCACACAGTCACACATACGACAGTCCCAAATACCTATGAACAAGCAGATCCCGCAAACAGTCAGTGCGCTCAGGGGTTCCCACCTGGCTTCGTCGCAAATAGTTGGTTGGCATTCGGGGGGTTCGCCGCGTTGCGGCCTGTGCCGCCTCGTGGGAACCTCGTGGGCGCCCCGCGTTTGGAGTGCATGCCGGGGTTGCACCAAACTCCGCCGCGTGCCGCCCGTGGGCGCCACGTGCGCTGGGGCCCGTTCGCTAGGGGAGAACGCCGAGGTTGCGCAACGCTGTTCAGTCATAAGAAGAAAGAGGTATTGTAAGCCGTGCCACACATTACGTCACCAGCGTGCTATCGTACCCCATGACTTATCCATACAGTAGGTAACTATGAGCGGGTAGACAAGAGATAAGACATGGGAGTCGAAGGCGCATCGTCGAAGGAAGTGGGCGTTTCCTTTTCCGTTACTCGGATGCGATTGTGCCTCACGCGTGACGCAGTCACATTGAGAGGCGACTCTTGAGCCCAAGCGGCGTCGGGACGCAGGCGCGTCGCTCGCATCTCGCCTTTGACCTCCGTTCAAAGTCAGAAGGGGAGAGTCGAGCGACGGGCCGCGTCAAGCTACATCAAATCTGACTGGAATAGCAGCGATAGGTGGAAGGCAACACAGTAGGCAACCTTCTTCCGCTGGCAAGAAGGTCGCCAAAATATTAATACTTACTGCTGCTGAATGGGCACGCCGTGGAAAATATCACACCCACTGGGCGCAACAGTTTACGCAGAGGGGCGCACCCACCGCTCCAACCGAGCAGCGGGTCCACCTGAATCATACGACAAATCGGTAGATGAAGAGATCTTCGGACACCATAAGTCGCAATGCGAAATAGGCGAGGCCCGCGACCAGGCAACTGCAGGCGAATAGCCCGCGACCAGGCGAGCGCGAGCATGGCCCATGCCTGCGTTCATGCCGTTACCGCTGGCCCGAAGTGGGCAAGACACCGAAGCCGTGGTCGGCTATCCTCTGTAGGGAATGCACATATGTACCTCGTGCTTGAGTGACTGAATACCTGCCATCACTTGTGGGAGTAGTTCACGGTTGACACGGCCGAGGCGCACCACGTGCATCACATAATTTCACAGTATACACGATACATCTGTCAATCACATGCCGAAACAAACTGATGCGCCCCAATAAGGTACACTCAGCGGGCCCATTGCAGCCCTTATTCGGTGAAGATTTGCAGACACCTGAATTCTTAGACCACCTAACTCTACTGAGTTCTTGAAATGCGTTGGAGAAGTGGTCGAGCCTTGAGCTCGCGCTGCGCAACGATTGCATGGTAAGAGTCTCCCAAGCTGCGAGCTGCAACTGGGTCTTCGGCGCAATATCTGGATCTTGCTTGTAGACGACGCGATTCACAACATGCCTCTATCGGACGCAAAGCAGCCTTTCCGCTCGGCGCGCGCCCACGCAACAATTGGCTGCCCCCCCGGATGCAATGCCCCTGAGATCCGTCGCCGGTCTCGCCAATTAGGCGGCGAGAACCTGAGTCGCCATATAGGTATGCTTCTCATGTCGGGCGTCATCATCTGATATATGATTGTATCTGGACCTGATTGTAATTGGCGCGCTACGGCGCTGAGTCGACCCACTCGCGCGTCGGTCGGTTCTTCGACACGCGGCAGAGAGACCGCGCACTGCGCACGCGAATGCAACGCGTAGCCTGCTGAACATACGTGTCACTGTGTTCGTCGTGTGTTCTTCTGAATCAGTCCTCGTTAGTTCCGGGCGTTGAACTGGGCCATGTTGCTTGATGTGTTCTTCTTGATCGAGCTGGACGCGGATTTTCTCGGTCTCGGCGCGGCGCGCGGCGACGCGTGCGTAGCTGTACATATTGAGCCTACATGCACCGAACGCACCGTCTACGCACTTGACACATCTGTCAATGGTGTCCCCAACTCCTGCCATGCTGATGTCGCCCACGTGTCTGGCCGCAAAAACATCCGGGCTCGACTCGAACTCCTTGTCGCACGACGTCGGTCATGAGCCCGAGGCCTCTCGCGGCGGCCCTGAGTTTGAGCGAGAGCGCCCGAGGGGCATCCTTGCGCCCGTTCCCGGCATCAGGCGCGGCAGATGTAAACGGCGCTCGTCGCGAAAGGCAAAGCACGGAAACGTTCGCACCGCCGCGGCCAAGCAAGAGGGGGGCGCAAAACATGCCACGCGCTCCTTCTCACCAGTGTTTTCAGCCAGCTCACAATATGTCAAGCCATTCAAGAAAGCCTGGTCTTTGTCCATGGAGGGGAATACCCAGGACTTCTCGCGCGCGGCCGGGCTGGCGAGCAGTCGTCGACTAGCCCGCCGAACTGTTCCTGAGGTCTCCACGTCGAAAGCCTCGATGACCACGCAGCCTCGAAGAAGCCGGAGCAGCCTGTTGGCGCGCCCCACGTTAGCCTTCCTCGCCCCCTGCAAACTTCCACTTATACACACACCGTTAAGTCGTGATGTTCGACGCGCTTCTGATTTCCTGCACAATATAACAGTTGTGCGCAGTGCATTGGAAATATTAACAATATGTGCCTCAGTTTCTGCCTTTTTCAATATTGAATTCCCTGGCGACAACAGCTCTTTTGGAAGCAGGCGGCACGCACGCGCGCATAGTAGTTGCATAGCCGCCGGCATATAGTTTGCATTGTTGTTCAGCCGGGACAACAGAAGCCATGTCAGTAATTAGCAAAGCAGGGCTCCACGTACTGACCGTAATCGTCTGCGTCCAAGTCATAGGACTCGTCGAATTCTATCGCGGGCACGAAGACGAGGCACGTCTCCTCCTCGTCACCCTGACGACCCGCGGTTCTCCAAATTTCCTCGCTCGTCGCTGGCCGTCGATGCAAGCGCGCAGCGACATGCAATCATCTCGGCGCGCACGGTGCACAAGGGTTCCATTTCTTCCAAAGATCCTTATCTTCCCGAAGGTCAGTGCGCCACGCTTCAAGGACGCGCGCTTCGAAATCCGCCTCTGATTCCTCAAAGGTGGCCCGGGGGCAACCGTCTTCGACGGCGCGAGGCGCTCGCACCTGTTCGTCCTGCGCGCGGCCACACGACGGCGGCGCGTCCGCCAATTCCTCAGATTCAGGCAGCTCTTCGTCGAAACCTGCCAAAAAAGTTGTCGCGGACTTGAAGCATTAAGTGGCTCGTGAGTGGGTTGGCACACGGGCGTCGTGTAGATATCAAGCTGCGCCTGAAGATTCATGGCAGCGGAATGCTGGACTGACGTCGCCATCGCAATATACGAGCGCACGGCGATCGGCGCATGGTGCCGCGGGTAACCCGTGGATGCTTCTGGCCAAGCGCACGGCTACTACGTTCTCAATCTGGAGGCAGCTCCTTATTAATTGTTTCTACAGGAAGGAAAAAAAAAAACAAAAAAGAAATGCAAGGCCAAGTGTACTTCGGAGAGAGCCAACTCGCCGCGGTCATCCGCAGGCGCCCCTGCTTAGCGGGCAGATAGCCGAACGCCGCAGCAGGCCAGCCCGCAGGGAAACTCGCAACGAATGCCAGAACTGCTCTCGCGGCCGTCGCGTCGATGCCAGTCTCGCGGACAACGCGAGCCCCCACAAATAGTGCATGACGTTGGTCGGGGGGCTGCACCAGAGCAGCCCGGCTACCGACCCTAACTTCTGCCTGACCTCGGTCTGGGTAGTTGTGCGTGATGGGGCATGGTCCGCACCAGTCGCCCCCGTCATCTTTGGTGGAAACAGGTCGGTCGTAGTCCACAGGATCGTCTGGTTTGTAGTTGCATTGACCAGCTAGCGTTGTCTTAATGCGTAGTGCACGATTAACCTTGGCTGCCGCTGTGGCCTGTGCGTTGGCTTCAACGCTTACATGCCTGATCAGGCTTTGCTCGGACGCTCCTGCCCACTGTTCGTGGTCTACCACCAATAGATCCGGAAGACAGGCCGGCCGTCGGCCGTAGAGGCCAAATATGGCGATACGCCGCTACAGAACGTCACCGCGCAACCTACGAATGGGCCGTCGCGCAGTAGCTTAGGGAACACTGATGGAATATCTAATGGTTTGAGCTCCTCCTCAATGGCGTGTAGGGCCTGGCGTAAGATGCCACTTCGTGCTTCGATAGAGGTGGCGCGTTGGCCTCGGGCGCGGATGCGTAGTTCCGTGCCCTATGCCCTTCAGATGGGTTCCGCCGTCTCGTTCTCTGGCTGCGCTTACAGTCGGAGTATGGTATCTTAAATGGGCCATATTGCACCCGCTCTTGCGATGGGCGCCCAAGATGGCGGCCACCTGCATGTCCGCCGCCCTCCAGATCGATCGGTCGACAACTTGGAACGCGATGTTATGCATGTAACACATCAGATCGCATACGACTTCCTCCTTGGATCAGCCAGGAAGACTAATGGACGGCATGACCGCATTGCCATGCTCCTCCCAGGCACGGCACTCAACGCGTGAACCGCGCACACATTCTATCATGTTCAATCGTAGATGATCGAGGCCTCCCAATGATACCAGCATACGCATCTTCGGTTCCGAGGCATGATACCATCGTAGGCGTGGCTTACGGAGTTCCTTCTACACGACTGTTGGGTTGTAACTGCGCAAATTGTTAAGACTGGCCTGCATGTCACAGCGAGACCAGCCAGGTAGTCTGGCACATGGCCATGCTCTGGCCTTGGGTTGAGGCGGCGGCGGCTCTGCGCCACACTGCTAACATCCACGTCGCCCCACCACTCGCGGCGGATCAGTGGAGCTGCCAGCGCAACTTCCACGTGCCTCGCCACTACGATCTCCGTGTACTCATCGAGTCCTGTCATAGCTGCTGCCGCCCGCTGCAGGATCAGCATCGCCAGTGTTTTTTTTTTCGCGCATGGAGAAACGCAAATGGCCGCGCGCTTGGTCGCGCACGTTCTGCTGCTGGCACAGCTGGCGCTGGTGCAGCTGGTGGAGCCGGGTCGAAGTTGTCAGGTAGTTGATAGGGTTTGGTCACTTGTCCAGTATTAGCAAATGGCCGTGCTTGTTGCCTCCGCAGTCCTGTTTGCAGCTTGGGCATGCCCAATAGTGCTGCTCCTGTTCGAACCACCAGCATTGCTTCGGCTTGTGGTTGTGTCGCGATGAATGAGTGCATCTGTAGCTTGCCAACACGCGCTTGGCATCCCAGCCCGCCAGGTGTCGGTCGGATGACGTCACAACCAATTTGTCGCGGCATTCTGGGGTCGTCCAGGTCGAAGCCAGCACGGTCGGCCACGCGGGTCTGGGCCTGCGTCCGTCCTGCAAGAAGGTCACGGCCAGAAGCATAGAGATCCCACGTAATGTCCACCGCATCTGCAATCCGAGATTGCATTTTTAGGGTGTGGTGGGCTGCTCGTGCCAGCTCTTGGTTGCATGCTTGGGTATGCTCGCGATGGCCCCTGCATCTCTGCTTCCCGTAAGGCTCGAGTACAAACCCACGATTGGCCATCACCTCCGTGGGTTTGCGGGTGAGTGCGCCCATGGTGTCCTTGAGCCCTGTCGAACATTGGTCAATGGTCTGTTTGCAAGGGACCTTGCGCTGGGCCAAGGCTGATCATGGGGCGATTTCGCCCACCCATGTACCCACGGGTGGTGCCCTTAGGACGAAGAGACGACGTCGGTCGTCTTGCAGGACGGTCTCTCCGCAGAAGGCGATGCGGGGAAGGTTATATGTGTAGTTCTGGTACCAAGTATCATACTTCACCCGAGCACTGACATGAGAAGGCAAGCCTGCGGCCCTGCACTTAGGTCGCAGCACTATATACCACGGTGACAAGACAGGCATGCAGGTAATGCACCACGGCATGCTGCTCCTGGGGGCCACACAGGTCGACGCTGGCCCGCCGATCGGGTTCGCCTCCAAAGGCGACGCGCCCCAAGCAAATTGGGAGATGCCACCAAGACCACCGCGTACATCCAGACATTGGACTTGATTGTCCTTTCCATAACACATCGCGGGTGCGATAGCGAGTACGTTTGCACGCGCGCCCGCCATGGTAGGCAGCGTGAGAGACATGACATTGTCGTCTCAGATTCGAGCTCTTCGATCGGGACACTGGTGTATAGAATGTCGCAACTGAGACCTTGGAAATCCTCGTCGTAATCGTCGGAGCCGCCCTCCGCCTTTTCCCGGTATCCCGTTCGGTTTGATGCCAGCCTTTTGCTTGAGCCGGGCACATGTGAGGAAGGAGTTGCACGCGTCCGCTGGCGACGTTGGAAAGCTTGAGAATTGCGGTAGCTCGCTGCGCTCGCCGCAGTGGCCGCGCCAATAAGTCGAAAGGGGAGGAGATCGACAATCTCCGATGAACGCTATTGTTCTCTTTGTGCGTGGCCCCGCTTGTTGCCCGTGGCCGAGCATGACTTGGCCCGCGGGCTCCCAAAACAACCGTGTGCATACGTTTCGGTCACCTGGTGGCTGAGGCGCCGTCGAGTCGCAACCTGCCCGAACAGAAAAAACGCGACGGACTACGTCATTCAATGTTAGTCCGTTTGTGGGCGAGTGTACGTATGTCTGCACATTCTTGCCTGCGCGTGTAAACATGCTCAAATGCATAACCTTCTCAACACTTCGAGGTGGTTGTTGTTTGTCTAATTGGTCCACAAAACGCGCGGTAAGGATGAGAATTGTCGTTGCTCTACATTCGCCATGTTGTTGGTCGTGTCCAAACCAGTCTAGCTCGTGTTCCGTAGGATTTTCACATGCATCTCCACAAGAGGGCCGGGATCATGAGGCATTCCATACAGACTTGGATATACGAACCGCTGGGTTCCTTGCTGGCACGATCAAACTCGCTGCCAAAATGGTAGAGACGCATCCCGATGGTTCGACGATTTAACTCCTCAAGCGCATCTCTGGCCCCAGCTTCCAGGGGTATCCCAGAAGTCCCATCGTGATCACCTGCATCCTGGTAGCAAGTGCTTTCGTGAGTAGGTTACATATCCTCTGATAGCGTGGCCCCACCCGCTTTCCTGGCAGTCGCACGTGCCAGTCCGCGGATGCAACCACCCATAATTGCTGATAGCCCCCGCCATTAGTCTGCCTAGATGTTGTGTACAATGGGCAGTCATGCCCCACTGTGAGCGATGCGATCACAGAGGTCTCCTTCGTGGCGGAGTTCGGCGGAAGCCACCACTTCGCCCCTGGCGCCGCCCTTCCCGATCTTGAAAGGGTTGCCCCAGACGGAGGCCGGCACCCCTCCCCCGCCCCTGCCAATGCACACACCGTCGATCCCCCTACCGGCGCGGAGGGCCTCGAGCTCGGACGCGGTGACCCTGCGCCTGGAAGTCGGCGGAGGGGGTGGCAGGCCGCGAAGAAGGACGTCCAACCCAGCCAGATCATCGCGACATCCATCACGATCTTCAGGCACGCGTTGCGGTCGCTCTGGGCGCCCGGCAGCGCCATGCCCGGCCGTCGCCTGCGCTTCCCCCTCCTTCAGGAACTTGTCCCGCTGCAGGCGGAAGTGTTTCACAATAGTGTCGGCCAACCCTTTGCTCAATTTGTCCGGGTAAGGCCAAACAGGTTCGGTACCAAAGCTATCCAGGTTGGGCCGGCCCGCCTTCATAGGCAACATCCGCGGGCCAAGAGGGATCGGCCCCTCATAGCGACCGGTTCCGTTGAACACCGGCGGGCCTATGTGCACAACGTCGTCGATGCCCTCGAGCCTCCCCAACAGGCGGGTCGGCTTGGGGCAGGGCGCGCCGAAGTCTGATTGCAGGAGCGCCCCCCGCCGAACCCCATGGAGGTCAAGCAGGGCACGGACCTGCGAGAAATGCCACAATGAGCCTGGATGGTCACCACTTCGGACAGGCCCCAGATCCTCTGGGTGGCCCAGCACGCCGCAAGCGTCCGCATTCCTCGCAAGCTGCGCGCGCACGGCATCGCAGCAGAAATCGGCGAGCACGCTCGCAGTCCTGATGCCCTCGGCGGCCCGGCTCGCAAGCCAGGGAAACCCTCTTGGGCAATGCTTTGGCCGCATAGGCTTTCGACCTAACATGCCAGCCCAACGTCTCCGGGAGAAACTGGCATCAGGAGGGCAGGCAAACACGGCGTCGAAGTCTCCGCGCTGGATGCGCGACAAGGTGGCGGCCAAGGTCGCGAACGAGCCGGAGTCGCTCTTGCGCCTCTTGAAGATGTCTATCTCGTTGATCATCACCTTGAAGCCGCTGGCGCGCGCGATCGGGACCATGTGCTTCCTGAAATTCGCCCTGTTCTTGGCACCTGCAAACATGTATAGAGCCTTCAGCGTCCTCCTCCCTGGCTGGGTTTCACTAGCGCTGGAGGGCATGATCTCGCCAGTGCCCTGGCCTGGTACTGACGTCAGGGGGCGGCCAAGCCCCTGACCAGCAGAGGCGGCTCACCAGGGAGAGCGCCGCTCCGGGCACTCGAACATGGGGTGACCCTCCGCGCAGCAGATCCCGCAAACGTGCAAGAAGGGGCACCCGCTGACCTCGCAGCCCTCGTCCTTGTTGTTGTAGCGGAAGCAGATGGGCTTGTTATTGGGCGTCTTGGCCCTGCACCCCTTCGCGGTCTTACCCTTGCTGGTGGGCGTCGTCTTCTTCGCTTTGCCTTTGCCGTTCCCCTTCCCCATCCCCTTAGCTGCGTGCTTGCCCGAGGGGGGCCGCCATTGTGTCATAAGATCTCTTGTTCGTACGAATCGTGGCGGCCATCGCCAAGGGTGCCGTGAAGAAGCGCTCCTTGGTGACAGGGTCGCTGGACGTTACCTTGAGCGCCTGGGCCAAGGCCTTACCCTCGATGACGAGGTTCATGGCCTTCCGCCAGATCTCCAACTCGCACAAGAGAACTAAGTTCCAAGGTGGCGCGGCCGACTGGTTGCCATGTGCGTCGCGGGAGTACAGCTTAGAAACGTACGGGCCCAAGAGGTGGTCGAGGTAGTCCTGGAAAACCTGCGGGCTTAGCCCGCGCAACCACGTGCAATTAGGCTGTTGGAAGCCGACGAATGTCCAAGCCCTGCCGAGAAGAGATAATCTGGTCCGTAGTTCCTCAGCATCTTTAGGAAGGGCCACTGTTGCCGAAGCCTTCATGGCCTTGAGGTTTCCGCTGGTGTCAAACACGGCCTTGAAATCGGTTTGCCTGAGAGTTTGGCCTCCTGCCTCACCTCCGACTCTGCCTCTGCCTCGGCCAGTTTCGTAAATCGCGCTTTTGCGAAGTCCCACGCGACGATAAGCTTGCCAGCCGCGACCTTCCCCTCGATGGCCGACGTGTCCACCCCACAGTCGTTCTTCAGGCTTTCGCGCAGCTCCTCAGAATCCTTCACGAAGGCTGCGAACGTCCGAACGGTAGTGACGCCAGCCGCGACTAACTTGTCCTGAAGCTCCTTGGGCACGCCCTCGCAGTCCATCAGGTACGTGAAATCCGAGCTCGCCGACATTCCGAACTCACGAGGCGAGAAAAGGGGCGACTGCACTTCAAGCGCACCCGGAGCCCCGGCCAGCGCTCGAGATTTACAACGGCTATGGGCTATGGCGCAGGCAGGGCGAAACATGACTATCTTGAAAACCAAAACTGCTGCGGAGAGCGCGCGGACATGTGACACTGCATGCACTGTGTGCTACACGCGGGTCTGCAGCATCCCGGAAACATTCCTCAACCAACGCCCCCACACTGTTGCACAACATAGCTTACACAACATAGCTTGCACCCCCAAAGCTTCCACCTCCAGTTCACAACGCCTAGCTGAAGCAACATAGCTGACGCCACAGATGGTTTCGGTCGAAAGCAAGAAGCTCTGCCACCCTTCCCCCCCTGGTTATCGATACATCCTGGGACACTGCAAATTACAAATGAGTTCGGCCCCATCCTTCATTTTGAAATCACACCAGCCCCACAGCCAGGCCGCTATCGGCACCCCCTCCCTGTCAAGTAATACTATGTGCGCACACTCGCCGATCACAAAGGATCATTGTTCAAGAATCCCTTGCGAATTATCCCAGTGCGACCCTACCTAGGACTTGGAGCCCCTAGGAAAGCAGCATTAGTAGTAACAGTAAAGCTAAGCAATCGCTAAGCTAAAGCTAAGGTAAAGCTAAGCTATCGCTAAGCTAATGCCAAGCTAAAGCTAAGCTAAAGCTAAGCTAAAGCTAAGCTAAAGCTAAGTTAAGGCTAAGCTAAAGCTAAGCTAAAGCTAAGCTAAAGCTAAGCTAAAGCTAAGCTAAAGCTAAGCTAAAGCTAAGCTAAAGTTAAGCTAAAGCTAAGCTAAAGCTAAGCTAAAGCTAAGCTAAAGCTGAGCTCAAGCTAAGCTAAAGCTAAGCTAAAGCTAAGCTGAAGCTAAGCTAAAGCTAAAGCTAAAGCTAAGCTAAAGCTAAGCTAAAGCTAAGCTAAAGCTGAGCTAAAGCTAAGCTAGGGCTAAGCTAAAGCTAAGTTGAAGCTAAGCTAAGGCTGCGCTAAAGCTAAGCGAAAGCTAAGCTAAAGCTAAGCTAAAGCTAAGCTAAAGTTGAGCTAAAGCTGAGCTAAAGCTAAGCGAAAGCTAAGCTAAGGCTAAGCTAAAGCTAAGCTAAAGTTAAGATAAAGCTAAGCTAAGCTAAGCTAAAGCTAAGCTAAGCTAGGCTAGGCTAGGCTAAGCTAAGCTAAGCTAAGCTAAGCTAAGCTGAGCTAGGCTAAGCTAAGATGAGATAAGCAACGCTAAACTAAGGGGACGTAACTGGGGGAACCGCGGGGCGGATACTGGGGGAACCGCCCGGGGCGAGTTGCACTGCCCGGCCCTTTAAGCATACCGAGTAAGAACCCTTCTAGGCAGAGCCTAGGTAGGGAAAAATGTGGTGGAAGGACCCAATCACATGCAGCTGCAAGTATCGCGAGGCAAGTGAGATGAAGGAGGGGGGCAGCAAAAGGACTGCGGCGTGGATAAAGGGGGGTATGCTGACGTGGGCGTGCTTGGGGGTCTCCGTGGTTTGGCCAGAACCCCGTGCACCGCCGTTTCGTGCCCATTTCCTTTACAGCTCTGTTCTCCCCTCTACTTGTTTCCGTTACGAACTGCATTCCTACCCACCTGGCCCGAGCCCCAGATGGGGTCACGAAACGCGTGAGGGATGTGCCGAAACGAAGCGGCGGGACCTTGCGAACCCTGGCAATTGGGCTTTAGTTGGAACTCCCCACGGGGCCACGAAACATGTGAGGGGTGTGCCGCAATGAGGCAGCGGGGCCATGGGGACCCTGGCATGTGGGCTTGAGCTGGAGTTCCCTATGAAGCCACGAAGCGTCTCAGGGGTGTGCCGACATGAAGCGGCGGACCCATGCGAACCTGGGCATGTGGGCCTGGGCAGAAGCTCCCCATGGGGCCACGACACGTCTCGGTGTGCCGACATGAAGCGGCGGGCCATGCAGACCCTGGCCTTTGGGCATTACTTGAAGCTCCCTGTGGGGCCACGAAACGTCGTGTCAGAGGTGTGCCGAGATCCAGCGGCGAGGCCATGCGGACGGCATTCGGGCTGCAGCAGGAGCTCCCCATGGGGCCACGAAAAAATGTGAGTGGTGTGCCGACATGAAACGGCAGGGCCATGCGAACCCTGGCAGTTCGGCCTCAGCTGGAGATCCCCATGGGGACACGAAACGAATAAGGAGTGTGCTGAAATTGAGAGGCGGGCCCATGCGAACCCGGGCATTTGGACCGTAGCTGGAGTTCCCTATGGGGCCACGAAACGAATGAGGGGCGTGCTGACATGAAGCGCCCGGGACCTGCGAACCCTGGCATTTGGGCATCAGTTGGAGCTCCCCATAGGGTTTCGAAACGTGTGAGGGGTGTGCCGACATGGGCTTGCGGAGAGCAGAAGCAGGGATGGGAGGAGGGACGAGGGGGCAGCGGGAAGGAAGAATGAAGGACGCGGGGCGCCCCCTCTTCAAAACGAGGACACAACACAACATGATGGCAGGGAAATACACAGAGTCCACAGCGCGCACATGTCGAAATCATACCAGACACAATCGTTCTTCAAGCATGTCAACATATGCTTAACCAGCGTAGGCACCAAACAGTATGTTTCTACCAAACTATATTGTGCAACCTGTGTGGGGCACTATACGCGGTGCAATATACGTGGTGCCATAGATGCTGTGCAATCTACGTTGTGCAACCGATATTTTACAATATGTATGGTGCCATATATGTGCACTTTAGGCGGTGCAATCTATGTGGTCCGATATCTATGTGGTGCAGCCGTTGTGATGCAATCTACGTGATGCGCATTCGATGCGGTTCAATCAATGTTGTGATATGTACAAATGCTCGCAGTGAGTTATAAACTCCACTGCTCGCGCAATCATCCCACCCACCCACCCGCAGCTTGATTTGCAAAAACCATGCGACGGCGATTGCGATGAGTGCCTGGCCTTGGCTGGTGCATTTCTGCGGCCGCGCTAGCCCGCACATGCTCGCGCGCACAGCGGCCAGCTAGTGCGGCGCGACCGACGCGGCCTCGGTGGCGCTACCGCTGGGCACTTCCCATCGGGCACTTCAATGCGAATCGGTGACTTGGGCGGGCGCGGCCGACAACGGTATACACGATGATGAAAGAAGCGATGATGGTGACGATTCTGGCGATGACGACGGCAAGGCCAATGACGGCGCCGATGTTGATGTCCTCGAATCGGTGATGAAGGTTTTGGAAAGAACTCGACATGTGCGCTCGGCCGACGCGCGCGAGGGGCCCGCGTGGTTTTATTTGACACGGATCGTGCCCCCCCCCCCAGCACGCGCGCAAGAGCATTCGAATGGGTTGGGCATGCGGCGCGAATGGCCCGTTTGACGGAACTTGATGGTGATGTTGAAAGTCGATGGTTCTCGTAAGAATTCGCAAAAGCGCCCGCGCACAGACATGCGCGCGCGGCCGACGCGCTAGAGTAGCCGTATGGTTTTCGTTGACACTGATCGTGTCCCCCCAGCACGCGCGCAAGGGCGTTCGAATGATTTCGGCATGCGACGCGAGGATCCTGTTTGGCAGAATTCCATGGCAAAGTTAAGAAGCCTACGCTTGTCTTAAGAATTCGCAAGGGCGCGAGCGCACGCTGTTTTGAAAACTGATTTTGCGAAACCATGCGTGTGCTTTATGGGCGATGTGAATACTCGGTTTTGACATCGCTGCGAAACCAAAGGTTTTTGACGCGCGCGCCCGACGACGCGCGCGTGTGCACCTCGTCTCATATGTTGCGAGGGGCTCTCGCGACGGCACGCGCGCAAGGGCGTTCGAACGATTTCGGCATGCGCGCGCGAAGCCCGTTTGGTAGCATGTTCTAAAAATTATGACAACCTATGGTTTGCTTGAGGATTCGCAAGAGCGCGCGCGCAACTGTGTTTTGAAAATCCGTGTTAAACCTCTTGTCTTTATATGTGATGTTGAGATTCGATTTTGAAACCCTGGCGAAACGGATGGTTTCTGAAGGATTTCGGCACGCGCGCGTGACAGCGCGCGCGTGCGCACTTCGTCCCTGCTTTCGCCAGAGATCTTTAAAGCTGATGATGTTTGATAAACGAATGCGAGCGCATATTGTTTTTTGCGGGTGATGGCGGGGGGTGATGCCGGCCCCCTGGGATTGTGCGAATTCATATTTGGGATGGAATATGGGACAAAATCAAGTTGCAATACGCAAAAGGATACCGATAACCCCGGGGGGGGCAGAGTCCATTTTCTTTTTAACGAGGAGACATCTATGTGGGCGGCGACGAGACGACGACGGGGCGGCGACGGCGGTAACAAGGCGGCGGACCCGACAAACGAGGCTGGCCGACGGGCGGCGACGAGGCGGCGACGGGGCGGCGACGGCGACAACAAGGCGGCGGATCCGACAAGCGAGCCTTGACAACTGGCGGCGACGAAATTGCGACGGGGCGGCGATGGCGGCGGATCCCCGAAACGAGTCCAGTTCCTTAGAAAACAAATAAGAGACCCTAAATGCCAACGTTGCCTGGGAACTCGTCTGAAAATACCACATGATTTCAACAGTCGCGCCCAAAACCCGCATTCTCACCTGACCACGCGGTGCATCCACGTTGATCCAACATGCGCCCAGTGCATGAATCCGTATCAAATAACACCATGCGGCCCAGACGCGCGAGCCGCCAGGCTCGCGTCGAAATCCGTCCAAAACCATTGTTGCCCGAAGCATGACAAAATAGAGCTCGTCACAACATGTGTTTTACTAACAAAGAAACTTTTTTATTAAAAATGGTTTAATCGGGCTTGTGTTTGCCACGCGTATGGAATTTCTGTGCGCGCGCACTCCTGACCATCACCCTCACCTGCGCCATCGCACCACCGCCAGCCGTTATCGTAATCGCCAATCGCCGCCATTGCCGCCATGGTCGCTGAATTACATCCGTCGCTGACACATGGACATCGTCAGCAGGATCGGCACCGTCATTGGCATGACCATCGTCCTCGTCAGCATCGCCACCTCCATCGACAAAATTATCATGATCGTTACCGCCGTTGTCCACGTCACCATGATACCGCGCCCACCCGAATCACCGACCCGCACTGAAGCGCCCGCGCGCCAACGCGGCCTCTGAGACGCGCTCGGAAGTTCCCACCAGCAAGCGCCATCGCAGCCGCATCAAGTGTGCCAAACCAACTGATTGCTCTGCGCGCGATCTTGCGCGTGCCAGCGCGGCCGCAGAGATACGCCAGCCAGTGCCAAGCACATCAGCCATGGTGGCGGCAGGAGTTTTGCATGCAAGTCTCGGGTGGGAGTCGGCAACGCACGACTTACAAACATTAATTCTACGTTCTTACAAAAATAATTCCTACCACCCACCCACCCCCCAGGGTTAAAGATCCCCTTTTTTCGCATTGCAATGTACATAGGTCCCTGCCCCATCGCCCATTCTACTGTGAGTTCACACTACCCCAGCCAGGCCGGCATCGCCCCCCCGCCATCCTTTTTCAAAAAATACTATGCGCGCACACTCGCTTATCCAAAAAATATATAACGAATCCCTTGAAAAAAAAGTGCACACGGGCGCGTCGTCGCGAGCGCATGCCGAAATCTTTCAAAACCTTCGGTTTCGGGAGGATGTCAAAGTCGCGTGGCCAAAAAGCACGCGAAACATAGGGTTTCGCAACACGGATAGTATAAAACAGCTTCCGCGCGCGCTCTTGCGAAATCTCAAGAAAACCCTAAGTGTTTCAAGCTTAAAACAAAATCGACCAAACGGGCCTCGCGCGCGCGCATGTCGAAATCGTTCGAACGCCCTCGCGCGCGTGTCGTCGCGAGAGTCCTGCGCAAAAAATTGGACGCAGTGCACGCGCGCGCGCGTTGTCGCGCGCGCATGCCCAAATCTGTCAAAACCTTCGGTTTCGGACGGACGTCAAAATCGAGTGCCCAAAAAACATACAAAAACACAGGGTTTCGCAATACGTCTGTTCAACAAAAGCTTCCGCGCGCGCTCTTGCGTCGTCGTCGTCGTCGTTCCCGTCCTCCCTCCTCCCTCGACGTCGTCGCCGTCGTCGCCGACGTCGTCCTCTGTCGTTCCTCGTCGTCGTCGTCCTCTTTGGCGTCGTCGTCGTTTCCGTCGTCGCTGTCGCCGTGGTCGTCCTTCCTCCTCCTTCGTCGTCGTCATCGTCAGTCGTCGGGGTCTCGTCGTCGTCCCTCCTATTTCGTCGCCGTCGTCGTCGTCATCGTCGTCGTCTTCCTCCCTCGTCGTTGTCGTCGTCGGCGTCGCCGTCCTCCCTCCTTCTCCGTCGTTCGCGTCGTCGCCATCTTCCCTCCTCCCTCGTCGTTGTCGTCGTCGTCGCCGTCGTCGTCCTCCCTCCTCCCTCGTCGTCGTCGTCTTCGTTGGCGACGTCGTCGTCGTCGTCTTCGTCGTCGTCGGCGTCGTTGCCGTCGGCGTCGTCGTGGTCGTCGTCGTCGTCGGCTTCGTCGTCGTCGTCCTCCATCCTCCCTCGTCGTCGTCGACTTCGTTGGCGTCGTCGTCGTCGTTGTCGTCGTCGTCGTCTTCGTCGTCGTCGTCTTCGGCGTCGTCGTCGTTGTCGTCGGCTTTGTCGTCGTCGTCGTCGTCGGCGTCGTCGTCGTCGGCGTCGGCGTCGTCGTCGTCGTCGGTGTCGTCGTCGTCGTCGTCGTCGGTGTCGTCATCGTCGTCGTCGTCGTCGGCGTCGGCGTCGTCGTCGTCATCGATGTCATCTTCGTCGTCGTCGTTGTCGTCGTCGTCGAAGTCGTCGGAGTCGTCGTCGTTGTCGTCGTAGTCGTCGTCGGCTTCGTCGTCGTCGTTGTCGCTGTCGTCGTCGGCGTCGGTGTCGCTGCCAAGTACCATTTGGTACCTACCGTCACGGTCTTAAGAGGTCTTGCGACCAAGTTGCGGGTGGGAGGGTGGGATGTTTGCACGAGCAGTGGAGAGGACAGCTTCAAGACAGTCAAAGTAAGTTCCACCGCATAGGTTTCAACACCTCAGCTCACACCACATGGCTTACGCGGCATGGTGTGCGTTCACCTCAATTTTGCAACAAGGCGCTGCTTGGGTTCGACGCTGGCTGGTATACTTTGAACAACGTTTGTCTTCACAAGTTCCATTATCAGTTCATGGAATTCTTGCGTTCCCTCAGTGTCCGACTTCCCACACACGTGATTGCATGACAGGCCCCTTATATCGACTTGTGGCTTTCTTGAATTGGTACATGCCGCTTGTGCTTCTGGCACGCATGCCTTGCATGCCAGTGCTCTGCTACCTAGGCGAATTTGCATATCAGGCTGCGCAGATCATCTAGATGCCAGCGCCGACGAGAAGGGCCCTAACGCAGGGCAGGATCGGATGGAGCGGATGGCAAGCAGGGGAAATGGCAACAGACCGCCTACAGCATAAGAGAGGTATCCGAGGTTGGCATGCACAAGGCCTGACATATTATCGTAAGGGAAAAAGTGGAGGAAAGAAACAATGCAAAGCGAATAAGTGGGAGGCGAAATGGCGGAGATCAGTAGTTGCAGGAGGGAAATCACGAGGTGGGGGGGAAGGAAAGAGCCAGGAGAGGAGTAAGGCAGAGGGTAAGAGGGAGAGGAGACAGCAGAGGCCGAGGAGGAGCCCCAACAAAATGGGCGCTGAGGCGGCTCGGCCTGACAACAGAGCGCCTAGCCCCATGGCACGCAAGGCGCGCAGACTGCGTCAGCTCCAGCACCAGATGGCGCCTCATCCACACGATGGAGCAGACTTACGTGGCACAACCGACGTCCTCCAGTTCACAGTCCTTGCAGACGGAGCACTGCTCGAGGACTAGCTTGTGCGCCGCTTTGCACGACTTGTCCTCGCCCAGCCCCTCCGCGGCAGCGTACAGCACTCGCTTGCCGCACTCAGCGCTGACGCCCTCGAAGTTGCACTCCTTGGCGCAGCCAGGCGAGGTCGCTGGCGGCGCCGGCGCTGGCGGTGCGGGCGCAGAGCCCGCAGGGGGACCACACTTTTCGGGCGGCGGCACGCACATCATGCAGCCCTTGCACTGCTTGCGCACCAGGCGGTACGCTGCGGCGCAGGCGTCTGGCCGATCGGCATAGAGGCTCTCCAAGGCGTACTGCAGGCGAGACTCGCACGTGGCAGAGTCTCCGTCGATCTTGCAAGTCGACTTGCAGGCCTCGTTGCTGCTACTGGCAGCCTCGCCTGCAGCGTCGTCCTCGGCCTTGCCGTCGTCGAGGCCACGAAGTGCAGCAGCTTCCTGGCCCTGGACCTCGAAGTCAGCGGAGGCTGCCACAGGGCTCGCGCCTTCGGTCATCTGCGAGATCGGCTGCCCCAGCTGTGCGACATCTGCAGGCCTTCCAGCGCGGACGGGGCGCGGCTTCGGGCGCACGGGCTTGGCCACGCTCAGGTTCTCGTGCGGGAATGGCGGCCCGCACGCGTCGGGGGAGGCCGCGCACGCTGCACAGCCCGGGCACAGCTTCGCCACCGAGGCGCGCGCGGAGCTGCACGCGTCCGGCCCGTGGGATGCGCTGGCTGCGTAAGACAGCCTCTTGGCACACGTGGCGGCCTGGCCCTCCGCGATGCAGACGCGCTCGCAGGGCTTTGGGGGTTCAGCGGCGACGACGGAGTAGCAGCGCAGCTGACCCCCAGGCACAGGTCCCTCTTTGTCGGGGTTGCAGCGGTCACCCAACCATCCGTCCACCATGTCGAAGCCGACGTCGTGGATTATCTGCGGCACGGAGCTGAGAAATCGATCGCTCACCATGTACATAGTCGCGCCCGCCTGTCCTTCACCTGTCCACTCGTAGACGTCGTAAGGGCTGCCCCAGCACTCGCGCTCAAGCCTCGTGACCGGATTCTTGTCGCCGCGGACGCCGAGCCTGCCCTTGTCCAAGTAGATCACGTCCCAGTCCGTTGGCGCGTCCTCCAGAAGGGCCAGGATCACGCTGTCGTACTCGTCTGGTGAGCCTCCGACGTAAGGCACCCACCAGTCCGACAGCAGCGCGTCGCTCTCGGCCATGATCACCGCAGGCAACCCACGCTCCCGGGCGTCCATCCAGACGACGAAGTGCGAGAGGCTGCAGCTGGCGTGGTGCGCAAGGCCCTTCGCCACCCAGGTGCTGCGGCCCTGGTCGTCCACCTCTGCGAAGGTCAGGTGGTGCTTGTTCCACCACGGTGCCGAATCTCCGACTGGCACCATGCCAGTCGGCGTCCAGATGAGCTCGTCGGGCTGCATTTCGGGCAGCCCCTCGCCGTACTTCCGCACACGTTCGTACCCGCCGTCCCCCTGCTCCCATCTCTCAGCGTTCACGCCCGCAACCTTGTGAAGCGCAGCCCGTCCGCACGACAGATGCTTGTCGTACTCGATCGAGAGACGCTCCAATCTGTTCAGGTCCTCCTCGCTATCCGGGAGGTAGATATACTCAACCTCTGGGAAGTCGGGACATGAAAGATTGCCCTGACACCTGCGCTGGCAGGCACACGACATCTTTGGCACGCCGCATGTCCACGGGCCATTGGCAGCCTCTCCAGTGGCTTCGGGGTCGAGACCACCCTTGGTGCAGTTTGGCCGGCACCCGGCAAAGTGCTGGTCCTTCTCGTAACATGTCAGGCCCTCTACGCTGCAGCAGCCAGTAGACCGACAGTCCTCACCAGGCTCAGCGCACACTGCAGGGCGCCCCGCCAGCTCCACGGTCCCGCGCAGCTCGTGCCAGCCAGCAGGAGCGGAGCGCCCGCGCCAGCAGTGCACTGCGGCCCCAGCAGCCAGGGCGGCAACAGCCACGGCGAGGGCAGTGGCCGTGAGGCTCTTGCGGCGCCGGCCTTCTTGGCAGTCCGCGTCGCCGCGCAGTGGCAAGAGCTCATCGGTCTGAGACAGCACCGCCTGCCCAGGGCACGCCCCGCCCACCGTCCGCGCTCTGGCAGCTTGCATGACACCTGGGTCCTGTCCGACGCCAATGCATGTGGGCGCGGCTTCGGGCCAACAGCGGCTTGACGGACGGGCACAGGCGAGAAAAATGCCTGAATTGGCACATCAAATCGGCAAGCTTCGAGGTGGAGAAGATAGCCGACATAGGCACACAAACAAAACAATGTCTGTCTCGGGGGGGTGCGCTTTCGCTTCCGCCACTTTCCGCCATGTCCACGTCGCCCTCAGCCAGAGAAGAAAAGCGAACGCGATGTTTTCCGCCAGCTTCCGGGGACCTTGTGTTGGGTCAAGGTGCGCGGGAGCAGGACATCAGAATGCGATAAACATCCCCCTTATGGGCCTTCCGA
Organism: Prorocentrum cordatum; assembly: GCA_963575745.1. Classification (NCBI taxonomy): domain Eukaryota; class Dinophyceae; order Prorocentrales; family Prorocentraceae; genus Prorocentrum; species Prorocentrum cordatum. The sequence goes on along the minus strand of CAUYUJ010017995.1, from coordinate 41,707 downwards.
AATGATGAAATCACAGCCTGCACAAAATTTGAGAATTCCGCGTGCAAGGCCAGAACACTGCGCCCGTGGCTCCGCCAACGCAGCATGGAGGGAGAACTCGGCAAGCAAAGCCTGCGCTTGTAAACCGCGACGCACCGAGGCATACCGCAACAACCTGCGACGGGCCTCGGAGAACGCAAAAGCCCAAAGGATGATCCTGAGAAGTTTGACCACAGGCCCGCACATTATGTTCCTTCTCATGGGTATGGCCAACCTATTCGTAATCCCCCTTCCCATCGACCTCCTCATCGTCCTCCTCCCCCTCCTCCTCAATCCCTTTTCCTGCTAGGTGGCCCGAACCGCCCCGACAACACACCTGCCGCCGAACGAAAACATCCACACATGTCGGGAACAGCGGACATGTTCGCCCTCTCTCTCTCTCTCTCTTGTTCTCTCTCTCTCTCTCTTTCTTTTTCTCTTTCTCAAGTTCTATCTCTGTGTCTGTATTTTTCTCTCTCTCTCTCTCTCTCTCTCTCTCTCTCTCTCTCTCTCTCTCTCTCTCTCTGTATATATAATATATATATATATATATATATATATATATATATTATATCTCTCTCTCTCTCTCTCTCTCTATCTCTCTCTCTCTCTCTCTTCTCTCTCTCTCTCTCTCTCTCTTAGTTATCTCTATTTATCTCTCTCTCCCCCCCATATATATATATGTATGTATGTATGTATATATATATATACAAGTATATCCCTCTCTCTCTCTCTTTCTCTCTCTATGTTTATATATATATGTTTGTTTCTCTCTCTATATATACTTCTCTCTCTACATATATGTATATTTATTTGTGTATATGTATGTTTGTATACAAATACATACATATATGTATGTATGTATACAAATATGTATATATATAGACATTGATATAAATATATATATATATATATATATATATAGCTCGCTTCGGCTCCCGGGCCAGGCACCTTTTCCATCTGGGACAGCACAGGGCCAGGCGTTGACTGAGCTAGAAGCGCGAGAGCAGCAGAGACAAAGCGGACGAGGAGCGCGACAGCGCTCGAGAGGACCACCTGTGCGACCCTCACCCGAAAAGCAGTGGCGAGAAGGCGTGTCGGGATGGCCACGGGGAAAACTTCGAGCCAGATATGAGTACGTCCGACCTGTTGCCTCTGCTCAGCCCTCAGTTGTGAAAACTACCAGCTCGCTTCGGCTCCCGGGCCAGGCACCTTTTCCATCTGGGACAGCACAGGGCCAGGCGTTGACTGAGCTAGAAGCGCGAGAGCAGCAGAGACAAAGCGGACGAGGAGCGCGACAGCGCTCGAGAGGACCACCTGTGCGACCCTCACCCGATCCCGAAGGTTCAACTGGCCGCAGGCCGTATATATAAAGAAGAAACCATTCTCGGAGAGCAGGCAAACCGGGCTATCTCATGGCAAGAGACTGGAGGGCGAGACCAGGCTGAATGTGCAACGCTTCGACGATACAGCGCGAGGCAGCCTGGGCGAGGAGACGAGGATACACGCGACAGCAGTGCGCTTTCGCCCTTGCTCATCGCTGCCCTCCAGAATTACATGACGATTGCCCGAGCGACTGCAAATGCCTCTTTTTCCAGAGCAGACAAGCTGTAAAGGGTGCATGGCGCCCGCACCCCAAGACATGATGGTCGTGGCTTTCTTGAAATCAGCGCCGTACTGACACTGATGCAGAACTGACTTCTGGCAGGACGGCCGGCGACACAGGCGAGCGAGGGGAGGGCACGACCAGATCTGCGAGGTCTGTGGATTCTCGAAAAAGACGGGCACACGGGCAGAGATGCACTCACGAATTATGATCACTGTCATGCGCAGCGTGGCATTGCCCGCGGCGGCGCGAGCCTGCTCGGACGATGAGAGGTCGGGCAGCCCGAACGGGTAGCGGTCCGACCTGAGCGGGCGCCGCAGGGCTCGCGTCCAGCTGGTGCAGGGGGTGCCCAGCCAGACGGCACCCACCGCACGCGACCGGATCCAGCCGACGACGGTGGCGATGAAGGCAGGCAGCACATGATCCTCCAGTGGGCTGCGCTGCCAGTCAAGCCCAAATGCGGCGACGCCGCGGGCGAGCAGCGCCTCGGCGATCCTGCCGGCTCCGCAAAAGAGCTCCAGCACGGGGCGGCGCCTGAGGGCCCGGCCTGGCGCGGCAGCGCGGCGATGCTGCCGCTGCAGGTGCCGCTTCACCGCGTCCGCCGGCGGGCAGCCGCCGTCGCCGCCTGGGCCGCGGGCCGCTTGCGTGGGCGACCACCGGCGGCCGGCTGCCTTCCCTGAGGCAGCGGGCGGAGGAGCGACGCGGCGGCGGCCGGGACGCGGCCAGTCGCTAGCCAGCCGGGCAGGCAGCCGCCGACCAGCGCCTCCAGGTTGCTCTCGACGAAGGCCCCGAGCTCCATCACCTTGGGCGGGATCCAGGCGAGCTCGTCCAAGAGCTTGGTCTCCTTTGTGTAGCGGTTCAGGCTCTTGGCTGTCCGCCAGGGCAAAAATGTACGCAGGGAAACGTTAGCGGACGGAAGTATGTGCAGCTCTACAAGGCCATCACAACACATGTTATGCAATCACATCGTAAACACGATTGGAGGGAGCCACGGTCAGTTACACGTAGGTCGTATCCTCGCTACTACATTAAAGCGCCTGTTGTGCGACAGCGTTTTCTTCAGTACTGAAATTGCTAACCCTAAGATAAAGTGTTTGCCCGATATGTGGTGAAAGTTTCGGTGTCTTTATCTTGTGGCTCAAGATCCGCAGAGACCAACTACTATCTTACTTGTTCCCATCTTTTCACGTGCGGCGACTTCAGAAGCACGAACCTATTGAGCAGTCTCTTCAAATGCTTCCTAGAAGGCGTACATCGTGGGCTCAGCTGCTCGAGTCTGACTGGGCACCTACACATCATGCCAGACATCACCGAAACGATATGGATAAGCCCAAGTCTTGTTGTGTTCGAGATCGCAGCAACTGCTTTGCAGCCGCAGGCCAGGAAGCCAAGAAAATCAAGAAGGACCTTCAGCAAGAGGACGAGGACATGGACGACGTGTCCACTATCACCATGATGAAAAATCTACTCGTGCAACTAGAAGACAGAATGAGACTGTTAGAACACAAGGCCACGAGCACAGCAATATTGGACAGGTCGCACCAAGCAGTGGTGGACGCCAACAAATTCTAGGCGGAGTATGCGAAGACCAGAAGCGGGATCCCAGCGAGAATTTTGTTTCTAACCGTCGTCTTAGTAACTGGCATTACAAGAACGCCCCGGACAGGTGGTCGTCAGAGCCATGAGAATGGAGGAAATCCGCCGACCCTGTCGGCGTGTGGAAGAGGCTGTTCCTTTTGACTCGTCTTCGTCGACGTCGTCGTCATCGCCGTCGCCGTCGCCGCTCCCTCTCTTTTCCTGGGCCCGTCGCCGCCCTCCCCTTTTCCTGGGTCCTCCTCCTCACGCGCGCCAGCCAAAACGAAATTGAGCAACGTCGCAATTGAGTCCAAGGGAACCCCCTTCCCTTTGGTCACCCTTCCCGGGTCAGACTACCACCCCCCTGGGGTGCACTGGGACCCAACAAAAATCCCAAGACGAGCCAAGAGTGCCCCAAGAGGCCCCCAAGACGGTCCAAGAGGACCCCGAATCGCCGAACGATCGGTCCAAGACGTCTTTACGGCCTCCAGACGGCCCAAGAAGGCTGAAGACGCCCCAAGAGGCCTCGAAGAGCACTCCCAAGAGAGCCCTAAGAGGCAAAAATCATTGATTTTCCTCGCCTTTTCAGCTTCCCGACGCTCCACAACGGCGAAATGGGCCAGAGAGGGCCCGAAAACGACCCAAGACGCCTGCAAGACGGCCCAAAAGGCCACCAAGAAGGCTCCAAGAGAGTGCCCATACAGGGGAACCAAACGGACATTTCGAGCCCTCGACCCCGAGAGGCTCCCAGGAGGCCCCAAGAGGCCCCCAAGAGGCCCCCGGGAAGCCCCACGAGGCTCCCAAGAGGCTCCCAAGAGGCTCCCAAGATGCTCCCAGAGGGCCCCCAAAACTGCCCCCAGAGGCCTCTGAGAGCTCTCCGAAGAGAGCCCAAACAGAATCCCTGAGGATTCTGACCCACGCCAGCGTCGTCGTCATCGTCGTCGTCATCGTCGTCGTCGTCGTTCCCCTTCAGGGTCGGCGGCACTGGCCGTCAGGCCTTCGCAATAGAAGGGCCACATCTCACAGGCCATTGGGCACGCGAGATAGCAGTCTCCCCGTGCTTCGACCAGTTGAACAAGCCCAAGAATCACGATTTTTGCTGAGCTTGCGAGGGGCAACACTGGTTCAAGACGACTCGGTGCTAGCCAGCGACCTGATCAAAGCAGTGGAGCAGCCAGATCATCCTCTACACGAGCAGCCACCGCTAGAGATTCCCACGTCGTTCTACCAGCAGGAGGACAAGATCATGAATATTAAGACTATCGTGGGTGAAATTGTACGGGACAAAGGGGAGAGCGTCACTCTCGGCGCGCAAGTTGGTGGAGCGCAGTGGAGTCCCATGATGATATCGCAGTGTGCATGTGGATAGAGTCTTATGATGTGTGCATGGGGAGTCTTTTGATATGGCAGCCCGTTGAAATATACCTCGGCCAGTTCGGCAAGTGCATTGGATGTCTTGTACGGAGTTGGCATTCGTCTGAGGCTTTCGCCCTGCTGCCGCGTTCTCTCTCCGCCCCTTCCTTTGGGCCTGCTCGTGGTCTCCTTTGGCCTCTTCGGCGCATTGCTACTAGGCCCCCTCCTCCTGCGGTATGGCGTGTCCTGGGTCTTATGCGACGCCACCCAGCATGGGTCTCAGCCTCGCGTTGGACGCGCCATGAGCACGCTGCACTTTTTTTTGGGGGGGAGGGAGAAGATGGGAGCGGGCCGCATGATTCAAGAACCACCGTCGTAACGCGAATGCCGGTTGCACTTGAAAGCCGTTCTCTTCCTCACCAAGCGTGTGGGAACGAACGCGCACACAGTGCCGAGAGAGAGGAGGAGGAGGATGAGCACGCTGCACGTGATCCAGCCACGGCGAAAGGCTCCGAGGTTATCCATCTCGACTTCTTCCTCCTAGGCTCCGTCGCTTTGCCCTGCAACTTAAACCCTCTAAACCCTAAACCCTAAACCCTATCCTTGGTTTAGGGTTTAGGGTTTAGGGTTTAGGGTTTAGGGTTTAGGGTTTAGGGTTTAGGGTTTAGGGCTTCTCGGGCGCGCAGCGGCCGACAGTCCAGGCAATGCTGCCCCCCCTTCGGCAAGCTTGATTGGGGGGGCGGTTAGCCGACCCGAGCAAGCTTGGCGAAGGGGGCAGGAGGTGCAACATCTTCCCACCCCCGGCCGCATGGCCGGCAACCTCCCAAACTAAAGCCTTTTAGGGTTTAGGGCCGTTGGCCCCTAAATTCCCAAATGCATTCCAAGCGCTCCCAGGCGCTCCCTGGCGCTCCCAGGCGCTCCCTGGCGCTCGCAAGCGCTCTCAGGCGCTCCCAGGCGCTCCCCGGCGCTCCCACGCGCTCCCGGCGCGTTCCGAAGCGCTCCCAAGCGCTCCCAGGAGCTCCCTGGCGATCCCAGGCGCTCCCAGGCGCTCCCAGGCGCTCCCGAGCGCTCCCAGGCGCTCCCCGGCGCTCCCCGGCGCTCCCCGGCGCTCCCAGGCGCTCCCAGGTGCTCCCAGGCGCTCCACGGCGCTCCCCGGCGCTCCCAAGCGCTCCCCGGCGCTCCCAGGCGCTCCCCGGCGCTCCCAGGCGCTCCTCCCAGGCGCTCCCCGGCGCTCCCTCCCAGGCGCTCCCAGGCGCTTCCCAAGCGCTCCCAGGCGCTCCCAGGCGCTCCCAAGCGCTCCCAAGCGCGCTCCCAGGCGCTCCCAAGTGCGCCCAGAAGCGCTTAGAGCGCCCCACACGTGTTTTTACGTGTCGGAGACATGTAGAGGGACATCCGAGGACGAAAGGTCCCCGGGTTTAGGGTGTTGTACTCTTCGAAGATCAAGCATGGTTTATCTTTGCATCGTAGATCCCCAAGCGTGGGGTTAGGTAGCCCTAGGCTACCAGGACGACCCAGTCGGGCAACCAGCTGAAGCATCTCAGAGAAGCCCTGTCTCTCGTAGACGGCGACGGTGATGCGCGGTGGGGTGGGCAGAAGCACAACGAGGTGCTTGGGAATTTAGGGTTTAGGGTTTAGGGTTTAGGGTTTGAGGATTGGGGTGAGCGGAAAGCGTTTACCCCGCCCCCCAATGTGCACCGTGCCCGTTGAGTTCAATGGCCAGGCCCCCGGGAAGGCAACTCACTGTTGCATCTGCCAGCATGTGAGGCTCTCCTAGAGCTGGCAAGTGGAGGGGACTGCATACAACTTGTGCTCCCCCCCCCCCTGGTTCTGAGACGGGAGATCAGTGAGACATCGATCTGAATGGGCGAGAGCGAGCGAGCTCTTTTCCTTCTGAATCCGCCGACCCCCGCCTGCCAGGGGGTGAGAAGGCGTGTATACCACTCTAGGGAAGAGGGGGGGAGAGCTCGTCAACGCACCCTCGGGGCCTCCGGAGCCCCCAAGAAGCCCCAAAACAGCCCCACAGGGCCCAGACTGAGTCCCAAGACAATCGAAGAGAGCGTCATGACGGCCCAGGGTAGCCCCACGACGATCCAAGATGGCTTCAAGATGGCCCACGTGGCCCCCAAGACAGCCCAAAGGCGACTCCAGAGGATCTCCAAGAGGGCCCCAGGAGGCCAAAATCATCCCTTTCCCTTGGAAAAAAAACATACATTTTCAGCACATTCGCATTTTACGTTTTGACCGCGAGCACGACGGCCAAAGTGGCCCCCAAGATCGTCCCAAGACGACCCATGATGCCTCCAAGAAGGCCCCAAGAAAGCCCAAGACAGCCCAAAGACAGCCCCAGGGGCCCCCCAAGACGGCCCAAGACAGCCCCCCTGGAGGGCCCCAACAGTGCTCCAAGAAAGCCCAAGAGGGGGAATACGAACTGACGTTTCGAGCCGTTCCCACCGAGATGGCCCCTCGAGCCCCCCAAAAGCCCCCGAGGGCCCTCCAAGAAGCCCTATGAGGCCTGCAAGACGTCCCCGAGAAGCCCCACAGAAGCCCCCACAAGCTTCCCACACGCCCCCAAGAGCTCCCTAAGAGGCCCCAGAGAGGCATTCCAAGAGACCCTGACCCAAGATACAACTTCCACGATCGTCTCAAACATTCACTCCTTGTGGGCGTCGGCGGAATGGCGCAAGCCACTGAAACAACTCCACCCTTGTCGCACCCTCAGACGTGTCGGTAGGGCGGGCCAGGCGTTTCCCATGACACTTCCTCGCCAACTATGATCCGGAAGCTCGAAAATTGCAAGCCGCTTCACGGATGGAGACCAGATCTGTTTGAAGATCTGGCTCTCGCCTCAGCGCCGCACACATTCGTCTTAGAATACCACAGCAGCTTCACGGGTGGAGGGCAGGTCGTTTTCTAAATGTGACTCTCGCCTCGGCGCCGCGCACATTCGTTGCATAAGTTTGCGACAGCTTCAAACATGTAGGGCGGATCATTTTTCAGAATATGATTCTCGCCCAAGCACCGCGCACACTCGGTTTGAAAGTTCGTACGGTTGGGGTCCCAGGACTGGCGTTCTGGCACAATTCAGGATGGTCAGGACGCAACAGTCACTTTGATTCTCGGTGTTGCGGTCCCAATGGCTGCGTCCTGGCTCGACTTACGATTTGCGGGGCGCAACAGCCACGCTGTGATTCGCAACGCTGAAGTCCAAGGAACTGCAATCTGACAAGATTTAGGAATTGCAGGACGGTTATCTTCCAACGGGGCGCTGCCCTCAATCAGCAGAAACTCTGGTAGTGACCTGTGGAAAGAGGGTTTAATGCAGCATCTTTACGCGTTGTGGGTTTACAAATGGTCATCTTCGTTCTACGTCCGTTCATCTTCTTCGTCCTCCTCCTCCTGCTCCTCCTCTTCCACCTTTTCCTCCGCCTCCTCTTCCGCCTCCTCCAGCTCCTCCGTTTCCTCCTCCTCCTCCTCATCCTCCTCCTCCTCCTCCTCCTCCTCCTCCTCCTCCTCCTCCTCCTCCTCCTCCTCACGCCACCCCTTTGTAATCCTCCTGCTCCTCGCTCTCCTCCTCCTCTTCCTCTTCCTCCTCTTCCTTCTCCTCCTCCTCATCCTCCTTTTCCGCCTCCTACTCCTTCTCCTCCTCGTCCTCCTTTTCCTCACCCGCTGCCTAGTCATCCTCCTCCTCTTCCGCCAGGGCGTCCACCTAGTCATAACACCGCCGACCACGCATGGGAGCACACCTGAGTGGATATCAGCCTCGCGAAGTCCCCCACTCCCCCGTCCCATTCCCACCCACCTCGAACGAACCACCATCCCCTCCACCCACACACACACACACATATGTATATCTATATATATATATACACTAGAACCATCGCGCGCTTCGCGCGCGCTCAAGTTCAAGCTAGGGGTCATGATCATCGTCATTAGTGTCATTCTCATCCCCGTCATCTTCATCGTCATCGTCATGGTCACCTTCACCATCACCATCACAACAATCATCATTATCACCAGTAGCACCATTATCATCAACATCGTGATCACCATCGCCATTATCTGCGTCGTATGTTTAAGCATCATCATCCGCATCATCAACATCTTGTTGGTCGTCGTCGGCGTCGGCGTCGGCATAGTCATCGTCATCATCATCATCATCATCATCATCATCATCATCATCATCATCAGCGTTATCGCCGTCATTACCCCCAGTCCACTGCAGTCCCCTTACCCTCCTCCTCTTCCCGTTCTCCCTGTGTCCACCATCATATATTCATCCTTTTCCTCGTCGGCGTCTCCCTGAAAGGGATCCTTGTTCCTTCACCTCCTCCTCCTATTCTTCCTCCTCCTTCTCCTCCTCCTCCATGTCTTCCCCGCTCTTCGGTGTGCCCTATTCATCCTGCGCTCCCCTTTCCTCCTCGTCCTCATCATCCCTCCCCGAGCCAGAGAATCAGAGAACAAGAAAATATTACAAGAACAATGTCCCTCCTCCTCTTCCCCCTCTTCGTCCTCCTGCTCCTCCTCCTCCTCCTCCTGCTCCTCCTCCTCTTCCTCCTCCTCCTCCTCCTCCTCTTCCTTCTCCTCCTCTTCCTCCTCCTGCTCCTCCTCCTCCTCCTCCTCCTCCTCCTCCTCCCCCTCCTCCTCCTCCTCCTCCTCCTCCTCTCCTCCTCCTCCTCCTCCTCCTCCTCCTCCTCCTCCTCCTCCTCCTCCTCCTCCTCCTCCTCCTCCTCCTCCTTGTCATCCTCCTCCTCTCTTCTCTCAACGCACCCAGTACACGGGTGCCTACTCGAACGCGTGCCGGGAGCCTTTTTTCGGAAGCATTGTGGCAGTCTCTGGAGCCTTTCTGGGCCTTCCTTTGGAGTCTTTTGGGGCCTTTTATTGGCCCGTCTGACGGCCCATTTCAGCCGTTCTTGGCTCGTGGTGGGGAGGTCAGCCCGTCTTGGGGCCCTCCTGGGGCCCTCTCCGACCATGTAGGAATCCTCTGGTGGCCCACATCGGGCTTCCTGGGGGCTCTCTTGGGCCGTCTTGTAGCTCTCTTGTGCCGCTCGAAGCTCTCTTCGGCCCGTCTTGGAACCCTCATTGGGGCCTCTGGGGCCGTCCAGGGTCCACTTTGGTAACCTCTTGGGCCGTCGCGACCGCTGGTAGACCTGAAAAGCGAAGCTCCCAGAAATATACGTTTTTCCACGAGAAGTGCTTGATTTTTGCCTTTGGAGAGCCTTCTCAGCGGACTTTTGGACAGTCGTGGGGGGGTCATTTGGGGCCTTTTTGTGGCCCGTCTGGGAGCCCATTTCGGCTGTCCCAAGCCCCTCTTGGCATGTCTTGGATAGTTGAGCCGTCTTGGGGCCCTCATGGAGCCCTCTCCGACCATGTAGGGATCCTCCGGTGGCTCCCTCGGGCCCCCTGGGGACTCTTTCGGGCTGTTTTGGAGCTTTCTTGTGCTGCTCGACGCTCTCTTGAGGCTGTCTTGGAGCCTTCTTGGGGGCCTCGTGAACCGTGCGGCGCCGATTTGGGGAGCTTTTGGGGCCGACGTGGCCGCCGATGGAACATAAGAAGCGAATATCATAGAAATGAATGCTTGCCATCGGAAATGCTAGTTTTTGCACCCGGAGCCTTCTCAGCGGCCTCCTGGACCGTCTTCAGGGGGTCATGGTGGGTCTTTTTTGGACCCTCTGGGAGCCCAGTTCGGCCGCTCCGGGTCCCTCTTCGCCCGTCATGGGGACCTGAGCCCGTCTTGGGGCCCTCGGGGGGCCATCGCCAACCATGTAGGGATCCTCCGGTGGCCCCCTCGGGGTTCCTGGGTACTCTCTTGGGCCGTGTTGAGGCTCTCTTGGGCTGCGCGAAGCTCTCATCAGGCCGTCTGGGGGCCCTCTTGGAGGCCTCTTGAGCCGTCTGGGGCCCATTTTGGTAACCTCTTGGGCCGTCGCGGCCGCTGGTAGGACTGAGAAGCAAATATCCAGGAAATATACGGATTCCCATGGGAAATGTATGATTTTTGCCCTTGGAGGGCCTTCTCGGCGGCCTCTTGGACCGTCTTGAATGCCTTTGTGGCCGTCTAGAAGCAGTCTTGGGCTGTCTTCGAGCGCTCGTGGCTCGTCTGGAAGCCATCTCAGTGCGCTCTTCAGCCACCTTCCAGACAACGTGGGGCGCTTTGGGCGCCTCTTGGGCCAGCTTGTGAGCCTCTGGGGGGTCCAAGGCCCCTTCTGAACCCTCTTGGAGCCCTCAAGGCCCCCCAGCCCCCCATACGAAACAAAGGCAGCAGCTCTGGGCCCTCACCCGGCCTACTCCGATATATATATATATATATATATTATATATATTATTATATATTAGAACCATCGCGCGCGTTTCGCGCGCGCTCAGGTTCTAGCCCAGGCCGGGGGGGCGCTGGACGATCTTGGACAACGCTATCAAGCACAGGCGCGCGACGGCATCAGAGGAGCTTCTGGGGTGTTCCGCATGCTTCGTCAACTTGCTGTTGGAGGCACCTCTTGGGTGCCTCTTGGGGGGGCGTCTGAGGGTCCCTTGGGGGCATCGGCTCTGCAATCTGAAGCCATCATTGGCCGTCTTGGCTGCGTGGAGGCCTGACTTGAGGCCACCTGCGGCCAGATTGAGGCAATCCAGAAGCCTCCCAGCGGCCTCCTGGAAGCAGTTTTGACGCATCGAGGGCACTCTTGGGCTATAATGACCTCTTGGATGTCTCCTAGGGGCCTGTTGGGCCCTCCGGAAGTTTTCGGGGTCCTCGTCGGACCACTTGGGGGCCTCTTGCGGCCTCCTGTGGGCCTTTTGGGGGGAACGCTCTGCTGTTGGGTCGCGTTCCCCTTCTTGGGCCTCTCTTGGGGCTCTTGGGGCCCTGTCGGGCCGTCCTGGGCGCCTCAAGCACCGCCGCGGGGCCCTCGCGGGCCGTCTTGGGGCCCTCTTGGAGACCTCTTCCTCTATATTGGAGCGGTAATGGAAGCATCGGGATGCCAAAAGGCCGAAAAATTACGCTACCGAGGAACCCCACATACTTACTTTAAATCTCATGTGTTTGCTCCTCCACAAAGCGCCTGCCACAAATCGGCATCGTCGCCCCTCCTCGACGGCAAGTACTCTGGATCAGAAGCTCGCTTGGCCGCGAATGCCTTGTACCATTTGACTGCTTTCGCATACGCTTTCGTCAACAGGTTCTCGAGCTGAACTGATTCTCGCAGGCCTTGCGACCAAGGTACTTCTGCCCAACGGCGGTCCGTCTGAGCCAGCTCAGGGGACAGCTGAATGCGAGGGGTACCCGTGGAACGAACAGAGGTAGCAAGCAGAAGTGCTGGGGACCGCTGAGGAGTGAAGGCCTGCATGGGCGTGCACTTGATAGGCGTGTCCTGCGCGGGCGTGGCAACGCCCCCGTTGCCGGCGTCGCCGACCCGCCGAACTTTCGCCAACGGCGAGCCATCGCCATCCTCCGCACTGCCCCCCGGCTGATCAGCCGGGAACCCGCCGGACGAAGGGTTCAGCAAGTATGCCACCAGGCACTGCCTCCTCCTGCTATCGTCGTTCGTACCTGGATGCGGCAACTCGTTATACCTCATGTAAAGCGTCTCGGGCCACCAATTCTTCAGTTGACGGTGATAGGCATCGAATGCGTTTCTTATCAGAGGCCCCTCGCAGCCACGCAAGCCTTCCAGGCTTACATCGTCGCTCATTTCAGTCAGTGCGTTCTTCAGCTTCACGCACGGAGGCGGCAGCTGTCCAATGTCAATTTTGGGCGGCATTGCTGCCGCGCGTAGGCCGGGCGGTTGTTGCCCGCAAGTTGGAGCACAGACAAACTTGCGTAAATGCGCAGTCGTGCCGCGCCGGCTTGAGCCGCGATGTTCACGGATCAGGGTAAGACGCAAGCTCTCACGCGCAATGCGGTGGATAATCACTGCACCAAGAGATCACCCCCTGCGCTGGCCCTATAGTCCCGGGAGCGTGCCACGCCTGCTAAGCTTTGCGACAGTGTCGTGGGTGGCGGCCGCGCTCAGAGACCCCCTGCGGTGTCGAGAAAGTGCCACGGCTGCAAAGCTTTGCGCCAGTGTCGTGGATAGCGGCCGAGCTGAGAGACCACCCCCTGCCCACCCTTTGGTGTCGAGAAAGTGCCACGCCTGCTAGGCTTTGCGCCAGTGTCGTGGATGGCGGCCGAGCTGAGAGACCACCCCCTGCGCACCCCCTGCGGTGTCGCGAAAGTGCCACGCCTGCTAGGTTTTGCGACAGTGTCGTGGATAGCGGCCGAGCTGAGAGACCACCCCCTGCGCACCCCCTGTGGTGTCGAGAAAGTGCCACGCCTGCTAGGCTTTGCGCCAGTGTCGTGGATAGCGGCCGAGCTGAGAGACCACCCCCTGCGCAGTCGAGAAAGTGCCACGCCTGCTAGAGAGACCACCCCCTGAGAAAGTGCCACGCCTGCTAGGCTTTGCGCCAGTGTCGTGGATAGCGGCCGAGCTGAGAGACCACCCCCTGCGCACCCCCTGTGGTGTCGAGAAAGTGCCACGCCTGCTAGGCTTTGCGACAGTGTCGTGGATAGCGACCGAGCTGAGAGACCACCCCCTGCGCACCCCCTGTGGTGTCGAGAAAGTGCCACGCCTGCTAGCCTTTGCGCCAGTGTCGTGGATAGCGGCCGAGCTGAGAGACCACCCCCTGCGCACCCCCTGTGGTGTCGAGAAAGTGCCACGCCTGCTAGGCTTTGCGCCAGTGTCGTGGATAGCGGCCGAGCTGAGAGACCACCCCCTGCGCACCCCCTGTGGTGTCGAGAAAGTGCCACGCCTGCTAGGCTTTGCGCCAGTGTCGTGGATAGCGGCCGAGCTGAGAGACCACCCCCTGCGCACCCCCTGTGGTGTCGAGAAAGTGCCACGCCTGCTAGGCTTTGCGCCAGTGTCGTGGATAGCGGCCGAGCTGAGAGACCACCCCCTGCGCACCCCTGTGGTGTCGAGAAAGTGCCACGCCATGCGCACCCCCTGTGGTGTCGCGAAAGTGCCACGCCTGCTAGCCTTTGCGCCAGTGTCGTGGATAGCGGCCGAGCTGAGAGACCACCCCCTGCGCACCCCCTGTGGTGTCGAGAAAGTGCCACGCCTGCTAGGCTTTGCGCCAGTGTCGTGGATAGGGACCGCGGTGAGAGACCACCCCCTGCGCACCCCCTGTGGTGTCGAGAAAGTGCCACGCCTGCTAGGCTTTGCGCCAGTGTCGTGGATAGCGGCCGAGCTGAGAGACCACCCCCTGCCCTCCCCTTTTGGTGTCGAGAGAGTGCCACGCCTGTTAGGCTTTGCGCCAGTGTCGTGGATAGCGGCCGAGCTGAGAGACCAACCCCTGCGCACCCCCTGTGGTGTCGAGAAAGTGCCACGAGCTATGCTGTGCTGTGCTGAGCTGAGCCGTGCTGTGCTGTGCTGAGCTGTGCTGAGCTGAGCCGAGCTGTGCTATGCTGAGCTGAGCTGAGCTGCGCTGTGCTGTGCCGAGGTGAGTTGAGCTGAGCCGAGCAGTGCTGTGACGAGGGGGGGAAGAGTGAAGTGTGCGTGTGTGAAGAGAGAGGAGGGGAGGTGTGAAGAGACGCGGGTGCGGCGCGGCAGGGAAGAAAACCAGAACCCCACGAAGCATGTGGGAAATGAAACTCGTCTAAGCCCAATCGTAAAACAATGAGTTGTGCCTCTTGGGGTCACCTTGGGAGATCTCTTGGAACCTCGTCGGGCCTCTTGGGAGCCTCCTGGGGGTGGATCCGATTGGGGGCCTCTTGGGGCTTCCCGAGAACCTCTCGGGGTAGAAAGCTCGGATTCTCGGTTCGTGTTTCCCTTCTTGGGCCTCTCTTGGAGCCGTCTTGGGGCCCTCTCGGGCCATCTTGGGCGCCTCAGGCACCGCCTTGGTGCCTCGTGGGCCGCTCAGGGCCCTCTTGGAAGCCTCTTCGGCTATCTTGGAGCTGTTTTGGAGGCCTCTTCCTCCTCCTCGTCCCCCTCCTCCTCCTCCCCCCACTCCAGCTCTCTCTCCTCCTGATCTTCCTCCTCCCCCTCCTCCTGCAGCGTGTTCTGGAAGGCTCCCGCCGGAACATGCTGCGCACAAGTGCTGTCACTGCTCCCGCCACCGTGCCCTGGGTGGTGGGTCAGAGGCCTCATGGGCGTTGGTTTGGATCTCGTGGTTGGCCTGTCGGGGACGTCGTGAAGGCAGTGTCGCAGCTTCTCGGTAGCCGTCGGGGCTGTTGCGTGGCCTCTTTAGGCCTCGTTTGGGCCTCCTGGGCGCCTCTTGGGGCCTCCTGGGGCCTCTTGGGGGCCCCTTGGGTCCTCCTGGGGCACTCTTCAAGCGGGAGGGTCGAATTTGGGAGTCGTGGCCCCCCTCTTGGGCGCATCTTGGGGCCGTCTTGGGGCTTTGTTGGGCTGTCTTGGGCGACACTGGGGCCTTCTTGGGGCCCTCTTGGGCCCTTGGGACGCTCTTGGGAGCCTATGGAGCCGTCTTGGATCGTCGGACAGCCGAAAAAGCTGGAAGGTCAAAATCGTTCGAAAACCTTCGTTAAATTGACGATTTCGGCCTCTTGGAGCGCTCTGGAGAGGCGTCTTGAAGCGTCGTGGAGTGCCTTGGGTGGCCTCTCGGGCCGGTCTTGGGCCTGTCCTGGAGCAGTCTTTCGGCGACTCGGAGCCCGCTTGGGCCGTCTTGGGAGCCTCTGGAGACCCTCCTGGACTATTTTGGACCCCCCCGGCCGCCCCGTCCTCCCATGGGAGGTCGGAGGCGGCGGCCTCCGAGGCCCAAGACGCGGAAACCCTGTAAAACCACAAGGAAAATCAGCCCCGGCCCCCCCCATGGAGGGTCGAGGCAATTGTTTTCGGGCCCTGGGCCTGCTCCCCTGGACACACACACAGAGAGATACAACCCCTTCGCTCTTGCGCTCCCCCACATTACTGTTGCGGTCCGAGGGAAGCAAGCGCAGGTGATTGAAATATCAGCCTGGAAGAATCCATATTACGAAAACAATACTCAGGAGTAGTTACCAAGGGATCCTACTGAGGACTGTTTACTGCGGTCATCTGACTGCGGAATCCTTAACAACGAATCCTTCATGAGGAATCCATACTCAGGAACCCCGAAGAAGGAATCTGGGCCGAGAATCCGTCAAAAAGAATCGCGAAGAAGGAACATTGGCTGTGGAATCCTAAAGAAGGAATGCGCAATAAGGAATCCGTAATAACATATATGTAGCAAAGCACCTTTTTTAAGAAGGAGCATGAACTAAGAATCCCTTAACGAGGAACCTTCATTCAGTGCGGATTCCTTCCGTAGCCATTTTGGCTCAAGCGAGCCCGGCTGCGGGAGGCCCTCGTGCTGCGCGCCCGTCGGGCGCCTCAGGGGCGCGCAAGTGGCCGATGGAGGCGCCTGGCGGCGCGGCGTGGGCGGCTGCTTCGGCGCGCGCGCTGGCGAGGCGCCTGCGCAGGCGGAGGCGCGGCGAGCTTGGGGCGCCCCGAGCGCGCGCCCTCGCCTGGAGGACGAAGTCCCTGAGGGCGGGCCTCGCGGCGCACTGGGCCGTCAGCGACGCGCTGGGCGCCCACTTTGCGAGCGCGAGCATGGGGGAGGCCCTCGCCGCCGCCCAGGTGCTCGCAGGCAAGTCCGACCTGTTGATCGACTTCGGGGAGGTGCAGTCGCTGCTGGAAGCGGCGAATTGGTCTCGCCACGCTGCCTCGCCAGGCGCCCGCAGGGCCCCTGCCATGCTGCGCGGCGCCCCTGCGACTTCCCTCGGGCCCGTGCTCACGCTGCAGGCCTTCCCACTTCGGGAGGACGCCGTGCCGTTCATCCCCGAGCCAGGGAGCCAGGGGGCGCGCCGCTTCTGAGGTGCTCATGGAGGGCGCGCGGGCGGAGCACGAGGGGTCGACGGATGCCGGCGCTGGTGCCGAGGACCCTGCCACAGGCACCTTCGCGCCGTCGCCGCATGCAGTGGCCAGCAGCTGTGAGGACTGCGAGGGCGACTGTTGCAGCAGCGAAAAGAGCGGCCTCGGTGCGGGGCTCGGTACGGGAGACGCGGACGGGGCCACGGCCTGCTCTGCCAGCCCCGCCACCTCTTCGGGGCCCAGCCGCGACGTCCTGGAGCACCTGGTCCGCTACGATGCGGCGGTGCTAAGCGGCGGAGGCAGCGACCTACTGTGCGAGGGGAGGGTCGCAGTTGCCGTGCGCGGCGATGCCGTTGTGGGGGCCACCTGGTGGCGTGCGCGGGCGCGCGAAGCTTGCGCTTGGCTCGGCGTGCCCGACGCTGAGGAGCCCCTGCACGACGAGGGTGCCGCAGGTGCGAGGGACCAGGAGTCGGACGGTAAGCAGGAGGAGCCGCGCGGGAGGCGCCTCGAGCGGGCTTTCCTGCTGGAGAGGGCCAAGGCGTTCGAGAGCCTCCAGGCGCGATTCGCGCAGCTAGCAGCCCAAGCCTCGCGGGTGCGGGAACTGGCTGACGCGCGAGAGGTGCACGAATGGGTGGGCGCGAGGCTGTACCCCATGGAGCTGACCGTGGACGGCGTCGACGCCGTGCACTACCTGGAGGAGCTCCACCGAGCGGCCAGGGAGGGTCGCATCACCGCCGGCGGTGCCGTGGAGATCGCGTCGCTCTCTGCGGCGGGGGCGGCGGCGATCGAAAGAAGGTTTGTGGAGGCTGGCGAGACAGACTTCCGCGACAACTTGGGGCACGAGGCCGAGGCGCACGTGCTGCGCGACGCGCTGGGGCTCCCTGGCGGCGAGGCGCACGATCTGTGGCGGCCCCATGTGCAGGTGGGCGAGATGGAGCCGCGGCGGCAGGCCTGGCTCCGCCTCCATGTCGGGACGCTTGAGTTGGCCCACCTGTCGGGTCGGCCCTAGCGATGGTAGTGGCTGCTGCGTGGCGGCCACGGCGAGTTGCAAGGGAGCAGCGGGCACGGCGCGCGTGGGCATCCTGGCACGGCGGGTTCGAGCGGTTGCTGTCCGCGGCGACCCGCGCGGGGGATGGCCCCCGCCAGCTGCTGTGAGCCGTGGGCGCGGCGTGGACCCCAACCCCAGGGGCGGCGCGGGGCGCGGAGTTAACTGCGTTCCCCTGGCGGGTCCCCGCCGCGCGCTGCGGGGCAGGGTGCAAGACCTGTTTGGGCTGCTGCTGCTGCGCAGCGCGCGGGGACAGCGGACCCCCAGACGTCGTGCCCTAGTTTGAGGGCTCGTTCCTGGGGGCCTCGCCCGCGCCTCTCTGCGTGACATTCAAATCACGGGTGGGTCCGCTCACCATCGAAGTGCTTCGTTTTGTTTTATATAAGAATGATTCCTTCTTAAGGAATCAAAACTACAAAACTAAGAAATCCTTCCTAAGAATTCCTTCATATGGAATCTTCTTATACGGAATACACAATAAATCCTGCAAAAGGAATCTTGATCAAGGAGTCGTTAGCCAAACCTTCCCTCCGGGATCCTTCATGCGGAACCCTTACAATGGCATATTAATGAAGGGGCCTGCGGAAATATTCTCTCACAAGGAATCAGCATTAAGATACATTGACGGAGGAATCCTTAACAAAGAAAATCTACTTAAAGAATCTGAGTAAGGGGCCTGCTGTAAGAAATCTGAAAGAGGGAGTCGCTAGCTTGCCGCTGAACGCCACAGACAGCAGGTGCAACGGGCGCTCCTGCCAGGTCCACCTGGACAAGCGAGGCGACCACAGAGCAGCGCGCCCCCACAGCGGGCGCCCGCTCAAGCGCGGCGACCCCATCGAGCGGATGCGGGCCAGGGTGTGCCGCGAGGCTGGTGGCCGTATCCACACCAACGCGTTCCTGCGCGACATGAGCCTCCCAGGCATTGCTGCCAACGACGGGCGCCGCATCGAGGTGGTGGTCAACGGCCTCCCTTCCTACCGCAGCCGGCAGGTCGCGATCGACGCCTGCATCGTTCCCCCGCTGAGGGTAACCTCCGATCGCGCGGAGGCCCCGCCCCGGTCTCGCGCTGAAGAGGGCCAGGCGCCGTAAGCAGACTATTTACCCTGTGCTGGTGGGCCCGCGGCGTGCCTACCTGCTCGCTGCGGGCGCCGAGACGGGCAGGCGCTGGGACGAGGAGGCCTACAAGTTCCTCGTTGTCTTGGCACATTCCCGGGCGAGGGGCGCGCCTGCGGCGCTAAGAAATTCGCTGGCGTCCGCGCTGCTGCACAGATGGAGCGGCATGCTGGCGCACGCCATCCACAACGCGCTGGCGGCCAGCCTGCTGGAGGAGACGCCCAGCGAGACTCTAGCCACAGATGGGGAGGAGCCCTGGCGAGGGGACGTTCTGTCGTCGCTCCCCTGAAAGCACCAGCCCCCGCGAGGGGGCGCGCGCGGGCAGTGCGGTTCAGCGCCGCCACCACCACCGCGATCAGCACCACCACAACCACCGCCACCCCACGACGACGACCAGCGCGACCACCGCGACAACAACCACCAGCAGCACAACAATCACGACCAGCAGCACCACCACGACGGCGAACAGCAGCACCACTAGCACCGCCGCCACAACGGCCACGGCAGATGCACCACGACGAGGGCCAGCAGCATCACCACCACCACCACCACCACCACAATAGCGACTAGAAGCACCACGACGACGCCCAGCACCACCACCACAGTCACCACCACGACCGCGACCTACATCACCACCAAGGCGACCACGACCACCAGCACAACGACGATTAGATGCAGTGCCACCAGCACAAC
>CAUYUJ010017995.1:0-20000 GCA_963575745.1 Prorocentrum cordatum | reverse complement strand
CCTACCAGCCACCACGACCACCACCATCACGACCACCACGGCGACCACCAGCACGACCACCACGACCACCACGAACACCACCAGCATGACCACCACCACCACCACCACCACCACCACGCCGACGAACGCCGCCGCCCCCCGTCCCCCTCTCCCTTCCCCCTCCCTCCCCTTCCCCTGCCGGGCCGCCCCTGCCGGTGCGCCTTCTGCGCGACCGTCCCCTCCTCCCACCTCCTCGTGCCTGGTTGTCCTGAATGTTTCTTGCCCCCCCCCCGGCCTGGGTCAGGGGCCGTTGCCCGCAGGCGGTGGGGGTGTACAGTGCTGACGTCAGCCGCGCCCTCACGCGCCCGACCCCGGTGGCCACCGATCCTGAAGAGGGGTTGGTGCCGGGGTCGCGGTTGAAGGCCGCGGTTGAAGGAGGAGGAGGCGGAGGAGGAGGAGGAGGAGGAGGAGGAGGAGGAGGAGGAGGACGAGGACGAGGAGGAGGAGGAGAAGGAGGAGGAGGAGGAGGAGGAGGAGGAGGAGGAGGGCGGAGGCGGAGGCGGAGGATTAGGAGGAGGAGGAGGAGGAGGAGGAGGAGGAGGAGGAGGAGGAGGAGGAGGAGGAGGAGGAGGACGAGGAGGACGAGGAGGACGAGGAGGACAAGGAGGACGAGGAGGAGCAGGAGGAGGAGGAGGAGGAGGAGGAGGAGGAGGAGGAGGAGGAGGAGGAGGAGGAGGAGGAGGGCGGAGGAGGAGGAGGAGGAGGAGGAGGAGGAGGAGGAGGAGGAGGAGGAGGAGGAGGAGCACGCGGCAGTGGCAGAGGAGGGCGACTGCTGGTGGGGCCCCAGCGCTCTGGCGGGCCGCCGCAGCCGGCTGGCGGGCGGGGCCCTGCTGACGCCACAAGGCGAGGAGGAGAGGGTGGCCGCAGAGACTGGGCCGCGGCCGCCGCCCGCTGCTGCGCGGGCGCGCCTGGCAGCGGCAGCGGCGGCGGGCCGGCGGCAGCAGCTGAGCCCGCGACGGCAGGAGCTGCTCGCGGCGGGGTCGTTGTCCGCCTGGCTTTGGCCGACAACCCCCAAAGCGTGCCCCCGCCCCGCACTTAGCGCAGCCGCGCGATGTGCTGCGCGAGACGCGGGGGGGCGCGGCTGCTTCGACGCGAGGGGGAGCGGGGAGGGTGGCCTGGGCGGTGTGCACCGGGCGCCCTCAAGGTCTGACAGCCTCTGCTGTGCATCCAGTTTTGTGGGGGCTCTGCCACGCCGGGACTCTCAAGGCGCGAGGCTGTCTCTTCTGCGGACGAGCGCGTGGGCGGTGGCGCTGCTGGTGCCAGCGTCGCTGGTTTCCGTCGTGGTGGGACCGCTGCTGGCTGTTGTCGTGGTGCTGCTGGACGCCGTCGTGGTGGCGTTGCTGGTCGTCGCAGTGTTGCTGGTCGCAGTCGTGGTGGCGCTGCTGGTCGTAAGGTCGTGGTGGCGTTGTTGGCAGGGGCTCTTGTTGGACGCCCTCGTAGTCGTGCCGCTGCTGGCCGTTGTTGTGGTGCTGCTGGCCGCAGTCGTTGTGGACTTGCCCGTGTCCGTGGTGGTGGTGGTGGTGGTGGTGGTGGTGGTGGTGGTGGTGGCGGCGGCGGCGGCGGCGGCGGTGGTGGTGGTGGTGGTGGTGGTGGTGGTGGTGCTGGTGGTGCTGCTGCTGCTGGTGCTGCTGCTGCTGCTGCTGCTGCTGCTGCTGCTGCTGCTGCTGCTGCTGCTGCTGCTGCTGCTGCTGCTGCTGCCCCAGCACCCACTGACCTTTTTTTTTCCGCGGGTGTCCACCGGGACAGGCGTGTGAGAGGGGTCCCCCGCGCGACCTGCGAGCCGAGGCCCCTGACCCAGGCCGACGGACAAAACACCAGAGCGGCTGCTGCTGCTGCTGCTGCTGCTGCTGCTGCTGCTGCTGCTGCTGCTGCTGCTGCTGCTGCTGCTGCTGCTGCTGCTGCTGCTGCTGCTGCTGCTGCTGCTGGGCGTAGTCGTGGCCCTGCTGGTCGCCGTCGCCGTGGTGCCGCTCTCTGCGGTCGTGGTGGCGCTGCTGGGAGTGGCGCTGCGGGTCGCCGTCGTGCCGGTGTTGCTGCTGGCCGTCGTCGTGGCTCTGCTGGTCCCGGTCGTGGTGGCGTTGCTGCTGCTGTTGCTGCTGTTTGCGTTGCTGCGTGTCGTAGCCGTTCTGGTCGTGGTCGTTGTGGTGCTGTTCGTTGCGCTTGGGCTGCTGTGCGCGGCGCCGCTGTTGGGAGCAGCAGCGCCTCCTGTATTGGGCGTGGTCGTGGCGCTGCTGGTCGTCGGCGCGGTGGTGCTGGTTCCTACGGTCGTGGTGGCCTCCCCATGCGTCGCCATCCGTCCTCTATCCCAGCTCGAACTCTGTCTTCAGGAATCCCAGACCCACCACTCCCCGACGTCTGCTGGGTCAGTCGTCTTGGCGGAACTCACACGGGCGAACGAGCGCGCGTGTCCACTCCTCGCTGTCACGATCGGCTGGCAGGCCAGAAGCACAAGGGGTTGAGTCTCTCTCTCTCTCTCTCTCGTCTCCAGACTGCCCCTGGGCACAACAACCAGAGCACACCTCCACTCCTCATTTCCCTCTTCTGCGCGACTGCGCGCTCCGCTCACCACCACAAGTGGGCAGAGGAAGGCAGTTCATCCAGTACGCACTCCTAGTGAACTCTCAAGGACGGCACCCCCAAGACAAAGAGCTATAGGCAGGAGAAGGCGAAGCAGGACACAAAAATGGAGAGGGAGGAAGAGAGACCTGGGAACCACGACAGGGAGCATACAAGGGCACATGTTGCTGAGCCGCACGACACAATGCCACCTCCCTCCCTGCTTTCATGTGTGGGCCCAAGCACTGAAGCCGGTCGCTTGGGGCTTCGATTTTACAAGAAGCCTCTGGATGAGTAGCGGCTGGGTCCGCTGACAAACCTCGCCCTGTTTGCACTCGCGGGACCCCGCACGGCAGCTGATCGCAAGGGGACCCTGCTAACTTCACAACCATCGCCAAGCTAAGCAGCAGCACGGTCGGCTGCCACCGCGCGCCCCCTTCTCGCCCGCACTAACCCCGCAGCGACAGTCCGTTGACGCTGCCTGCCATCCCTCGTCGTACTTTCAGTCACACCAGTCCCACGTTCTGCAGCTGATCGCACTGGGCTGCAACCTTGCGACAAACCCCGCGCTGGAAGTCCCTAATCTTCGCTCGCACGGACTTCCGCACTGCGGCTGCTCGCGTTGGGTCCCCACTTCGCCGCCAACGTCTCACTGGTATCGACACGGCCTCGCGCCACATACAAAAACTCCTGCCCCCTGTCCGCGAACGGGGCTTCAAAATGGGGCCCTCGCTCCAGCGCCGCGCGCACTAGCTCTTGAACGCAAGGCGTAGCAGAGTGAAACTCTGCTCTTCTAGGAGTGCACTGTCGCCGGTGGCTTCACTGACCCACTTTTCTGTTCCAATGTGGCTGTCGCCCAGAACTCCGCGCAGCCCCTGAGCACATGCACAAACGCGCGCAACAGTTACACGCGAGGGAGAGCGGTCATTCTTCGAATCGGGACACTCGCTGGACACCTCTTTGAACTGTGTTCCTTTGCCGCGTTCCTGGCCCCGCGCCCGAAAGGTGCAAATCCGTACCATCCCACAGCAAGGCACTCACCAAAATGGCAGACCCAACGGTGCTGGTATTTCCAGGGTGGTAGTTCTCCTATTGACAGGGACTCGTGGGCGCGTGTGGGACTCGAAACGGGAACGTGCAGTGCAAAGCAGTTACATACACATCGTTGGTTTACTCTGGTCCTCCTCTTCCTCTCCCTCGTCGTCCTCATCCGCGTCCGCGTCCTCCTCCGCCTCCTCCGCCTCCTCCGCCTCCTCCGCCTCTTCCGCCTCCTCCGCCTCCTCCTCCTCCTCCTCCGCCTCCGCCTCCGCCTCCGCCTCCGCCTCCGCCTCCGCCTCCGCCTCCGCCTCCGCCTCCGCCTCCGCCTCCGCCTCCTCCTCCGCCTCCGCCTCCGCCTCCGCCTCCGCCTCCGCCTCCGCCACCGCCTCCGCCTCCGCCTCCGCCTCCGCCTCCTCCGCCTCCGCCTCCGCTCCGCCTCCGCCTCCGCCTCCGCCCTCCGCCTCCGCCTCCGCCTCCGCCTCCGCCTCCGCCTCCGCCTCCGCCTCCGCCTCCGCCTCCGCCTCCGCCTCGCCTCCGCCTCCGCCTCCGCCTCCGCCTCCTCCTCCGCCTCCTCCTCCACCTTCCCCCCTCCTCTCCTCCTCCTCCTCCTCCCCTACCTCCTCCTCCTCCTCCTCCTCCTCCTCCTCCTCCTCCTCCTCCTCCTCAGCATCCCTTCCCTCCTCTTATTATTATGTGTATGATTCCTACTATTGTATTACCATTCGCATTCTTATTAGTATGATTCGTCATGTTATTATCATTACTCTTGTTATTCGTATTATTCTTCATATTATTAATATTATTATTAGTATTATTATTAATAGTAGTACCAGTACGATTATTAATCATAATAATATTACTAGTAGTGGTATAAGTATTAGTAGTAGTAGTAGTAGTAGTAGTAGTAGTAGTAGTAGTAGTAGTAGTAGTAGTAGTAGTAGTAGTAGTAGTAGTAGTAGGAGTAGTAGTAGTAGTAGTAGTAGTAGTAGTAGTAGTAGTAGTAGTAGTGGTAGTAGTAGTAGTAGTAGTAGTAGTAGTGGTAGTAGTAGTAGTAGTAGTAGCAGCAGCAGCAGCATTATTATTGTCCGTATTATTAGTAGTCGTAGTACTAGTATTATTAGCAGTAGTAGTAGTATGATTAATATTATTATCAATAGTATTATTAGTAGTAGTAGTAGTAGTAGTAGTAGTAGTAGTAGTAGTAGTAGTAGTAGTATGATTCCCAGTATGGTTATAATTATTATTATTATTAGTAATATTAGTAATAGTAGTGCTAGTTTCATAAATACTAGTATTATTATTATGACTAATAGTAGTAGTTTTAGTTGTACTGTTATTACTAATATCAATATTATTATTGGTCGTAATATTTCTTCCCTTACTATCGTTACTATTCGTAGTCTTAGTCTTCTTCGTATGAGTAGTCGCCTCCTTCTTATTATTAGTATTGTCAATAGTATTCGTACCAGTACGATCCTTACTATTCTTCGTGTTATTAGTTGTCGGTGTCTTATTAGTCTTAGCATTATTCTTGACATTATTAGTATTATTCGTCTTCTCTCTTTTAAGTATTAGTATGCCTATTCTTCGTGTTATTATTATTCTTGGTAGTGTTATGATTCGTATTCTTCTCCTTCGTCTTAGTATTCGTCGTATTCGGCGTATTCTTCTTCTTAGTCTGATTATTACTACGCTTAATAATATTATTGTGTTCGTATTATGTGCACTCGTATTATTAGTCGTCGTCTTATTCGTCTTATGTTAAGGATACTGAATATCATTACAATTATTAATACTAGTATGAGCACTCGTATTCTTATTAGTCTTATTCGTCTCCTTAGTAGTGTACGATTATTATTATTATTCGTGTTAGTTGTATTCGTCTTATGCTTATTATTAGTATTAGTAGTCCTCTTATTATGCGTATCATTACCCTGCTTATAAATATTCGTCGTGTTATTATTATTAGCCCTAGTCTTCCTAGTATTGTTATTATTAATAGTATTCTTAATACTCTTCTCATTCTTCATGTAAATATTCTTCTTAGTGCTGTTATCTGCATTCGTATTATTATTGCTATGCGCATGCTTCGTCGTATTATTCTTCTTCGTAGTATTACTATTACTCTTGGTAGTATTACTATTATGCTTATGTTTCTGCTTCTGCGTTTGCCTATGCTTCTGTGTCTGCTTCTTCGAATTATTATTAGTATTCGTATTGTTTTTCTTCCTCCTCTTCCTCTTCCTCTTCCTCCTCCTCCTCCTCCTCCTCCTCCTCCTCCTCCTCCTCCTCCTCCCCCTCCTCCTCCATAGTCCTTCTCCTCCCGAGTCCTCCTCCTCCCTAGTCCTCATCCTCTTCATCCTCCTCCTCCTCCTCCTCATCATCATCATCATCAGCATCATCATCATCACCACCACCACCAGCATCATCATCATCATCACCACCACCACCACCATCATCATCATCATCATCACCATCAGCATCATCATCGTCGTCGTCATCATCAGCAGTATCAACAACACCATCATCAGCATCAGCATCAGCATCATCATCATCATCATCGTCGTCATCAGCATCATCATTATCATCATCATCAGCATCATCATCATCATCATCATCAGCATCAGCATCATCATCATCATCAGCAGCATCATCATCATCAGCATCATCATCATCATCATCACCATCATCATCAGCAGCAGCATCAGCAGCATCATCACCATCATCCTCATCATCACCACCATCATCATCAGCACCATCATCATCAGCACCATCATCATCAGCAGCATCATCATAATCAGCGTCCTCATCAGCAGCAGCAGCATCATCATCGTAGTTTTGGCTCGAGGGAGTTTTGCGGCAGGCTGGCCGTCCCTTGCGCTGAGACTAGCGCTCCGTATGGGATGGAGTGCGATACGGGCGGCGGCCGTCGCTGGCTGCCCAAGGGACCCACGGCGACGGCGGACCCGCGCTGAGCGCTCGGCGGCGCGAGCGCGGGCCGTGCGCGCCGCCGACGCCGCGGGGGCGAAGTGGGAGAGCCGCTGCTCGGCCCTGTCCCATTGCTGCGACGCGCTCGCGGCCGCGCTGGACGCTGAGCGGCAGGCGCGGCCATCGGCCGCCGCCCTGGGCGCGCGCGCGCGGTGGCCGAGACGCTGCAGACGGCCCGCCCCGAGCAACCAAGGCTCCCGAAGGTGCCGCGCTTCCGAGGAATGCCAGGCAAAGCCACCTCGGGGACGGCCGAGCCCGAGACCGCGAAGCACGAGGCTGCCGACGTGCCGTGCGTGGCCAAGCGGATCGTGGTGCACACGGCTTGCACGCCGCTTAGCAGTGCAGCTGGGCCTTTCGAGGCCACCGCGCTGGGCACGCAGCGCGCGGCTGCCAGCCTCGGGTCGGAGCGGCAGGGCGAGGCGGCGGACATCCCGCACGACCTCACGAGCGCGGAGCTCGCGACGCTGGTGGAGATCCTCATGGCGAATCTCGCCGTGGCCACGGGGGGCAAGGACCGCAGCAAGCGGGACCTGAGGCACGCCGCGGCCGTGGACACCGCCGCGGAGCCCACCCGCGCGGCGGACGCCTCCGAGCCGAAGGAGGGCGAAGCGGAGCCAGGCGCAGTAGCGCCCGCTGGGCTGGTCGGCGGGGGCCGCCCCGAGACGAAGGGGGGTCGAGGCGGGGCCAGGCACGGATGCGTCCGCAGCGTTGGTCGTGGGGGCACTCGTCATGGCCGCGGAGCTCGTCGCGAGGCTCATGGTGGCCGTGACGCGGCCGTGGTGCCCGTTGCGGCGTTCGCCGCGGAGATAGGGGCCCGCCGTGCCCCTCGTCATCGCGGAGTGGGAGCTCGTCGCGGGGCCCGTCATGGAGCTCGGGGTCGTCGTGGACCGCGCAGCCCTGGTGCTGGAGGGCGTCGCGGGGCTGCCCGTCACGGAGTGGGGGCACGTCGCGTACCCTACCGCCCTGGAGCGGGAGCTGGTCGCCGTGGACCTGCCCGTCACGGTGCTGGAGCTCTATTCGGGGCTCGTCACGAAGGTGGGGCTTTTCGGGGACCTCGCTATCCTGGAGCTCGAGCTCGTCGCGGAGCTCAGCAGGGCGCTGGAGCACATCGGGGACCGCATCGTCTCGGCGCTGGAGGCCGTCGTGGAGCTGGCCATCATGGGACAGGAGCTCTACGTGGGCCTCGTCGGCTCGGGGCTGGAACTCGTGGCGTTCTTGGACGTGGAGCCCGTCGTCGTGGAGGCCGTCCCGGAGCTGGAGCCCGTGGTCGTGGCGCTGGCCGTCATGGAGCGGGTGCTCGCCGCGGCCCCCGCCACGGAGCGCGTGGGGCCTACCGCAAGGCCACCCTTCATGGCCAACATGGTCGTGGCGGAACCCACCAGGGAGATGGAGCTGGAGCCCGTCGTGGGGCTGGAGCCCGTCGTCCTGCAGCTGGAGCTCGGCGTGGAGCGCGTCGTGGAGCTCGCGGCCACCCTGGAGTTGGAGCCCGCCGTGGAGCTCATCACGGAGCTCGGGCTCGCCGCGGAGCCGCCCGCCCCAGAGCTGGAGCTCGGCCTCGGAGGGAGGGCCCGAGATCCTGGAGCGGGCCCGCGGGGCCTGCACCGCCCAGGCCCCCGACGGGCCATCCACCGAAGACGGCGCCGCGGGACCGTGCGGCGTGGCCGAGGCGAGGGCGCCCGTCAGCACGCCAGCTCGGCGCCTGGACGGGGTCGAGGGAGGCGCGGCGGCGGAGGCATGCTGCCCAGCCGGCCACCGCCTCAAGAAGGGGCTCCGTGAGTGCGCCGTCTGCCGCACGCTGCTCGCGTCGACCGCGCCTGCTAAGGTAGGGCCCGCTGGGCGCGGCTCGGAAAGCTCGGCCGTCGGCCCCATGGCGGTCGTCGGCGGTCCTCCGTCGGGGTCTGAGGGCTCTCGCGTCCGCCGAGCCCGCGAGGGCTGGGGCAGAAGGAGGCGGCCTGACCGCGATGCTCCTGGTGGCCTCAGACGCCAGGGATCATAGCGGGGGGCTGCCCCAATCTGGCGTCTCGGGTCCATCCTTCGTCGCCTCGGCCTGGCTTGGGCCCCGCGGGGCCCTTGTGATCGTGCACGCCGAATGCAAGGTGGCTGAGCCGAGCACTGCTCCCAGACCACTCTGGCCTTACCGATCATCATCATCATCATCATCATCATCATCATCATCATCATCATCATCATCATCATCATCATCATCATCATCATCATCATCATCATCAGCATCATCATCATCATCATCACCACCACCACCATCATCATCATCATCATCATCATCATCATCAGCAGCAGCAGCATCATCATCAGCATCATCATCAGCATCAGCATCATCAGCAGCAGCATCATCATCATCATCATCATCATCATCATCATCGTCATCATCAGCAGCAGCAGCATCATCATCATCATCATCATCAGAATCAGCATCATCATCAGAAGCAGCATCAGAATCAGAATCATAATCAGCATCATCATCAGCATCAGCATCATCATCATCAGCATCATTATCATAATCAGCATCACCATCATCATTAGCAGCAGCATCATCATCAGCATCATCATCAGCGTCATCATCGTCATCATCAGCATCGTCATCATCATCATAATCATCATCAGCATCATCACCATCATCACCATCACCATAAGCATCATCAGCGTCATCAGCATCATCATCCTCATGATCATCATCATCATCAGCATCATCATCTTCAGCATCATCATCGGCAATATCATCATGATCAGCATCATCATCAGCAGCAGCATAATCATCATCATCATCATCATCAGCATCATCATCATCATCCGAATCCTCATCCTTATCCTCATCCTCCCCACTTCAATAGATCAGTTCGCACTGACCCAGGGCTTGTGGAAACTCGGCGACTCGAACCCGCGGTTGCGAAGGCGCACGCCCAGTGAGTCAAACTGAAACGGTCTTGCCGTCAGTCTCGCATCATTGTCCCCATCCCCGTCGTCCTCCTCAACTGTTTTGCTCTCGTGCGTTTGCGCATCGCCTTACTTCAAAGGTCCTCACCACGCACGTTTCGTGCCACGCGTTGGCGGCAACACGTGCGCTAAGAACAGGTTCGCTGGCGTGATGCGCGGCGCATGTGGCGACCACGCAAATCAGACAAAGTTCGGCCGGGTTCAATAGATATCGTCCCGCACGTGCGTGTCGCGTCCGGACAGTCGAGTCCCAATTGCTTCGAAATTTGGCTGCCATATGCTCCGTGCGCTTCCGGAAGCTAACAACCCAGCCGAATCGAAACCAGTCGCGTTCCGTCTTGTTGCGCGCGCGGCGCGGCCACGCATGGCACACCTCAGCTGGGCAATCTGGCGCGAGCGACAAGACAAAACTCAGCGGCCTCGAACAAATCGCGTCGTTGTCTGTTCTGCGCGTGGCGTGGCAGACAAGGGTAAGCCCTGCTGCCTCGAAAGTCGCGTCTGTCTGCCGCGGGTGCGTCGCAGCAACAAGACAACTCAGCAGTTTCGCAAAAAAGTGCGTCGGTATGCTTGGCGCGAGTGGGTCGCATGCATGACAATGCTGAGCGGCCTTCGAAGAAGATCGAGTCGGCGCGTCTGCAGCGCGTCGCGCAACAGGCAGGAGAAAACTCAGCTGCCTCGAGAATCCCACCAGCCCTCTGCGCGACTGGTGGTCTAACGATGTCTTTTTTCCTCATCCACAACCCCTTCTTCCCCTTCGGGGAGGTGTTTACCCCTCCCCCTACCCCCTTCCCTGGACCTGGACGGAGGGTTTCGCGAGAGGTTGGAGCGTCCAAGATTGCCCAAGATGGCTCCAAGAGGGCCTCAGAGAGGCCAAAATTGCCTCCAAGATCGCTCAAGATAGCCCAGCATGGCTCAAGATAGCCAACAAGATACCTCCAAGATGCCCCAAGAAGGTTTCAAGACGAATCCAAGTGCTTTGGGAGACCCCTCAGGACCTCCCCGAAAAGTCCTTCAAAAACCTAGGAAAACCAATGATTTTTAGCATTTCGCCTTTTCGCTTCCGATGCGCTTGTGAGGCCTCAACATGGCCCCAGGATTCGCCCGCTTTGTTTCACTCTGTGTGTCTCTTCGTCCCTTTCCCCATCAGCTCTCATGGGCAGGGCTCCTGAATGGGCTGGTGGGGATTATTTTTCCGTCGCAGCCGCAGGCGAAGGCGCCCGCAGCGGGTCGAGTCGGCTCGGGCTACGAGCAAACCTAATTGCGGGCGCTCGCGCAGAAGAAAGCAGGACCTACCGCCGGGGGGCTGGTGGGGATTCGCGAAGCATAAACAGCAGTGGGCGCAGTGGCTCAAGACTGCACGAGCACAGCAATCTCGGGTTTGCAACGCGAGGTTGCGCGCGTGACGCTCTTGGCGGTTGCAGCGCATTGGAGAAGCGGCCGCGCACCCAGGAAGAAATTGACAAACCAAGTGGCGCCCAGCAGGATGTCTTGCTATGCACGACCGCTGCCAGAAACCAAGGTACAGCCCCGCTCGCTTGCAAACGCCAGCTCGCAAAAAAATGCGCGCGATAACACGCACAAAACGGTTCGCAAGTGCTCCCGCGCGCACGCGCAAGCAGCGACACGAGCACCGGCGACAAGCAACACCATGCTGCATGCAGTCATAAATTGCTGTCGCGCGCCACCCTGAGTTCCCAATCCTCCTGTTGGCTCCTCGCCGTAAGCCCGCAGCACCGCGCGTTTCATTATTCTCCTCCCACCCCTCCTCCTGCAAGGCCGCGGCGCGGGTCTGTCGCGGGCACCCGCGCCTGCGCCCGCAATGTCATCCGCCGCCATGCCGACGAACCAGTAGGCGCCTAAAAGCACCCGGCGCCGCGCCAGCTGCCCATTTCGGCACAGCTATTTATTACACGCTTCGCGCTCACAAGGGGGAGCCCCACCTGCGGCCCCAGCGGCAAAGGATCTATGGCAAACGCGTGCCCACCGCAGCACACCCCTCGCACGCGTCGCGCCCCCCACGGAGCTCCACCTACGGCCTCAGAGAAATCTGCATAGCGTGCGCGGGCCGATTGCGGAACGCTACTCGCACGTCTCGTGCGAGCATTCGCAACCAACCCGATGCGGGCCCCCCCCCACACACACCATCCCTTTTTCAAATTATCCTGGCGAATGGCCCCACCATAAGCAATTGTTCGTAACGCGTTGTGGGTGCCGCTTCCGGTTGGGCTCCCTATGGGGCCACGAAACGCTGCCTTGGGCGGGGGAACCGCATGCCACCTGCGCCACTGGGGCGGGCCTTCGGTAGAGCTCCCTATGGGGCCACAAAGCGCTGCCCAAGGTGGGGGGACCGCATGCGAGAGCAGCCACTGGGGCCTTCGGTGGAGCTCCCTATGGGGCCACGAAACGCTGCCCTGGGTGGGGGGACCTGCGAACTGCGCGACTGGGGCCTTCGGTGGAACTCCCTGTGGGGCCACGAAACGCTGCCCTGGGCACGAGAACCGCATGCGAACTGCGCCACTGGGGCCTTCGGTAGAGCTCCCCCTGAGGCCACGAAACGTTGCCCTGGGTGGGGGAACCGCATGCGAACTGCGCGACTGGGGCCTTCGGTGGAACTCCCTGTGGGGCCACGAAACGCTGCCCTGGGCACGAGAACCGCACGCGAACTGCGCCACTGGAGCCTTCGAGGGAGCTCCGTATGGGCCACGAAACGCTGCCCTGGGTGGGGGAACCGCATGCGACCTGCGCCACTGGGGCCTTCGGTGGAGCTCCCTATGGGGCCACGAAGCGCTGCCCTGCGCGGGGGAGGGGGGGGGGGGGGGCGGACCGCATGCGAGAGCAGCCACTGGGGCCTTTTTTTAGTGTGGCCAAGCTTGCGCGGCGCGAGCTCAGGTTCAAGCAGCTGCCAAGGGGGCAGCTGCCAGGCGGCAGGCGAAAGCCTCGGGATGCCGAGCAGCAAAGGAGCGAGCTAGCCAAAAGGGCCAGCCCACCGCTGCCGAGCCAGACCCGTCAGCCTGCCTTCGCCATCGGGCGCGCCAGCTTCGGCGGTAGCCCTTGCCTGATATTCGCGACCTTCTCGAAGCGGTGCTGCAGGCCTCGAGCGGCCCCGGGCAGCTTGCACTCGGCGGACAAGCCCCTGTGCTTGCCGCCTATCACACGGGCATAGCAGTGGCAGCGCGTGCACACTCGATACCCATTTACAGCGCACAGCTCGTGCTCGCCGCCGTCAACCCCTGGAACCCCTGTGCCTGCAGACGCAGAGGCCGAGGCTGCGAGGGGCCCAGAGGGTCCAGGCGGGACAGCAGAGGCCCAAATCTGCCCACTGCCGATCCGCATGCCGCCCTCTGGCGCGTCGAACGGCGCGGGGTCGGCCACAGAAGCAAGCGAGGCCGCCCCCGAGCTGCCACCAGCGCCTCCAGTGGGCCCAGTCGGGCCGCTGCCGTGCCGCGCGCTGACCGCGGGCTCGACAGATGGCGCGGGAGCGGCCTCAAAACCAAGCGAAGCGGCAACCGAAGGGCAAGCGGCATCGCCAACGGCGGGTGCCCCGTCAGCTCGGTCGGCCTCACGCGCGGCCCCGCTCGCACAGGAGCCAGACGCTGCAGCCAGCAGGTAATCGACCTTCCCCTGGACTGTCTTGAGATTCTTGACCCTGGGCTCCCCGCTGCAGCCGATGGAGCCTCGGTCCCCCTCCGCAGGGCTGCGGGCTCTAGAACTGCGCCTCCTTGGGAGCAGCGGTGCGTCCTGCTCGCCAGCCTCGCTCGCCGCCAGCGCTGCAAAGGCTGCGGCTGCTGTGGCCGCCGTCGCCAATGCAGCTCGAGCAGGCCTCTTCCTCACTGCGCCGCCAGAGTGAAGGGGCGCGCACGGCTTGGCCACGCACGGCTTGGCCCAGAAGTGGGCCTTGATGTTGGCGCTGCAGGCGGTCCTCAGGCAGCGCAGGCAATGGATGCCACCGTTGGGGACCTCGACGACCTCGTGGCCCGCGAGGTAGAGGAGGATCTTGCCTTCCCGCTTGGCCGCCGTCTCGTCGGATACATCCGCACGGGCATCTGCAGCCTGGCCCCCAGCAACTGCGACCCAGAAGAAGGCCGCGTCCAGCATGGTCTGCCTTGCGCGAATCACCTGCCTGATCTCGCCGGTGGTCCCCGTGTGACTGGCGATGAACTTGGCACACCGATCTGCTTCTATGTTGCCACGCCTCGCTCTGGCTGTGACCAGCCCTTCATGCACGTGCTGCACCGAGGCGTGGGCCTTGACCTTGACTACACGCAAGCCACCATCGCCGAGCCCTCCGAAGTCCTGAATCGCGTGCCAAACGCGGACCCAGAGCTCGGCCCATGCTGACTTGCTGCTCGCAGTGACCTTCGGCCCGCGAGCGTTGACCCCGTCCACCACAAATGCTGCATCAAAATGAGCCGTCACTGGCGGTAGACTGAACTTGAGGAGCAGGAGGAGTGCCAGCAACTCGCCCCCGTCGATGGACTGCAGTGGCCCCGCCAGCGGTGAGGCGAGAGCTCGCCTGGCTGACCCTGGCCCAGGATCCACGTTGTCATCACCTGGTGGAAGAGCCACCACCGCACATCCAGCACAGGCAATCTGGGCCCCCCCGTCGATGAAGGCGCCGTCGGCGCACAGGTCAGGCGCAGCAAAGGGCACGCCCTCCTCGTAGCCCTTGGTCCACTGCGCGTGCGCAAGGAAGTCGTCGCCAGGCGGTGCCCACCCTGCGCGCGGCTCGGGTAGCCACAACCGCTCGAACAGCGTTTTGATCGTGGTGGAGTCCTCCATGCCCTTGAAGCGCCCCAGCTCTATAGGCAGCGAGAGGTTGGGCCATGCATCCCGGCGCTCCATGTGTCGATGCCACAACGTGCCCAGCTTGCCAGGGCACAGGGAGCATACCGAGTACGAGCTGAGGCCTGCCGCACAGCGCCTCTCATTCAGCCACTGACCGTCAACCAGGCACGATCTGGCGTTCCCAGCCTCGCTAGGGGTCAAAGTCCTCCAGCTCTGCGCCACCTTGGTTGACCCCCGCCCCGAGTTGATCCACCGTCGGACCTGTGGCAAGAAGACTCCCCTAGCTTCGAAGATGCCGTAGTGCGTGGACTTCGCTAGCTGCGCCAGCTGCCAGTGCTCGACGGACTTGGTGACAATCTGCCTCACCGTCCACGGCGAGTGAACAGCCAAGTTGAGCTTCTCGCCAGCCTCGGAGACCCACTCGGTGAAGCCTAGGAGACCCTCCTCTGCAGCGGCTTGACCGCGGCGCCGATCGGCCCGCGCACGTCAGACCAGTTCTTGGCCACCTCCACGTTCCACTCGAAGGTAGACCTGAGCATCGAGGTCGGGATCCACTGCTCCCATACTGCCCGAGCCAACATCATCACGGGCCCAAGCGCGGCGGCGAAAATGGGGTCCAAGGTCTTGGCCCCAGAGAGCATCAGCACTGCAGTGGCGCTCTTGCCCGCTGGCCGAGCTTCTACGGCTCTGACCGTCATGGACCTCATCTTGGACAGCTCGCTCTCGTCGAGGCCTGTGCAGTTGACGCCGTAGAGGGCCGAGGAGTGCAAACCAGTGTAGGCAACCTTGGCCGCCGCTGTGCGCCCTTTCCTCAGCCCAAGAAAACTGCGCACCTTGCCCATGCGCAACTCGACATCGGCGAACCGCTGCTGCCGAATCGCCCTAGCTGCACGTCGCCCTTCAGCATGATCGATGCCCAAGTTCCGCGCGTGGCGCGCGCCTTGCACCCCTGCAACCTCAAGCAGCCGCCTGGAGATATTGCTGCAGACCCCGGTGGAGTTGCCCAGGGCCCTGGACTTTTTGACGGCGGTCTTGAGCTTCACCTGCTGCAAGTGCTGCACGAGGTTCCGCGTGGCACCAACCAGGTCGTCCTGCACTCTCTCAGTGCTGCCCCAGCGCTGCAGCTGGCGCGACAGCCCCGAAATTCGCGACCATCTCGTCCAACGGTTGCAGCAGCATGAGCTTCATGAAGCCCGTGGCAAACGCATCCCCTGCGAGCACCGTCTGGTAGACCTGCAGCTCCTGCGAGCAGCACCCGTCAAGGTGCAGGACCCTCGGAGCGCGGTACAGCGAAACCTGCAGCTTGGCCAGCCACACCGGGAAGCCGTACTTAGTGGCCGCTTGCACCAAGCCCTGATGAGAAACTTGCTCAAACGCTTTACACAGGTCGAGCAGGATGCTGGCAGAACCCCCGTCTTGGTCGGGATGTAGCTCCGCCATCATCGCGACCCACTCGGACCTCGTCTGCTGCTGCCACACCGCTCTGTCGCAAGAGCGACCCGAACAAGCCCACCAGTACGGCCTGTCAGTGTCCTTCTCCAACTTCTGCGTGAAGGGCCGCCTGAGCCTCCCGTGCACTCGTCTCACCGCAACAAGTAGGGCAATGGGGCGAAGGCCTCCGTCGGCCTTGGAACGAAGGCCATTTTTGCAATGAAAGAGCTGGGCCAGTCGGCCTTCGCCTCGATGGCCATGATGAGATCAATGAGCGCCTCGATGCCTTGGTCGTCCATGAGATTGAACTCGCCGGGCCGTAAGCTGTCAAAATTGGACCCAGACTGAGGCCTGAAGGACGAGATCACCTTCCGCAGCTCAGCGACTGACGGCCTATCGGGGCGCTCTCCGAGATCTTCTGGCCACGCAATGCGGTGCCGCGCAGGCTCCTGCTCGCGCTGTGCCGCTACACCCCAGTACCCCGACCACTCGTCCACTAGCGTCTGCAGGCTCTGCTGGATGGTGGACGGTGGCTCGCCGCCTGGCTTGGCGGGCTTCGCGTTCCAGCTCTGCGCCATCTTGGTGACCGCATGGATGCCGCCTGCGCCCGTGGCCACGGAGTGCAGAACCCACTCGCTGTAGTTCTGAGAGGCCTGGTCCATGCCAGCCTCGACCATCTTCTCCGACCAGCTGAAGCAGGCTGCACTGAGCACTGAGAACGTCCAGCTGCGAGAGGGAGAAGCTGCTGGCCCCCGTAGCTATCACGTGAATGGCGCGCTGCAACTCGCTAAGCTCGGACGGGGGCCCGCGGACCAGCTTGCGCAAGGCACGGAGCGCGCCCAGCCTCGTGGGCGGGCGCTCGATCTGCGCAGCATCCCTGAGGCAGACGGCGATCGCCCTGCACCACGTCGATGCACGCCTGACCCTCGGTAGCCTCGGCGGCGACGGCGCCGTAGCCGAAGTGCTCGCCAGCCAGGGTCGCTGCCCTCGGCCTGCGTACCTGTCGCGCTCGTGGTGGAGCCCGCACGCGTCGATTATGTTGACCTCCGCCTGCCCGATGAAGATGCGCCACATGCGGTCCAAGTCGCTGGCGTTGGCGATCTTCTCCCGCACCTCTTCCCAGGCAGGTGCGTGGGCTTGCGAGCAGCACGCTAGCGGCTTGGCCAGCGGGAGCTGCTTCGCAGCGCGCATGACCGCCATGTTACGGCGCCTGCTGGGCCCGAGCAGCTCGAGCGCGACAGGGTAGCGCGGGCTGAGGTCGAGCCCGTGAATGACGCTGGCCTTGGCCCCTCGAAAGCTCCTGGAGACCACGAAGTAGCCGATGGCCCTGCCAGCTGGCCTGCATGTGGCCTCGGCGGGCGCCGCCACCAACGCCTGCGCCTCCGGGGGCCAGCCCGACTCCGCCAAGACCGACGGCCCCATGTTGAAGCCCCCTCCGACGACGAAGGGCCCGCTGGCAGCCTGGAGCGCCCTGAGCACCGCGTACAGCGCATCCGCGTTGCTCTTGTCGAGGCCGACATTGACCTCCAAGTAGATGTTGACCCACGCGATGCCGCCTCTACAGACGCCGTTGAAATGGGAAATGATGGCTCGCCCTGGCACGAGCACAGCTGGCCTGCCAAGCAGGTCGAAAGGCCCGAGCCCGGATGCTGGGGCGCCATCTGCACGAGGCCTCCAATACCCTGGGAGCCTGGCCCAGCGTTGATCGCTGGCGCTGCCTCCGAGACCCATCCGAGCCTGCGGAGCTGACCTTGTACGTCATGTGTGCGCCGCGAATCCAAGTGCGTCTCCTGGACGGCCACGAAGTCGCAGTGCCTGACAGTAGAGGTGCCCAGCAGGTTGGCGAACCGAGACCAGGCGTTGCAGTTGACTGCAAGCCCGACCCACCACTTGCCTTGCTCGTCCGACCCGCGGGGCAGGGTCGACGACCGACTGCCGCCGATCGCCAAGCTGCTACCCTCCCGTGGTGCGTGACCGCTTGGCAGCCCTGAGGGTGTCGAGCGCTTCCTGGAGCCGCTTCCTCTCGTTGTCGTCTGACGCACTGCCGAGGAGCCCTCCTGGATCGTCGCAGCCCATGAACTTGTCGAAAACGTCCCCTTCTGGCTGGGCCATAGGGGTGTCCGCTTGATCGGCCCCGCCAGCCGCACCTGCACCTGCTCCTCCAGCTCCGCTTGCGGCATGGCCGCCGCGCTGCTGTT
Organism: Prorocentrum cordatum; assembly: GCA_963575745.1. NCBI lineage: Eukaryota > Dinophyceae > Prorocentrales > Prorocentraceae > Prorocentrum > Prorocentrum cordatum. The sequence continues at coordinate 2,016 of CAUYUJ010017995.1, read as the reverse complement.
CAGGCCCAGGGGGAGGGACTGCGGTTGCGGCCGAAGTGGCCATCTCGCCCAGGAGCGTGGCGAGGCTGCCCACGACATCCGCCCCGGACTTGCCCTCGGTGTCGATGGTGGCGACCTTCTCTTTGAGCGTGTGGATGGTTTCCTCCACTGTGGTGGCCGAGTAGAGCTGGGCCGCCTGCTTCTTCGCCTCCTCGAGCTCCGCCTTGCGGTCAGCGAGGGCCTTCTCCGCGTCCGCGAGCGCCTCCAAAGCCTTGCGCGAGTTCTCCAAGAGACGTTCACGCTTGGCTGCTGCGTCGGCGACGGCGAGGGAGGCTTGGTCGACTGCCAAGGGGAGATCCCGCGCCTATGCGCCCAAGACCCCAGCGGCTGCCTTTCGGCGCGCCAGCTCGACCTTGGCACGACTGCTGCGGGAGAGGACGTCCTTGACGAGGTCGTACGACTCCAGCGCCATGGCGGCGTAGGCGGCGATCTCCTCGGGACCAAGGGCGACGGTGATGCTGGCATTGGGCCCTCCTCCGTTAGGTCCGAGCCCTTTGCCTCCACGACGGTGATGCTGGCATTGGGCCCTCCTCCGTTAGGTCCGAGCCCTTTGCCTCCACGCCCTTTGCCGCCGCCCTTTGGCCCTTTGTGCCAAGGAGCTCCTTCCCCTCAGCCTCCGACTGCCCACTTGCCACGCGGCTCGATGTCGGCGTCGTTCGCAGCGGGCACGTTGCGGTCCGAGTGCGTGCCCTTGCAGCCAGCCCTGATGCAGAGTGAGAGGTGCCGCATGCGAGAGCAGCCACTGGGGCCTTCGGAGGAGCCCCCTATGGGGCCACGAAACGCTGCCCTGGGTTGGGGGAACCGCATGCGAGAGCAGCCACTGGGGCATTCGGTGGAGCTCCCTGTGGGCCACGAAGCGATGCCCTGGGTAGGGGAACCGCATGCGAGAGCAGCCACTGGGGCCTTCGGTGGAGCCCCCTATGGGGCCACGAAGCGCTGCCCTGGGCGGGGGGGGACCACATGCGAGAGCAGCCACTGGGGCTTTCGGTAGAGCTAGCTCCTTATGGTGCCACGAAACGCTGCCCTGGGTGGGGGAACCGCCTGCAAGAGCAGCCACTGGGGCCTTCGCTGGAGCCCCCTATGGGGCCACGAAGCGCTGCTGGGGCGGGGGAACCGCATGCGAGAGCAGCCACTGGGGCCTTCGGTGGAGCCCCCTATGGGGCCACGAAACGCTGCCCTGGGCGGGGGGACCACATGCGAGAGCAGCCACTGGGGCCTTCGGTGGAGCTCCCTATGGGCCACGAAGCGCTGCCCTGGGCGGGGGAACCGCATGCGAGAGCAGCCACTGGGGCCTTCGGCGGAGCTCCCTATAGGGCCACGAAACGCTGCCCTGGGTTGGGGGACCGCATGCGAGAGCAGCCACTGGGGCCTTCGGTGGGGCTCCTTATTGCGCCACGAAGCGTTGCCCTGGGTTGGGGAACCGCATGCGAGAGCAGCCACGGGGGCCTTCGGTGGAGCCCCCTATGGGGCCACGAAGCGCTGCCTTGGGTGGGGGAACCGCATGCGAGACAAGCCACTGGGGCCTTCGGTGGAACTCCCTATCGGGCCACGAAGCGCTGCCCTGGGTGGGGGAACCGCATGCGAGAGCAGCCACTGGGGCCTTCGGTGGAGCCCCCTATAGGGCCACGAAACGCTGCCCTGGGCGGGGGAACCACATGCGAGAGCAGCCACTGGGGCCTTCGGTGGAGCTCCTTATGGGGCCACGAAGCGCTGCCCTGGGTGGGGGAACCGCATGCGAGAGCAGCCACTGGGGCCTTCGGTGGAGCTCCCCTTTCGGGGCTCCACTTACGGCGCCAATGGCAAAGGTCGCATGGCGCACGCGGGCCCATTTCGGCACACCCCTTCACGATCCGTACCCACTAAAGAAGTCCACCTGCGGCCAAAGTGGCTCCATATCATAATCATCACCACGACCATCATGACCATCACCACCACTATCAACATACTAAGTATCATGGGTGGAAGAAACCAAGGATC
>CAUYUJ010017994.1:199935-217997 GCA_963575745.1 Prorocentrum cordatum | reverse complement strand
GGCCATGGAAGAGCTAAGTCATGAGGCCTTGGCGCTGTCGTGAAGCAGTATCGAAACTTCATGCGAAGCCGATTCGCAATCAGCAAAACCAACTGATCACAAGAGGGGTTACCACACCTGGCGATTGGGAAGACGTGTATGGTTTACGGGCTTGGTTACCACACCTTGCGATTAAAAGGCCGAGGGAGTTCTCGCAGTTTGGGTTACCACGCCTTGCGATGGATGTGCGTGAGGGGTGGCACCGAATTTCAGAAATGTGGCAAATCCCTTGTGTTTTTGGACCCTGACCCCGCGGATCTGCGTGAGGGGTGGCACCGAATTTCAGAAATGTGGCAAATCCCTTGTGTTTTTGGACCCTGACCCAGCGGATCTGCGTGAGGGGTGGCACCGAATTTCAGAAATGTGGCAAATCCCTTGTGTTTTTGGGCCCTGACCCCGCGGATCTGCGTGAGGGGTGTCGATTTCGAGCCCCCCCAGCAATTCAGACAACGCGCCCAGGAGACGCTAAAAGTCTTGTTTGGGCCTCCCCCCCCCTCGCGCGGTCAATCAACTAGTTACAGTAACCAGCAAGAAGCAGAACTGTAACACTGGAAACTACAAGCTACAACTGGCACAGGAAACTGCGAACCCGCGCCTACAGCCTGGTGGCCCCACAAGGGGGCCGGCGAATATATATATATATATATATATATATATATATATATGTATATATATACACACTAGTATGGACCCGTGGATTGGGCGGATCGAAGCATGGTGGCGCGCGCTGGGTGGTGCGACGCTGCCAGCTAGTGCCGTAGATCCCCTGAAGCTTGTTCTAGTGTTGCTCCCCCACCGAAGGCGCCCAATGCATCGAAACGGGGGCCGGAGTGTTCGAGCTTCGCAAAAGGCAGGAATTCAGGCGTCCAGGCCCGAGCAACGTTGGAAGATTTGCGCCGGGATCGCGGCGGACGCGGGAGCGGGTTCGAGCAAACGCGGCGCCGTCTCGGGCCGCGTCGGAGGCGTCGGAACGGCGTCGCGGCAAAGTAGGGAGCGCAGCGGGGCAGCCCCAGGGCCACCGGAGCGTCAAACCATGTATTGTTTTGCGCCTGCGAGGGGCCTCTCGCCTTTCGTCCGCCCCACTCTGTTGGAAGCAATTCTGAAGCTTCTTGGGAGCCGTTCGGAAGCTCTACGGGGGCTGTTTTGGGTTCCTCGGGGGCTTCTCGGAGCCCTCTTGGGCCGGCAGGGCGCCTCGTGGGCCGGCTTGGGGCCGTCTTGGGCGCCTATCGGGCCGTCTTGGGGCCATCGTGGGCTGTCCTGAGCCCCTTTTGGGGCCTCTCGTGGGGTCCTCTAGGGTCGTCTGGGGCGCCTCTTGGGCCGTCCTGGGCCCGTCTGGAGCCATCTTTGGGCCCTCTTGAGGGCCGTCTTGGGCGATCTTGGAAGCCTCTGGGGCCGTTGTGGACGCTTCGAAGAGCAAGAAGCCGAATCTGTTGAAAATGTCAACTTTCCGAAGGGAATGTGACGACTTTAGCTTGAAGGAACCCTTTCGGGGGACCCGTTGGACTCGCCTGGGATCGTCCGGGGGCGTCTTTGGGGCTTTTGGGACCGTCTGGAGAGCATCTTGGGCCGCCTGAGATCGCTTCGGGGCCTCCATAGGCCGTCTCGGGGCTGTCCTGGGCCCCTCTTGGGCCTCTCGTGGGGTCCTCTTTCCCATGTGAATTTGCATTCACCGTAGTGATACTCAGAGTTGATCGCGTCATGGCAGGCGACAGGATACTCTCACTGGGTACGGGCCTTCTTGACCACCTTCCACTTGTTCCTGACCTGCCGCAGGCGCTTGGCGGCCGCCCGCATTCCAGACTCATCAGAAGGATCAGGAATAGGAACACCCATCTCCTGCAGGAAATTCCGAAGTTCTTCAGCCGAGGCCTCATCCACCTCCTGGTCGACGGCTTCCTCCTCCTCGTCCTCGTCGCCCATCTTGGCGTCGTCGGCAGCCGCCGCACCTCCTCCTGCGCCGGCTGCAGCCTCGCTGGCTGCAGCAGCTGCCCGCCCGGCGGCGGCCTGCTCCTGCCGTTCGGCATGGTGCCGGCGCAGCTTCGCCACCACGACTTCCACCTCAGCTTGGAGCTCAGGCCCAGCACCAACGTCGATAAGACACTGAGCCATACGAGACAACGTCCATGTGCCTGGCTCTCCTGCCTGCTCAGCGCCAGGCGGGGCCGCCGGCGCCGCAGGCAGGCTGACGCACAGCTGCGCCCGCTGGCTCTGGAGCTCGAGCAGTGCCGCGCACTGTTGTTTGAGCATGCCGTCCTGCTCTTCCAGCTCCGCCTTGAGCTCATCGAGCTGCTTCTGTTTAGCATCGCGGGCAGCTTGCTGCTTGGCGAGCTGCTGCTCCGCTCGATTGATCTTGAACGTGAGCGCTTGACCCGCTGGGGCGCAGGCTTCTCCTCGAAGAGCTGGCTCCGTAGCTTGTCGCGCTCCGCCTTGTAGCCGCCCACCAGCGCCTGCACCTCGGAAGCAGCGATGCCAGCCAAGCTCTGGATGAGGCCATCCAGCTTAGCAATGCGCTCCTTGGTAGGTGACTCGCTGGTGCCCCCATCGTCGGCGTCCAGCTCGACCACACGTGGTTTCGTCTTGGCCTCCTTGAGCTCGATCTTGAGCTGAGAGACCTGCTTCTGCATGGCCGCCAGCTGCGTTGCAAGCGGCCCGCCGTCCTTCCACGGCGCCTTGCGCGTGGAGACCGACGGGCCACCATCTGGTGGCGGCTTGCATTTGAAAGCCACCGCTTTGGGCATACCGCAGCTGTGGCATGAGAGTTTATCCGCGTAGTTGACGAAGGGCTTGCCGTCGCGCCCAGAGCACCACTTGCAACACCACTTCGTCCTGTTGTCGTCCCGCTTCCCGCTGGCTCCAGCCCCACGCCCGGCCGCCGGTGGCACCATCGCTGCGACAAGGCCCCCCCTCAAGGAGTGAATCACACTCGGGAGCACAGCAAACGGCGGCCACGCAGGCCAGGAGGAGAAGACTGAAAGTTGTTATCTTGATAACAGCAAGCCGGAGAAGTTTTGGCTCAAAGCGCGACCCCTCGCGCTCAAGCCGCCCTCTCGGACTCGCGGTCGTCGGAATCGCATTGCCTTGAGCCAAAATGGCTACGGATGTGTGTGTGGGCGTGTGTGTGTGTGTGTGTGTGTGTGTGCGTGTGCGTGTGCGTGTGCGTGTGCGTGTGCGTGTGCGTGTGCGTGTGCTTGTCTGTGTCCATGTGTTGGATGTGGAGCCGATCGATGTGCTGCCTGAAGCAGGTGACATGTAAAAGCAACGGGCCCCAACGCCCACATCTTTTGGCAACTCGAAGCCGTCGCGCTGGAGCTGGCTCATCGTTTTGTTGCCCCCTGATGCCGCTGCTCGGCCCCAGGATCGTCAGAGGGTCCAGGGGAAGGGGGCCGAGAGTTCCAGAGGTCAGCGACTCAGAGGAAGCGGGCTGTCGGAGGGCTGGTTGCCCACCAGCCTTTGCCGTCGAAAGGGGGGCCCCGTGGCAGAGATTAGAAGGGCAACGCGACGCGATGACGGAGAAGTCCCGACCCTTTCCCCAGGGCCAGTTTGTCGTCCCGAGTTGTTTTATCGACGTCCTCGCTCAGCGAGGGCCCCCGCAGGCCAGAGACGGCAAACAGTAGTTAGTCCCGTCGCGATTCGTTTCACGACGCGAGTATTTCTGGGGTGCCTCTCTCGACGTTGCGAAGAGACTATGCTGCAGCAGCCTCGATCACGCCGCCGCCCGCGTGCCCGCGTGACAGCGCCCCGCGGGAGCCAAGTAGGACCGCGATGAGCAGCTGGAGTTCGAGCGCCAGCTGAAGGCCCAGGAACAGCAGCAGAAAAAGAACGAGGAGGCGTGCCACCCTCCCCCATCCTCCTCCTGCTGCTGCTCCTCCTCCTCCTCCTCCTCCTCCTCCTCCTCTCATCCTCCTACCTCTCCTCCTCCTCCCCGCCCCCTCCTCCCCCTCCTCCTCTCCTCCTCCTACTCCCTGCCTCCTCCCTCCTCATCCTCTCACCTTCCCCCCCTCCTCCCCTCCTCCTCCTCCATCCTCCCCTCCTCCTGCTGCCGCTCCTCCTCCTAGCTGCTGCTGCCTCCTCCTTCCCCTTCTCCTCCTCCGCCCTCCCCTCCTCCTACCTCCTCCTCCTCCTTCCTTATCCTCCTCCTCCTCCTCTCTCCTCCTCCTCCTCCCTCCTCCTCCTCCCTCCCCTCCGCCCTCCTCCTCCCTCCTTCTCCCTCCTCCTCCCTTTTCCCCTCCCCCTCCTCCCCTTCCAGCTTTTCGTCTTCCTGCTCACCTCTTCCTCCTCTCCTCCCTACCTACCCTTTCCCCAGCCTCCCTCCCATTCGCCCCACCATTCCTCCAGGCGCGCAGCAGAAGAACAAGGAGACCGACGCGGCGCCCCCTCGGTGGCGCCGTTGGGATGCCTTGGAGGGAGGATGTGCGGCTGCAGTTGCGCTGATGAGGTGATAAGCGCTGAGGGCTTGCGCAGGCTCCCAGTCAGACATACCAGGACGCACTCTCGCACCTCGCCACTCCTTCTCCTTCTTTCCACCTCATCCTCCTCCCTCTCTTCCTACTCCTTCCTCCCTCCTTCCTTCCCCTCACCCTCACCCTCCTCCTCCTCCTCCTCCTCCTCCTCCTCTACTTTCCGCCCCCTCCTCTCCTCCTACATACCTCCTCATCCTCCTCCTCCTCCTCCCTCCTCCTCCTCCTCCTCCTCCTCCTCACCTCTCCTCCTCCTCCTCATCCTCAATCCTCCTCCTCCTCATTCCTTGCTCCTCCCATCACTCCTTTCCCTCCGCTCCTCCCTCCTTTCCCTCCGCTCCTCCTCCGTCGCCCTCTGCCTCCTCCCTCCTCCCCATCTTCCCTCCTCCTTCTCAGTCCTCCTCGTCCTTCTGCTGCCGAGGGGACCGGCTGGAAATCGTTCTCGGCTCCCTGGGGCACGGCGGCGGACGACCTCATTCGCAAATGTTGCCTCGATGGCCGCTTCATTTCTGAAGATTGTCGCATCTACCCGTCAAACTTGTAGCGGCTAGTGTTTGGCAGTCCTTCTTCTTCCCTCCCCCTTACCCTTGAGTCGGGCCCATCCCCCTACAGGGGGATTTTCGACAATGTGACAAACATGAACAATACCCCAAAAATAATCAAAACATAGTCCAAGAATAGTCTGGGGACTATTTTTTGAGTATTGTTTGACCTTTTGGGGGTATGTTTGGGGTATTTTGCATTTTTCGTCGAAAATCTCCCTGTAGGGGGACACGCCCGACATAACCTTACCCCTGCCCTTCCGCTTCCGCTTCCCCTCACCCGGGCTTCTCTTCTTAGCCCCTCCTCTTGCTCCTCCTCCTCCTTCTCCTCCTCCTGCTCCTCCTCTTCTTTTCCACAATTGCATAATCTGAAAACTATTATCATTCCCCCGACTATGTCTGGATAGTGTCCGCCCCTTTTTGGTTATATGTGTTTTGCAATTGTTTGGTGCGAGCGAGCTATTATTTTGTTATCTGAGTCCGATACCTCCGCGTTTTTTTTACACGTGCGAACCTGAGTGTCACATGTTAGTTTACCATCCGATCGTTTTCCAGTCTTTCACGAATGGTGCTCTCGCTGCAGCCTGGGCCCATTTTCGGATCGGCGCTGTGCTCCCGTTGTTCAGACTGGCGCTCCTGCTCCAGCGTGGGCCATTTTTCCTGGATCCCACATGTTTCGCAGGTCTCGCAGGCGCCACAGGTCCTACAGGACCAACACGTGTCGCAGGTCGCCCCGCAGGTCCCACGGGTCCCGCTGTTCTGACGGGACCCGCAGGTCCCACAAGTCCCAAAGGTGTCGCAGGCCTCGCGTGCCCCACGAGCCCAACAGGTCTGGCAGGTCCCGCAGGTCTCACTCTGTAAGAACGGTTTTTTGAAGGCAGATCTGCCTTCAAAAACGGTTTTTTGAAGGCAGATCTGCCTTCAAACAATCGTTCTTACAGAATTGTTTGTAAGAACGGTTTTTTGAAGGCAGATCTGCCTTCAAAAAACCGGTCTTACAGAGTAGACCAATTTTTTGAAGGCAGATCTGCCTTCAAAAAACCGTTCTTACAGAGTAGACCAATTTTTGAAGGCAGATCTGCCTTCAAAAAACCGTTCTTACAGAGTAGACCATTTTTTTGAAGGCAGATCTGCCTTCAAAAACCGTTCTTACAGAGTAGACCAGTCTTTCCTCCTTGCAGGTAGAGTGCGAATCCAGAGCCAATTTAGGCTCAAGCCTGATGAGCCGCTGATTGCGGCGAAAGCTAGCACCAGCCAAGAGAAGCAGCGAACCTGAAAAAAGTGGGTCTCGTAGGTCCTGCCGATGCCACGGGTCTCGCAGGTTACACAGGCCCCACCGTTCTCACAGGCCCCACAGGTCCCAGAGGTTCCACGGGTCCCGCAGGGTTCGCGGGCCTCACAGTCCCCACAGTCTACAGGGGTCCCCCAGGTCGCAGAGGTCCCATAAGTTTACCGCTCCCGACTGCGCATAGCACGATGTTTTTTGTTTTGTGTGGAGCCCCAGGTCTCACCGAACGCGTTCCAGTACTACTCGCAAAGTGCCTACTCGCAAACGTCAGGAAAAAAGACATGTCTTCCTCGATGTAAGGTATCGTAAATCCCCCGCGGCGGATCCAAGCCTTGTGCGAGTAGTTATGTTGCGAGCAGTGGAGCGCGCTTGTCCAAGGTCGGCTATGGCACGCGTCCATGGATGAAGACATATCAGCGCAGTGGGAAGGAGTGGGAGGGAGGGATGGGATGTCAGACAGGGCGCGAGAGCACCTCGCTTGCCCCTCCTGTCCCTCCCCCTCCAACCTCTTACTCCTCCTCCCCTCCTCCCCTCTCCCTCCCCTCCTCACTCCTCCCCTCCCCCGCACACCTCCTCACTCCTCCTTCTCCTCCTCCTACTCCTCCCCTCCTCCTCCTCCTCCTCCTCCTCCTCCTATCCTCCTCCCCCTCCTCCTCCTCCTCCTCCTCCTCCCCCCTCCTCCTCCTCCCCCCTCCTCCCTCCCCTCCTCACTCCTCCTCCCCCCCCCACCTCCTCACTCCTCCTCGTGATGTGAGGTAGCGAGCCGCTCTCACGGGGCCACCTCGGAGCTCGGTCCTTGAGCTGCGTGGTATGCCCACTGCCGGCCTTAGTGAGAAGGCAGGGCTATAGCACAGCAACTCGCAGTGGATTTTGACAGTATCGCGTAGGTCACCTGAGTAGGTGCTCTGCCGTTACACCCCCTTATGCGGATGTCCTGTCCTGTCCTCATTCCTCCTGCTCCTCCTCCTCTTCTTCCTCCATTCCTTGTCATAACTTCTCCCTATCGCACTCCGAGGCCATCTTTTAGGGCGGGCTGGTCGTTTCGCTTGAGACTTCCTCGCCATGTATGGTCCTGAGGTTAGAAGTGGCAACAGTTTGACAGATGGAGGGCGGGCCTTTTTCAGAATGTGGCTCTCGTCTTAGCGCCGCGCATATTCGTGTTGCGAGAACTTCATGGATTGAGGGCGGGCCGTTTTCAAACTGTGGCTCTTGCCTTAGCGCCGCGTACACTGGTTTGAAGAATTGGAAAGGGTTTCACGGATTGAGGGCGGTTCCTTTTAAAATGTGGTTCTCGCCTTAGCGCCGCGCTGAATTCGTTTTTAATAGTTGCAAAAGTTTCACGGATTTCCATGGTCAGCGTACCAGACATGGTGTTTTGATTTGCGTTTTGGAAGGATTCAGGGCTATGAGGGTACAAGAATTACGTTGATTCGCGGTGTTGAAGTCCCAGGACTGGCGATCTGGCGCGATTCGATATCGTCAAGACGTAACAGTCAGGTTGATCCGTGGCGTTCGAGTCCCGAGAATAATGTTTGGGCATGCTTCAGGGTCTTCAAACGCTTGTCTTCCAACGAGGCAGTTCCTCATTGGAAACAACTCGTTGTAGGGGCCTATGAAGATGGTTCTTCGAGGGAGGTTGTATTCCAGCATCGTTAATGACTCTCGGGTTTACACTGGTCTTTTTTCTCCTCCTCCTCCTCCTCCTCCTCCTCCTCCTCCTCCTCCTCTTCCTCCCCTCCCTCGCACCTCGCTTGCTCCTCTGCTCCTCTGCCCCTCTACCTCCCACCTCCTCGCTTGCCCCTCTGCCCCCCCCACTCATTGCAGGTTCGTGACTGAGTCTGATGCCGGCGCCCCGTCGACAATGTTCTTAGCCCCATGCAGGGCCCTCCCTTGGGACGTCATAGGTGCGTTTTCGCTTCCGCTTCCGCTTCCCCTCCTCCTCCTCCTCCTTTTCTTTTCCTCTTCTTCTCTTCTTCCTCTCTCTCTCCTCCTCGTCCTCTCGCCTCCTCCTCCTCCTCCTCCCTCCTCCTCCTCCTCCTCCTCCCCCCCTTCCTTCTCCTCCTGCTCCTCCTCCCTCTCCTCCTCCTCTTCGAGAACGGGAAATTGTGGAGTCGCAGGGGTTCAAAAGCCCGCGCGCGCGAGGCTTTCGCGCTGAGTTCGCGATTGTTTATGTGCAATCTCTGCGCGCTCTCTGTCGTCGTCGTCCTCCTCCTCCTTCTCCTCACTCCTCCCCATTGGCCTCTTTTCCTCCTCCTCTTCCTCCTCCTCCTTATTCTCCTCCTCCCCCGCTTCTCCAGGAGTTTTTTTGTTGTTTTGCCCCCCCTCAAAAAAACGGGGTGGTCTTCCAGTTTTTTTTGGGGGGAAGGAGAGAAGAACAAGGAAACGCCCCCTCCTCCTCCTCCTCCTCCTCCTCCTCCTTCCTCCTCCTCCTCCTCTTCATTCATCCTCCCCCCCCCTCTCCACCTCCTCCTCCTCCTCCTCCTCCTCCTCCTCCTCCTCCTCCTCCTCCTCCCTCCCCCAGAGTCTAGCTTTTTGCTTTCCCTGCCCCCCCCCCATAATTATCCTGGCGATGGACCCAACCATATGCAGTTACGAGTACCGCAAAGCAGGTTGAACGAATGAGAGGGAACTCCCTAAGGGGCCACGAAACGTGTGAGGGGTGTGCCGAAATGGGTGCGGTGCCGCCATGCGAACGCAGCCATTGGGGCCTTCGGTGGAGCTCCCTATGGGGCCACGACACGTGTGAGGGATGTGCCGAAATTGGTGCGGTGCCGCCATGCGAACGCAGGCACTGGGGCCTTCGGTAGAGCTTCCTATGGGGCCACGAAACGTGTGAGGGGTGTGCCGAAATGGGCGCGGTGCCGCCATGCGAACGCAGCCACTGGGGCCTTCGGTGGACCACGGGGCCACGAAACGTGTGAGGGGCGTGCCGGGATGGGCGCGGTGCCGCCATGCGAACGCAGCCATTTGAGCCCTCGGCGGAGCTCCCTATGAGGCCACGAAGCGTGTGAGGGATGTGCCGAAACAGGCGCGGTGCCGCAATGCGAACGCAGCCACTGGGGCCCTCGGTGAAGCTCCCTATGGGGCCACGAACCGGGTGAGGGGTGTGCCGAAATGGGCGCGGTGCCGCCATGCGAACGCAGCCATTTGAGCCCTCGGCGGAGCTCCCTATGAGGCCACGAAGCGTGTGAGGGATGTGCCGAAACAGGCGCGGTGCCGCAATGCCGAACGGCGCGGTGCCGCAATGCGAACGCAGCCACTGGGGTCCTCGGTGGAGCTCCCTATGAGGCCACGAAGCGTGTGAGGGATGTGCCGAAACAGGCGCGGTGCCGCAATGCGAACGCAGCCACTGGGGCCCTCGGTGAAGCTTCCTATGGGGCCACGAATTGTGTGAGGGGTGTCCGAAATGGGCGCGGTGCCGCCATGCGAACGCAGCCACTGGGGCCCTCGGTGGAGCTCCCTATGGGGCCACGAGACGTGTGAGGGGTGTGCCGAAATGGGTGCGGTGCCGCCATGCGAACGCAGCCACTGGGGCCCTCGGTGGAGCTCCCTATGGGGCCACGAAACGTGTGAGGGATGTGCCGGTGCGGTGCCGCCATGCGAACGCAGCCACTGGAGCCTTCGGTGGAGCTCCCTATGGGGCCACGAAGCGTGTGAGGGATGTGCCGAAATGGGTGCGGTGCCGCCATGCGAACGCAGCCACTGGGGCCCTCGGTGGAGCTCCTTATGGGGCCACGAATTGTGTGAGGGGTGTGCCGAAATGGGCGCGGTGCCGCCATGCGAACGCAGCCACTGGAGCCCTCGGTGGAGCCCCTTATGGGGCCACGAAACGTGTGAAGGTGTGCCGAAGTGGGTTTGGCTGACGCGGAGGGGGAGGAGGGAGGAGGAGGGGGCAGAGGAGGAGGAGGGGAGAACGCGGGGACCGTTTCTTCAAAACGAGGACCCAACACCACAGGCTGGTTGGGAAAACAACAACCACAAACAAGACGAAACACGCGGCGCGGCCTCATTTTTTTTGGGGGGGGCTCCTCCTCCTCCTCCGCGCTGCTCCGCTCGTTCCTTCATCTCTCCCCCGCCCTCCTCCTCCTCCTTCCTCCATAATCAAGCTTTTTGCTAGTGTGATGCTTCGAGAGAAATACCACAGGTGGCGTTGGTTTGGCCATGGTTTGGTATCGCATTGGCATTGCGCTGACATGGCGCTTGGCAGTGCGGTGGCATTGCGCTTGTATGTCGCAAACATTGCGCTGGTGGGTCCTCATAGAACCCTCCACAAAAAGACTCATATCGGAACCGTCTACCAAAAGGACTTCTATTGAAACCTTTCAAAAACAGGGTTCATATTGAAACCTTACAAAGAAGGATTACATGCGAAACTCTCCACATAAGGATTCCGACTGACATCTATCACACATGTTTTTTCGCATTGGCATTGCATTGACATTGGGTTGGGATCGCCTTGGCATCAGTTTGGCATTGCGTTGGCACTGCTTTGGCATTGCGCTGGCATTGTTCTTCCTAGTTCCAATGCCTCCTTTTCGCAGGATGATTCCGATTGAAACCCACACAAGAAGGATTCCGATTGAAACATTCCACAAGAAGGGTTCATATTAATCCCCTTCAACGCAGGATTCCATTCAAAGCCCTCCATCGAAGGAGTCCTATCGACACCGACCACAAGCGATTTCCCCCAGGCATTTCATTGTCATTGGATTGAGATATTGGGAATGCCATGGCATTGGTTTGGCATTGCGGTGACATTGCTTTGGCATTGCGCTGGCGACTTCTAATGCCTCCCGCCACAGAAGGATTCCTAGTGAAAACTTCCACACGAAGGATCCCCCATATGAGGGGTTCATGGTGAAACCCTCCACAGAAGGATTCCTGCCGAAACCCTTCACAATAAGATTCTTGTCAATCTCCTCCGAATAAGGGTCCGTAAACAAATCATCCACATACGGATTTCTGTTGGAATCTGTTGAGCGGTTGGAATCATGCCATCGGCATTGCATTGGCATTGGTTTGGTAACGGTTTGACATTGCATTGGCAGTGCGTTGGCATTGCGATGGCAGTGCGTTAGCAGTGCGTTTGCATTGCGATGGCAATGCGCCGGCGAGTCCCAACCAAACGCTCCACATACGGATTCCGATTGAAACCGTCCACGAAAATGATGCCTACGGCCTCCCCCACAACAAGGATTCACATTGCAATCCTCCACAGAAAAAGGGTTCCATGCGAGTCCCTCCACAGAAGGATTCCTAGTGAAATCCTCCGAAGAAGGGTCCTTAGAAGGATTCCTTTGTGGATGGCACCATCCATCGAAGGGTTCTTCGAAGGATTGCTAGTCAGCGCCGCCACAAGAAATCCCCCCCATTGGCGTTGCACTGGCATTAAATTTGGATCGCCTTGGCGTCGGTTTGGCATGGAGTTGGCACTGCTTTGGCATTGCGCTGGCGAGTTCTAGTGCCTCCCTTCGCAGAACGATTCCTATTGAAACCCTCCACAAGCAAGGTTCCGTTTGGAATAGACAACAAAGGATTCCCCTCATTGGCATTGCATTGGCATTGGATTGGGATCGCTTTGGCATTGGTTTGGCATTACGATGGCACTGCTTCGGCATTGCGTTGGCATTGCGCTGGCGAGTCCGAATGGCTCCCTCCGCAGAAGGACTCCTACTGAACCCCCACAAAAGGATTCCGAGTGAAACCCTCCACAGGAGGATCCCTATCGAAATTTTCCAAAGAGTGATTCCTATTGAAATCCTCCAAATGAGGATTCGTAATGACACCGTCCACAAAGGATTCGGATTGAAATCTACCGAGCGAAAGGATTCCCCCATTGGCATCGGATTTGGCAGGGCTTTGGCATTGCGCTGGCATTGCGCTAGCGAGTCCTTGTGCCTCCCTTCGCACAATCCGACGCAAACCTTCCGGAAATAGGATCCCTTTTTCAACATCTACCACAAAAGGCTCCTCCCCATTGGCATTGCATTTGCATTGGATTGGGACCGCCTTGGCATTGGTTTGGCATTACGATGGCACTGCTTCGGCATTGCGTTGGCATTGCGCTGGCGAGTCCTATGGGTCCCTCCGCAGAAGGACTCCTATTGAACCCCCCACAAGAAGGATTCCGAGTGAAACCCTCCACAGGAGGATCCCTATCGAAACCTTCCACAAAGGCATTTCTATTTCCCCAAACAGCTTGCTGAACGGGGTGCTGTTGTGATAGAAACTAACTCCGGCCGAGGGAAGGCGGAGCAGAGACATCCTCACACAATTTTTGTTGTTTTGGCCGTTTCGCTTGAGACATCCTAACAACTCTCGTTTCTGAGTTGGCCGGGATTGGCCGTGTCGCCTGAGACATCCTCGAAAAGTTGCGCTCCGGGACGCCGCGCGAGAGGTGGTCCGGGCCGTTTCGCTTGAGACATCCTCGAAACTCTGAGCCCCGAGGTGCCGTGCGAGAGGTGGTCTGGGCCGTTTCGCCTGAGACATCCTCGAAACTTTGAGCTCTGCGATGCCTCTTGCGCGAGGTGGTCCGGCCCGTTTCGCCTGAGACATCCTCGAAATTCTGACTTCGGAGATGCCGCGCGAGAGGTGGTCCGGCCCGTTTCGCTTGAGACATCTTCGAATTTCTGAGCTCTGAGATGCCCTGCGCGAGGTGGTCTGGCCCGTCTCGCCTGAGACATCCTTGCAACTCTGAGCTCTGAGATGCCGTGCGCAAGGTGGTCCGGCCTGTTTCGCACAAGACATTCTCGCAACTCTGAGCTCTCAGATGCTGCGCAAGAGGTGGTCCAGCCTGGGGGCCCAGAAGACCACATGTTACATATCCTCCATGGGACCCTGCGAGCCTCAGGAGGCCCCAGAGAGGTCCAGGAGGCCGCAGGACGCCCAGGACAGGCCGCAGGGGTCCGCAGGAGATTCCCAGGAGGCTCCCAGGAGGCCCCAGGAGGCCCCTATCAGAACGTGTCAAGTTAATACACATCCGGTGTAGATTCGTTGATTTTTCCTGCTCTTTTGCCCCCCTCTCCATTTTGAGAGGCCCAAGCGGCCACAGGTTAGATATCCCCCCTGGGAGCCCCAAGATGCTTCAGGAAACCTTAGGTGGAGTTCAGGAGGCCACAGGAGGCCCAGGAGGAAGCCCCAGGAGGTCCCCAGGAGGCCCCAGGAGGCACCAGGAGGCCGCAGGACGCCCAGGACAGGCCCCAGGGGTCTCCAGGAGATTCCCAGGAGGCTCCCAGGAGGCCCAGGAGGCCGCCTATCAGAACGTGTCAAGTTAATACACATCCGGTGCCGATTCGTTGATTTTTCCTGCTCTTGTGCCCCCCCCTCTATTTGGAGAGGCCCAAACGGCCACAGGTTAGATATCCCCCCTGGGAGCCCCAAGAGGCTTCAGGAAACCCCAGGTGGAGTTCACGAGGCCACAGGAGGCCCAGGAGGAAGCTCCAGGAGGTCCCCAGGAGGCCCCAGGAGGCACCAGGAGGTCCCCGCAACTCGGAGCTCTGAGACGCCGCGCTCGAGGTGGTCCGGCCCGTTTCGCCTGAGACTTCCTCGCAGCACGTTTCGCCCGAGACATCGTCGCAACTCTGGGGTTCGAGATGCCGCGCGCGAGGTGGTCCAGCCCGTTACGCTGGAGACATCCTCGCAACTCTAGGCTCCGAAATGCCGTTCGCGATGAAGAGGAGGTGGAGGAGGAGGAGGAGGAGGAGGAGGAGGAGGAGGAGGAGGAGGAGGAGGAGATGGAAGGGAGAAGGAGGAGGCGGATGATGTGCATGAGGGAGCAGGCAGGAGGAGGGGGAGGTCCCAGAGAGCTTCAGGAGGCCGCAGGACGCCCAGGACAGGCCCCAGGGGTCCGCAGGAGATTCCCAGGAGGCTCCCAGGAGGCCCCAGGAGGCCCTCTATCAGAACGTGTCAAGTTAATACACATCCGGTGTCGATTCGTTGATTTTTCCTGCTCTTGTGGCCCCCCCTGTATTTTGAGGGGCCCAAGCGGCCACAGGTTAGATATCCCCCCTGGGAGCCCCAAGACGCTTCAGGAAACCCCAGGTGGAGTTCAGGAGGCCATAGGAGGCCCAGGAGGAAGCCCCAGGAGGTCCCAGGAGGTCCCAGGAGGCCCCAGGAGGCACCAGGAGGCCCCCGCAACTCGGAGCTCTGAGACGCCGCGCTCGAGGTGGTCCGGCCCGTTTCGCCTGAGACTTCCTCGCAGCACGTTTCGCCCGAGACATCGTCGCAACTCTGGGGTTCGAGATGCCGCGCGCGAGGTGGTCCAGCCCGTTACGCTGGAGACATCCTCTCAACTCTGGGCTCCGAGATGCCTTTCGGGATGAATAGGAGGTGGACGAGGAGGAGGAGGAGGAGGAGGAGGAGGAGGAGGAGGAGGAGGAGGCATGTTTTAACATGCCATGCCAGCCCGCACTGGACGGGCACGCAATCGACCTTGGAAACCGCAGTGGGTCTAAAAACCCTGTTTGGGGATACTGCACTCCGGCTATAATGAAATCCTCCGAAGAAGGATTCGCAATGACACCGCCCCCACAAAGGATTCTTATTGAAATCCACCGAGCGAAAGGATTCCCCCATTCACATTGCATTGGCATTGGCATTGGTTGGCAAAGGGATTGGTATCGCATCGACATGCATTGGCCTGGTGCAGGAGATAGACACAGAGGCACAACGAGAGAGAGAGAGAGAACACGAGATAGCGATATAACGAGAGAAGCATATTCTGAGGGGAGCACGGCGAACAGAAACATGTCAAAAATCATCAAAGTTTAAAAATGAAGGAGCGTTCCACTAGATGAAAATCAGATCAAAACGACGTGCGACTCCACAATCCCCCGGCCTCTCCTCTTCCTCCTCCTCCGCCTTCCCCGCCAGAAGTATTATACAATATGAATACTATTCTTTTCTCGCCCCCCTGAAGATACTGGTGAGGCGTCCTGGTCTCCTCCGCGTTTTGTTTTTTTACACAGGATGCCGCCGAATTGATAATTCATAACTTGTCCTCCAATCCGAACGTGTTCAGTATTTTCAGAATGGTGCTTCCGCTACAGCGCTGGCTCCCTTTTCCTGTTCTCAGTCTTTCCAAATCATGTTCCCGCTGTAGCGCTGACCTAATTTCATTGTTTCGGTTATTCGGTTATTCCAAATCGTGCTCCTGCTGCAGCGTTGGCTCCGTTTCTGCGCTTCCAGTCCTTCAGATCGTGCTCCCACTGCAGCGCTGGTCACATTTCCGCGGTTCCGGTCCTTCGAAATCGTGGTCCCGCTGCAGCGTTGATCTCATTTGCGTTTCCCGCTTTCCAAACCGTCCGTTTGCATGCCCCGTCCTGAGTTGATCCAGGTTTCCCTCTGACCTTGTTGTCGAGGTGAGTCGCGCTCTCGACGCGATGCCATGCTATGCCGTGCTGCACCGTGCATCGCGCACCCTCTCGGGATCACCGCCCTGCTCGACCTCCGGCTGTGCGAATGGTAAGTAAGGGACCGCATGCGAACCCTACCCCTACCCCCCACGATTTCTGAGGGGGAGGGTGGGGTTCACTTCGTTCGGGAGCTCCCGAGCGAAGCGAACCCCACCCTCCCCTCAGAAATCGTGGGGGGTAGGGGTAGGGTTCGCATGCGGCCCCCTGGTAAGGCCTCTCGCTGGCCGGCCCCTCCAGCTCCTGCCGTGCCCCGCCGCCCTCCGAAGAGGCCCCCCCCGACCCCCGCCGAGGCCGCTCTCGTGCAGAAGATCGTCGTGGAGATGGAGGCGCCCAGCCGTGGAGGAGGAGGCGGAGGCCGGAGGCGGAGGAGGGGGCGGAGGAGGAGGAGGAGGGAGGGAGGGAGGGAGGGAGGGAGACAGGGAGGGAGGGAGACTGGGGGACAGGGAGGGAGGGAGGGAGGGAGGGAGGAGGAGGAGGAGGAGGAGGAGGAGGAGGAGGAAGGAGGACGAGGATGATGATGATGATGATGATGAGGAGGAGGAGGAGGAGGATGAGGAGGAGGAGGAGGAGGAGGATAGGGCGAGTAGGAGGAGGACCAGTGTAAACCCAAGAGTCGTCAACGATGTTGGATTAAACCCTCCCTCCAATCTCCCTCTTCACAGGCCCCTTGGCTCAGTTCCATTGAGGGAACTGCCTTGTTGGAAGACAAGCGATTGAAGACCCTGAAGCATGCCAAAACATTATTCTCGGGACTCGAACGCCACGGATCAACCTGACTGTTGTGTCTTGACGATCCTGAATCGCGCCAGAACACCGTTCTTGGGACTTCAACACCTCGAATCAACGTAATTGTTGCACCCTTATAACCCTGAATATTTCCAAAGCGTGATTTCTGGTACCTTGGCCAGGGGGATCCGTGAAACTCGTACACGATTGAAAAGGAACGCGCGCGGCGCTAAGGCGAGAGCCACAGTTCGAAACGGAACCGCCCTCACTCCGTGAAACTCTTGCAAATGCTTGAAACGAATGCGCGCGGCGCGAAGGTGAGAGCCACATTTTGAAAAGCCCCCGCCCTCAATCAGTGAAGCTCTTGCAAATAGTTAAAGGAATGTGCGCGGCGCTGGGGCGAGAGCCAGAGTTTGAAAGGGGGCCGCTCTGAATCCGTAAAACTCTTGCAAACTTGTGAAACGAATGTGCGCGGCGCTAGGACGAGAGCCACATTCATACATGGTCGAAGCGTCCGGCCCGCCCTTTCGACCGGTTTTGGGATGCGGCAGGGAGAAGTTATGTATAAGACAAACGAATGGAGGAGGAGGAGAAGGAGGAGGAGGAGGAGGGAGGCGGAGGAAGAGGAGGAGGAGGAGGAGGAGGAGGACGAGGAGGACGAGGAGGACGAGGAGGACGAGGGCGAGGACGAGGACGAGGATGAGGAGAGGAGGAGGAAGGAGGAGGATGGGGAGGAGGAGGAGGAGGCGGAGGAGCAGGAGGAGGAGGAGGAGGAGGAGCCTGCCGCTTGCCCAAGGCGGAGGAGAAGGAGGAGAAGGAGGGGGAGGGGGAGGGGGAGGGGGAGGTGGAGGAGGAGGAGGAGGAGGAGGAGGAGCCTGCGGCTTGCCCAAGACAACAGGAGGATGAGGAGGATGAGGAAGAAGGGACGGAGGGGGTCTTGGAGGAGGGGGAGGAAGAGGAGGAGCAGGAGGAGAAGGAGGAGCAGACTGCGGCTTGCCCAAGAAAAAGCGGAGGACGCGGGGACGCGTTGCGCGACGCTGTCGTTCAGAGAAAAACAGAGGAGCAGGAGGAGGAGAAGGAGGAGGAGGAAGCGGAGGATGAGGAAAAGGAGGAGGCGACGGAGGAGGAGGAGTCGGAGTAGGAGGGGGAGGAGGAGAAGGAGGAGGGGGAGTAGGATGAGGAGGTGGAGGAGGATTTGGAGGATGAAGGGGTAACGGAGGAGGAGGAGACGAGGAGGAGCAGGAGGAGGAGGAGGAGGAAAAAGAGGAGAAAGAGGAGGAGCAGGAATATGGAGGGGAGAGGAGCAAGGGGGAGGAGGAGGAGGAGTCGGCCGGACGCAGTCTGATGACGCTCGGGTGTGCACTGTGCGCAGATTATTTTTGACATGTGCGGACATGGTCAAAGTACCTGGGATTGAAACGGTTCAGGGGTCCTCGCCGTAACACTCCAGGGTACAATGCGGATTCACCCCCTGTTGAGGCGCATGCGCTCGAGGAAGAAGAAAGAAAACGAAGACGGGGTAGTAGTAGTAGTAGTAGTAGTAGTAGTAGTAGTAGTAGTAGTAGTAGTAGTAGTAGTAGTAGTAGTAGTAGTAGTA
>CAUYUJ010017994.1:137113-199835 GCA_963575745.1 Prorocentrum cordatum | reverse complement strand
CAGGAGGATAAAACAGGGAGAGGGGCCTCTGCATGGCTTGGGCCTGTGTGCGTCCAGTGACCGCTGGCACAGTAGGGGAAACTCCCCAGACCCATCCTTTGATACCTTGGGCAAGCCGTAGCTTGCAAGCGAGGCATGCCGCTCCAGAGTGCCCGCGTGATGAGATTGGTGTGACGATCCTTTTCCCATAGCATTCGCAGTTGAAGTCCGAGTAGGGCTCTCAGAATTGAGAGTCCGCGTGATAGACCAGGCAAATCCGTTCACAATGAGGCCGAATGATGATGATGAGGAGGAGGAGGCGGAGGAGGACGACGACGTCAGTCGCCTGGCGCTGAACCCTTCGGGGCTCGTGCCAGGTGCGAGCAGCGCTGAACCCTTCGGGGCTCGTGCTACTCCAAGTGGGAGCGCTGAACCCTTCGGGGCTCGTGCTCCCAGTCACCTGGCGCTGAACCCTTCGGGGCTCGTGCCAGGTGCGAGCAGCGCTGAACCCTTCGGGGCTCGTGCTACTCCAAGTGGGAGCGCTGAACCCTTCGGGGCTCGTGCTCCCAGTCACCTGGCGCTGAACCCTTCGGGGCTCGTGCCAGGTGCGAGCAGCGCTGAACCCTGCGGGGCTCGTGCTACTCCAAGTGGGAGCGCTGAACCGCTCGGGGCTCGTGCTCCCAGTCACCTGGCGCTGAACCCTTCGGGGCTCGTGCCAGGTGCGAGCAGCGCTGAACCCTGCGGGGCTCGTGCTACTCCAAGTGGGAGCGCTGAACCCTTCGGGGCTCGTGCTCCCAGTCACCTGGCGCTGAACCCTTCGGGGCTCGTGCCAGGTGCCAGCAGCGCTGAACCCTGCGGGGCTCGTGCTACTGAGTCGTGTCGTACCGTCTTGATTATCATTCATACACTCATTGTGCCTTGTGAATATGGGGCCGCTAACGCCAATTTTTGTTTTTTTAGGTCCCGGGGCCCGCCTTTGAAAATCTGAAGATTTTGCATTGAAGCGCTGCCAGGGCATTTCCAGCCACGAATTCCTGACGCGTTTCGTATGTTTTGTCTCGTTGATTTTTGTTGCACGGTATTTGGGGTTCCGGAGCATTGTTTCTCACTCCCGGGAGCCCTCCGGTGCCCGACAAAAATGACGATGACGATGACGATGCTACGCCGAGGACGATGACGATACTACGCCGAGGACGATGAGGATGATGATGCGGATGCTGATGCTGATGATGATGATGCCGATGCGGATTATGATGATGGTGATGATGATGAGGAGGAGGAATAGGGTGACGATGGTGATGCTGCCGATTATGCTGCTGATGATTCTGCTGATGATGCTGCTGATGATGAGGGAGGAGGAGGAAGAGGAGGAGGAGGAGGAGGATGAGGAGGAGGAGGAATGAGAAGTATGAGGAACGAGGAGCGAGGAGCGAGGAGACATCAGGAAATCGTTCTCGCACGCTTTCTCCGAGCATATCTCGTGGCGGATTCTGAAGTGCCGCTTTGTCTACCGCGCTTGTCATACAATGCATCTTTGAAACCCCGACTCCGACGTCACCCCCAGGGGCGCGAAGATAATCGCGCCTCGCGCCTCGAGGCCTGGGCTGGAGGGCTGGGCATAACAGAAACGAGAGCCAGTGAACACATTTATGTATGGTGTGGGTTGTTTTTTTTTTCTCGGGGTGAAGCCGTGCACGAAACCCTATACATGTCAAGCGGCTCTGGGATCTCTAATCCAGACTTGCCCGAGGCCAGAGCATAACTCGCCTCCTCGACTCGCAGCTTCCCAGCCCGCTGAGCTCGGATCTCGGCCGACGGAATACACAGGGGCCCAAGCTTAGGAGGTGGGGTTAAAGTCGAATTCGGATAGAGGCTTCTCCTGATCCTACTACGCTGGGTGCCTAACCCAGGATAGAAGAGGAGGAGGAGGAGGAGGAGGAGGGAGAGGAGGAGGAGGAGGAGGAGGAGGAGGAGGAGGAGGAGGCGGAGGAGAATGAGGAGTAGCAGGAGGAGGGGACGGAGGATATTAAGGAGAGATTTTTGAGGCCTCCTGCGAGCCTCTTAGGGTCCGCACGGCGGCCGAAAGGCCACCGAAAGACTACCGAAATGCTACCGAAGGCTATTGGAGGGCTACGGAATGCTACCGAAGGCTACGGAGGGCGACCGAAAGGCTACGGAGGGTACCGGAACGCTACCGAAGAGCTACCAGAGAGTTACAGGCGAGTTGCCGCAAGATCGGCGAGGCAATCGAAAATCAAAAACTCTCCTTATAAGGATGTAGTGTTGTGTGTTGCTTGGGTGCGTGGGGGTATTCAATGGAGATCGCCGCGGATGCGTTGAGTTGTTAGCATTGTTAGTGGAAGCTGTAACGCCGAAATGCATTTCTATTGCAAATGTGTAGGCCTCAAACCACTAGGGAAATTTTCTTCTGTGAAGGGGGAAACGCTCGCAAATTTTCAAAAACGGTGTTTTTCACACCGCCGTAGCACTACAACGTGCTACGTAGCACTACGCAGTGCTACGGTTAAGATACGTAGCATCACAAGGGCGCTGCTTGGAGCTACGGGAGCAGATGCTGCGTTATATGTGCATCACCCCCATGAGCACCCGCTTCCCCAACACAAGCATTACGAAGTGCTGCTACGACTAGTGATATTACTACCACTAGCGAGCTGGCGAGCAGCCAACCAAGCAAATCCGTGCACGTAGATAGACACGGTGCACAGCGATACCACGCCAGCAATGACGCCACGCAGGCAACCAACAAGCGGGGAACCTACACGGAGGAACAAGTACCACTCGCAACAGCAAACAAAGCACGACTGACAACAGAAAACACAAAGAGCGACCAAGCGCAGAAATGCACAGAGCAATTCGGAACGACTAAGAGCAGAAACGCAAAGTGCGAATTCTGGCCGCGCGCCCGTACAAACGCGGGGCATCCTGTTTTGGATGCCCCCGTTTTGGAGGTCGGGGTGGCGGGAGGGAGTGGTCCCGTGTGATTGATGAAGCACAGCGGATGTCAATAACATCGATATTCATTACCACTGTTTCGCACGTCGTTTATCGGCTCAAGCACCCCGTTCGATCGGGTTTTCATTGTGGCAATTTGCGCCCTTTCATATCCCTGCTCTTGCGAACCACAATGGCGTTCGAGTGGGCGTTCGTCACTGACGTCGGCCCTGGCGCTGCCTTGCCGCCTGACACGGCGTGGCGCAAGCTCAGCGCCCGACAGAGCAACCGCGTGGCTGCTGGCCAGGACGGCGAGACGCATTCTGAAATGGAAAACAATGGCGCCAAAGGTTTGTTGCAAACCTGATGCGCGGTACTTTAAGTCTTCTTCGTGCTTCGGAAAAAACAGACATCCGGCGAAGACTGCGCTGGTCGGCTGATCTTTTCTGCGGCGGCAGCAAGAAGACGGCGTGCATTTCAACAGCCGTTCGGAGAAAAAACATAAGGACCGCATCTACTGTTGCATCGGCGGCTGGCCCATCTTCAAGACGTTTCGCAAGGGTTTGGGCCAGTTCCACGCGCCAGGCTTCGCGGGCCCCCTGTGGCACCCAGCTGACCCCGACCTTGAGGACATCATTGTTCGCCCTTCCTTCGACGTTGAGGTGGAGGCCACGTGCGTCGACTTCAGCATTGCAGTGATGCAAAGGTTTGGCGGCTGGGAATCAACGCAAACACGCTCGCTGCAGACGGGGGGAGGGTGCTTGGGGATGAGGGGTCGCGAGGTTGGCGGGCGTGGCCGTTGATTCCCACTGCACCTAGAGGTAGACTCGGCTGTCTTCGCAAGGTGAAAGGCCGCGGCCTTCGGCACAGGTGCAACCGCAAGGGCTGTCAGAAGTTCACTGTTCCACATGCTCATCACCCCGTCTTCTCTACTGGGTGGGGGGCCACGCATTCGCCTTTCAAGAAGCAGGTGGCCATCTTGTTCAGCATTCTAGCAGGAGGAAGCAATCCCACGATTCGCAGATTGATCTCTTCCGCAAACCACAAGGCGATCGAAAGGATCTCGATTGCCGTGAAGAAGCAGCGCGAGAAGTTTGTCAAGAAGCGAGAGAAGACGATCGTTTTCGGGGTTGGCAACGACCGCGATTGGAGGGACGCTGAAGCAGATGAAGCAGTCTTTGGAAGGGCAGCCAAGGCGGACGACCCCGAGAGCGTGGAATGGGAGCAATGGGCGGGCATCGTGGAGCGAGGCCGGCCCGAGTCGCTGGTGCTGGCGAAGACTACCGCGGCTCCCACGGTGAAGAGGGCTCCCGGGCCAGGCGCAATCAGGAAGGTCGATTGGGCGCCTCTGGCAAACCGCTACTTGAAAGGTAGGCGCATTATTTTGCATACGGACCGCGCTAAGAGCTACGCCATGCGAGTTGAGGGAGTGTTGCACGATTCAGTGCGGCACTGCAAAAAGAGAGTGAACAAGAATGGCAAGTGGGTGTGGATGAAGCCGTGCTACGCGCGCTTGGCAACTCATAAGCTTCCATGTGGTAGGAAGTTGCGCACCAAGGCCGGCTCCCAGGTTATCGACAGCGCTTGGAAATACATCCGCTCAACCTTGGGAGGCCAGACAATGGTGCCCAATTCTGAGACGGCCGCCACTGCAATTCGCAGCGCCCAGTGGCTTTACTGGCACAGGGGCAGAGACCTTTGGGCCGAGATGGGATCCACGTTCTGTGCCAACTTTTGGCGGAGGTAAATTGTTACTGCAAACTTGGACAGCGATGGTGTCCTCGTACTTCTTTGCTTTGAAAAGGGCTTCAAGGTAGATCTCAGAGGGGGGGGCGCGCATATATATATATATATAATTATATATAATATATATATATATATATATATATATATATATGTATATATCCCGGGGGGCGAGGTCCCCTGGCCGAGCCCAAGGACCTCGGGGGCGCACGGGGGTGCAGGGCCCCCGGGGCCGCTCGGAACGGTTCCCGTTCGGCTCCAGAGGCCGCCAGGGCGGGCTCCAGCCCAGCCAAGACAGCCCGCGAGCGCTCCAACACGCGCCAGCATGGCTTCCAGACGAGCCCAGCGGCCACCAACACGCCCCAAGCGGCCTCCAAGACGCCTCCCAAGAGAGCCCCAAGAGGCAAACAACGTTGTTTTTTCTATGTTTTTTTGTCTTCTCGCTTTTCCTGCTTTCCGACGCTCCAAGACGGCCCAAGAGGCCCCCAAGAGAGCCCCAGGACGGCCCAAGAGGCCCCTAAGCCGGCCCCAAGACGGCCCAAGAAGCCCCCAAAGGCGTCCCGAGATGGCCCAAAAGGTTCCCAGGACGGCCCAGGAGCCGCCCAAGACAGCTCCAGGAGGGCCCCGCCATGGCCTGAAGACTGCCTAAGCGAGCCCAGCGGACCTCCAACACGCGCCAGCATGGCCTCCAGACGAGGCCAGAAGCCACCAACACGCCCCAAGCGGCCTCCAAGAGGCCTCCCAAGGAGCCCCAAGAGGCCACAAACGTTGATTTTCATTGGTTTTTTCGATTTTTTTTGCCTTCTCGCTTTTTCTGTTTTCCGACGCTCCCAGACGGCCCAAGAGGCACCCAAGACAGCCCCAGGACGGCCCAAGAGGCCCCTGAGCCGGCCCCAAGACAGCCCAAGAGGTCCCCAAAGGCGTCCCAAGATGGCCCAAGTGAGCCCCAAGACAACCCAGGAGCCGCTCAAGACAGCCCCAGGAGGGCCCCGACATGGCCTGACGACTGCCTAAAAGGCCAGCGAGCCTCCAACACGCGCCAGCATGGCCTCCAGACGAGCCCACAGGCCACCAACGCGCCCCAAGCGGCCTCCAAGAGGCCTCCCAAGAGAACCCCAAGAGGCCACAAACGCTGATTTGTCATTGGTTATTTCGATGTTTTTCGCGTTCTTGTTTTCGTTGCTTTCCGACGCTCCAAGACGGCCCAAGAGGCCCCCAAGAGAGCCCCAGGACGGCCCAAGAAACCCTTAAGCCGGGCCCCAGACGGCCCAAGACGCCCCCAAAGGCGTCCCAAAACGGCCCAAGAGCGCCCCAGGACGGCGCAGGAGTCGCCCAAGACGGCCCCAGGAGGGCCCCGACATGGCCTCAAGATTGCCTAAGCGAGCCCAGCGGACCCCAAGAGGGCCCCACGAGGCCGCAAGAAGCCCCCCGAGGCCACCCAAGCGCCCCCCAAAAGGCTCCCCGGAGGCTCCCAAGAGGCCCAACAACTCCTCCCAATACGCCCCAGAGACTTCCAGTATGCCTCCAAAAACTGACCCCGAGAGGGTCACGCGAGGCCCCAAGACAGCCCAATGATGGCCACGCGAGAGCCACACCATACATTATGATGAGGAGGAGGCGTAAGTAATGGTGGCGAGGGATGCTGATGACAAGGATGGAAGGGGAGCGAAGGATGAGGAGGACTGGGGAGTGACTAGAGGTGAGGAAGGACGAGAACGAGGTGTAGGAAGAGAAGGAGCGGCAGATTGAAGAGAGCGGGGAGGACATGGAGGAGGCTGATGATGATGAGGAGGAGGAGGACGAGGAGGAGAGGAGGACGGGGAGCAGTGACGTAACCAGCCCTTAACATTTACGCTCCCAAGAGCGAAGGGTGCCATGAGCCGTCTCGGGCAAGTTCCTTCAGCGCTCTTTCCGTTTCCGTGCGCAACCATTGGACCATCCATGGAGCCATGACGGGGCCCAGGTCAGCGCCGAGGTTGTTCCCGGAGCTTCCAACAAGGTCTCCGAGTTGCACTTCCGCGTCCTGCTCCACCGGCCCCGTACCCCATATCGGCTGAAGACATGATGCTGCTGCCTCCGCAGTCGCCAGTCAGTATTCTCCTGCTTACTTTTACGGCATTGCAGGCTGCCATCCATATCGCGGGTCGAGCCGCCGCTCCCTGCACCTCCGCATTCGTGGTCATGGCTCCAGCTGTTACTGAGCGGCCGCGACGCACGTGTCATAACTATCCAATTTGCAGTGGACTCCAAGCTCAGATCCCAGTCGAAGGCACCAACAAACGAGAACGTCGAAGATTTTGCAAGCGGCGCCTTTCGGCAGATGCACGGTGTGCCCACCCCCAGTGCGAGGCCCCTGTAGCTCCACCCTTCCGACGGCCAAAAACACATGTCACGCCAAGTTTCTGCGCAACGCGCGATTCCGACCCATGCCGCAATACCGCGCGCGAGTGGAATTTGTGTAGGAACGCCCGCGTCGGCTGCCGCCTTCTGGCAACCAACAAATCATCTGGCCCGTGTTTTCCGTGCTCTGAAGGCTCCCTGCCCTGTCGCTTCGCGGTGCTGGGGCGTCCTTCCCACGTCCGGTAAAAGGTCAAAAATGCATCAGGCCGGCTTCCGCAATGCGTTAACCATCACAACAACCATGATTGCCCCTACAACCCTGGTCGGCAATTCGCCTGCGCATCGCCTGGCTGCCAGGAGAAACGGAGCGATGCAGCCCGCAGCACTTGCGCCCCATGCCAAGCCGGACGTCGACCGTGCACAGTGTGCTTCTCGCGCCGAGGAGCGCCCAGAACTCAAGATCTGTGCGCTCACTGTGGCGGAGCCAGCCCAGCCGCCAGCCCTTCTCTAGCCGCCCCAGCCCAGTCTTCGACGGCGCTTGCATCTACGCCCTCGCGATGTAGCACTCCGAAGTGCGGGGCGCCAGCGGTGCAAGAAAACACATCTCGAACGGGCGCGCAATGCCCCATGTGCATCGTCGGGGTCTTTCCCTGCGCTACGGCCACCTGGAACTTCCGCGCCCCTCGACAACACGGACAGCATTGCCTCGTCTGCCAACCGCCCGCCCTGCTCCACTTCTGCCGCACGCCCGCGTGTACGAACGTAGTCGAGTCGCCAGAGGACACTTTGCGTTGTCTTTGCACTTCGTCCTGTTTCCCATGCGCGACGCGTAGGTTCAGCAGGCCTGTGTCGAACGCGTGGGCTGTCCACGCCACAACCACTGCCATCCCTCTCCAAACGACCCTGCGAGCAAGCCGAACGCCCTTGTAGCTCGTCTGGGTGCAACGGTGTAGCTCAACGGAAGTCGTCCGACGGCCTCTGCATCGCGTGCATTCGGAAAGGGAAGCCATGTAACAATCGTGCCATTGGGTGCGCTTTTCGCGTGGGCCCTCTCGGCACCGCGGTGGAATGTAGGCACTGTTGCCTCGCGGGGCCCCCTTGCCAGGGGCCCAGAAAGGCCGGCTGCCGCGCCCCCGCCCGCCATGGCGTGCGACGCGCAGTGCCGCGCAACAACGGCATGTGCGAACGTTGCTTTAAACCCGCATGTTCCTTCCCACTGTGCGATAGAAAGTTGACGAAAGCAATGTGCGCCACTGGATACTGCCCCGACCACGTCCGACATGCCGCGGTAGCCGCCGCCGCCGCCGGGCCCCATCCTCCGACGTCGGGGTCTTCTGGTGTCCCACGCGCCCGAACACGTAGCGATCCGTTGCAAGCGCTCCGCAAGCAGGTGGCGGCAGCCGCCCGCGTGTACCTCCGAGCACGTGACTCGCCGAAATGTTCCGCGCCGTGGCGTCGCCTCAAGTCCACCCGCGTAGCGCTTCCGAACTCGTCCAGCTGTCCGCCCGCCTGCGCAGCGCATCGGCACTGGTTCGCAGAACCCGTGCCTGGGACTTCTCTCGGCGCACGCACCGGCCACCGCGCCGGCTGGTGGTCGACAGACGAATGGTGCAGCAACCGCGTTCCGAAAGCGTCGCTCTCTCCGACCGGCCACTTTCAAGGAGCCTGCGCAACGTGCGGGGCTCTGCACTTCTTCGCCGAACGCGCGCGTTGCCCGGCAGCACGCAGAAAGGACTTCGGCGCGTGCTGCAGGTATGGAGCCCTGGCTGGCATCCCCCTACTGCCTCCCGCTCCGGCCGAAATGGCTCAGCTCCTTCGTCCGGGTCCTTCCCGCGACCACTTCATGCAGCACATTCGGTCGTGCAACTGCGCCCTTGGATTCGCATCCTTCAACAGCGAGAGCACTGTCGCCGCACGGGGGGCCCCCGCGGAGGTCTCCTCTGGCAGAGGTCCGCCGGTGTTCGTACTCCACGGCAGTGCCTTCAGGTCCGTTGGCACGCTGTGCCCAGTAGCGAGTCGCAGTCCGAAGTACTCCCAACTCTACCTTTACGACCCCGCAGAAGCGACGACAGCCCGAGCCGAGGCGTTCCCCGACCTGCAACGAGACGTCCTCAACCTCCTGCTCAGAATGCTCGTGCACACTTCCGCCAACCCGTGCCCGTCGCACTTCCGACACATGCACGACGTCGTCGAAGCATCTAGGGCCGCCAATGGCGCATCTGCCCCCGAACACGTGCTCCGTTTCGCGGGGGGTGTGGAAAAGGACCCGCGACAATACGGCGCCCCGTCCGCGGCCGAGGTGGCCTGCGCCGTTGTGGCGAGGGGCCCCTGCCCCCCCACTACGTCTCTGTGTTTACACGTCGCGCAGACGGCTCCGACGCAACCCACGAGTTGTCTTTCTTGTCCGAGCACGTGGACCCGCTTACGTACCCTCTCATCCACGTCGCTGGCACTGTCGGTTACTCCACCGCATTGCACGCGGACGCCGTGGGCGCAAAGACAACGCGCAAGCTTCACCTCCGGGAGTTCTACGCCTACCGCATCATGCAGCGCGAGCCTGCGGATTCCCCCACCGTGGAACTCCCGCACTGCGCCGGTCGACTGTTCCAACAGTACGTAGTGGACGCTTACGCCAAAGTGGAAAGCCAACGTCTGCAATGGGTCATCAAGAATCAGGACAAACTGCGCGTCGAAACCCTCCGCGGCCTCCTGGACCACCTGCGCGCCACAGACGCCGCACAGGAGCCCGCGGCCCCCCCGCCGCCGCCTCCCCCTTCAGTGCATCCCAACTCCATGCCTCGCGCCGCGGTCGGTGCGCCAGTCGTGCTCCCTGCGTCCTTCGGCGGGTCACCGCGCGCGTTACACCAGTTGTACTTAGACGCGATGGCTCTGGTGGCCGCAAAAGGACGCCCAGACCTGTTCATTACACTGACTGCCAATCCAAACTGGCCCGAGATACACGCCAACTTACGCCCTGGTGAGACGGCGGCGAACAGGCCAGACATCGTGGCCCGGGTCTTTCACTGCAAGCTCAAACGCTTACTCCGCGAACTCACGCGCACGCACGTTCTCGGAAAAGCGGTGGCGTACACGTACGTAGTGGAGTTCCAAAAGCGCGGCCTCCCGCGCGTTCATCTCCTTCTGATCCTGGCCGAGAACGATAAGCCAAAGACGGCAACTGACGTGAATCACCTGGTGTCCGCCGAAATCCCTGACCCGTCGACACAACCGGGCCTTTACGAATTAGTAGAACGTCGCATGATCCACGGGCCGCGCGGTGCCCTCAACCCGCTGCGTTCGTGTATGAAGGACGGCCTCTGCACCAAACGGCGCCCGAAGCCCTTCCGATCCGAGGCGAACATCAATGTAGACGGGTACCCCGAGTACCGCCGCCGAGAATCCACCCTTCCCCTCACTGTTAAAAACGGAGTCCTGGACACACGTAGCGTGGTGCCGTACAATCCGTACTTGCTGGAGCTATTCGATTGCCACATCAACGTAGAAGTGTGCACCTCCCTCCGCCCTATCAAGTACTTGTACAAGTACACGTGCAAGGGGCCGGACAGGGCTTGTCTCGAGCACGTCCGCGATGAAGTACAAGAGTTTCTCGATTGTAGATACGTCGGGGCCCCGGAGGCCGCGCGGCGCCTCATGGGTTTTCCAATGCATGGGGGCCACCAGGTCCAGAGACTTCCAGTACACATGCCTCTGGAGCAGGTCGTGCAATTCGAATCCGGACAGCAGACCTCCGCAGCGCACGCCGCTTTGACTCGGCACGCGAAACTCGAAGCGTGGTTCATCCTCAATGCAGAGGCGGCGTCCGCGCCAGAGAGCCCAGACCGATCCCTTATCTTGTCCCTGAAGTACCCGGAAATTCCATTGCATTTCCGATGGGACAGCAAACGCGTCCGCTGGGTCCGCCGTGAACGCCAAGCGCGCAACAACGACGTCATCGGGCGCATGTCGTATCCAACGTGGCTGCCGCCTTATCCGATACTGCTTCCCCCGCGTCCACGCCCGCCTGCCCCTCCCGCTCCCTCTGCATTCTCTCTCAGACATGTGGCGATGCGCGTGGCGCAATGAGCCCTTGCGCGCAGCGCAGTCCGCGCAGTCCAGCCAACCCCCAAAGGTGCCGCGCCCTCCAGGCAACTACCACAGGTGCCCACGAGTATGTAGATAATTCTTCCACTTAGACTTAGCAGGCTAGAGGGTTCGAGTTCAGTAGCTCGAGCCACGGTCTTCAGCTTCGCGCGAGGGTGGCGCAGATGGTGTCTTCGGGTGGGAGATCCAGGTTTCCTGATCAAAATTTCCAGGGTTTCGTGTTCGCGTTCTGGTGTCCTGACTTGTACGTCTATTTTTCTGCCAACAAATTCCAGACGGCCTGACTCCGCTGCCCAAGGTCTGGCGCGCACGACAGCACGTAAAACACAATGCAAAACGAACAAAACCGCGTCTCCAGATTTCATTTTTTTTTTTTTTTTTTTTTAAAAAAAAAAGTTTTCCTGAACCCACCTTGTCGGCGTAAACCTACGTATTTCGTTGGTCCGGAGCGCAGCTCTTGCTGCGTGCTCAGATCTAGGCCGTCGGGGGCCGCGGGAGGCGCCGCCACAGCGTGGGCGAAACGAGCCACGCGCGGGATCGGCCCGGGCCTGGAGGGAGAGTGCTCTCAGGGCACCGTAACAGATGAACCTGGGTCGTCTCGCGCGCCAACTTGCACCCGGCGCAATGCTGGTGCGCGGACGTGAAGCGGCAAGCCAGATAATTATACTACCTACGCCTCCTGTTGTTGCACATCCGCGGAGCCGAAGCCACATCGCGGAATGCCCTCGAGCGATCACCGAGCACGGATGCAACCCCCACGTTCCAAGAGCACGCCAGGCATTTGGGCCTCCTCGCCGATGACATAGAAGCGGTCGCCGCACTTGCGGAGGCGCGCAGGGTTATGCGAAGCTTCTCTCGTCTCTGTGAGATGTTCGCCCAGTTCTTGGTCTGGATGGACATCAACGACAAAGCCGGATTTTGGACGTCGTTTTTTACATCACTTGTCGGAACACCACCAGGCCGTAGAACCGCACACCGCCTATCGAGCTGTCGACGAAAGTCTGGCTCTCTACGGGTGCACGCTTGCAGCCTACGCGATCGCACCGCCGTCGCCGGACGGAGCTCTCTTGCCCGCCGAACGAGCGGCGCAGGAATGCGCGCGGGAGTTGCGCAGCCCGTCAGAACTCTGCAAAGAAAAAGACGAGTTCGACCGACTCGCTCTCAACGACGACCAGCATCCCATCTTCGACTTCGCCCAGGCACGCGTAGACGGCCCCCACAGCACAGACGTCGCCAACATCATATACATCGACGGTCCCGCAGGCACTGGCAAAACCCACGTGTACAAGAAGATCCTGCATTATGTACGAATGACAGGCATAATAGCACTGGCCGTAGCGATGTCGGGCATCGCAGCACTACTCTTGCCCAGAGGACGCACCGCGCACTCCCGCTTCCGCCCCCCCGCCCCCGTCCCATTGGAAGGCTGCAAAGCAAACGTCGAAGCGCAGTCGGCGGCAGCGAAACTCACAGTAGACGCGGCACTGATCGTTTGGGACGAAGCGCCCACTGCCTCGCGCGCCATGTTTGAGGCCGTAGACAGGTGCTTACAGGAACTCCCCGGCAACAGCCGGCCCTTCGGAGGGATGGCCGTGGTTTTTGGAGGCGATTTCCGCCAAATCCCCCCCGTGCTCCGATACCTCGACCGCGACGCAGTCTTCAACCACACCTCGGCTGCCATGCCGTGGTGGGATTCTGCCCACGTCAAAAAGTTTCGCCTCCGCAAGAACACGCGGGCCAATGCGGACACAGCTTTCGCTGACTTCTGCTTGAGCGTCGGCGATGGCGCCTGTGGGTCGCCGCCGTTCACCGGCGTAGACAGAGAGTGCCAAGCGTGCGTGGTCGAACTCCCAGATGCCGTCCTCGCCCCCCGCTCCTGGAAGCCAGAGCATTTGCTGGAATGGGTGTGCGAGGGGGTCGACGCTGCGCAGCCTGCCCAGCGGCACCAGTACTGCGCATCCCGAGCCGTAGTGACACCAACAAACCATGCAGCAGACACCCTGAATGCGCTCATGCACGCAAAACTGCCGAGCGACACAGAAGTCGTCTCCCGGAGCCAGGACGTCGCTATCGCTGAGGTAGACCACGGGGCCACGTACACCACGGAGTTCCTGAACAACATCCAGACCGCTGGACTTCCCCCTCACGAGCTCCGACTGCGACACGGGTCGTTGGTAATTTTGCTGCGGAACTTCGCTCCGCATCGAGGCCTCTGCAACGGCACGCGTCTCGTCGTAGAACGAATGCGGTCGCACTTCCTGGTCGCCCGTGTCGTCACCGGGCCCTTTGCGGGTAACGTCGAGCTGCTGCCGCGGATATGCTGCGACTCTTGCGGGGATTGCGAACTCCCATTCGTGCTCCGACGACGCCGGTGCCCCGTGAAACCGGCGCGGGTCATCACCATTAACAAATCGCAAGGACAGTCCCTCCAAGGTCGCCTCGGCGTGTATCTACCAAAGCCAGTCTTCGCGCACGGCCAGTTGCACGTAGCCATATCCCGAGGATGCAGCTTCGAGACCACAAGAGTATTAGTAGAAGAGACGCACCAGTCCGAGCAGGGGCTGTCGCCCCCTGCGGGCAACGCTCCTGCAAGAGCGTTCACATCGAACATCGTCGACGCGTCACTTCTCCGAGCAGCACGATGCCAGGACTGCCCCGACGGCTCCACGTCTTCGCCCATGCCGGGCCCCGTAGGACGGGGCGGAATCGCCCAGCGTCTGCAGTCCCCTGCAACCCACGTCGCGCTCGCGCTGTCCGGCGAGCCGCGCGTCACAATGGACGAGGCGCGTGAGTCCCCCCTGGAACTGGTCCGACTCCATGCGGCATGCGTCACGGACCGCGTGACGCCACAGGAAGCCTTCGACGAAGCAGCAGCTCATGAGTACAGCGCGTCCTCTGAGGTGCTCAAGCGCGGATGCCACGCGCCTCCCGCGCCCGGTAAACGTCGGACAAAAAAAGAACAGAGGCCATGCCACCTCGGCCCCCGCGGCCCACCAGCCGTCCACAGTGCAAGGCACTTCCGTCGACGACCCGTCCA
Source organism: Prorocentrum cordatum (assembly GCA_963575745.1). Taxonomy (NCBI): domain Eukaryota; class Dinophyceae; order Prorocentrales; family Prorocentraceae; genus Prorocentrum; species Prorocentrum cordatum. The sequence goes on along the minus strand of CAUYUJ010017994.1, from coordinate 185,683 downwards.
CGTCCGCGTCGTCGCACGCGCGGAACCACCGCGGCACGTTCGGTCTGCGCCTCGAATCAGGTTCTCCCGCGGCCTCTGCTGGTACCTTCCCAAACCCGCCCCAGATTGGCGCCACGCGTACCGCGCCCCCCTGGCGCGAGGAAATTCCCCCCAGCGTTGCTTCGTCCCCGTCAGCCTGCACGATTGGTTTGTCTGGAACCCAGAAATGCTCGGCAGACTGCAACCACAAACTTGCCACGCCCACTTCATGTCAGCCATGTCAACCTCAGCCCAACACTGCAAAACAAGAGCGTCGGAATGCCGTCCTCAAAGAAACCGCGCCTTCCGCTAGGTAGTTATCCTCCTGCGGTTGTGCCCTGCGCAAATGACGCAATACCTCCATCCTCCGCCACGATGCGAGTGCGGTCTCCCACCTCCTCCTCCTCCTCCTCCTCCTTTTCCTCTTCTTCCTCCTCCTCCTCCTCTTCCTCTTCTTCCGTCAAGGAACGTCTCAGGATGAAGAGCCGTCCCCGGGGAAAGGGTCGGGACTTCGGGGGCCGCGTATTGACGAAATCAGGACGTCGCATGTCTGCGCTATCCACGTCTCAGTTCCCGCGCGTCGGCGTCCCGAGGATCGCAGCGACACGCTATCCACTCGCGTGGGCCGTAGCGCGTCGCCAGGGCCGCCCTCGCGACATGCGACAGAGACTGCTCCGCCTCTGGTTTCTGCGTTTCACGTGGCACCGCCGTGGAGCCCTGGGTTTTTGGTCCTGGGCTGAAGGCCGCGGACCGTCCCTTGGGAGAGTTCCTGCGTGGACGTCGACTGTGGCAGGGTTTCACGTGACCAACCGCTCTGTCGCACGCTGAGGACATTAAGAAGCCGAGGAACGCTGCGAGCTACGTCGCTCAGAGTCTGGCCGCTGCAATACCCAGACATCTGGCGCTCCAGTCTTTCTGGCGCGTGGACCCCCAGAGGTCCGGCCACTTTCCCTACGGCCAGTTTTTCAGCGCGAGTCGTTGCCTGACGGCCCCGGCCCCGAAGCGCCCCCAAAAAGTCCTAAGATGCCACCAGGGGGGCCCAAACCAAAACCCGAGATGCTCCACCCCCCCAAACCCCCCAAGAGCCTTCAAGAGCGTCTTCCGTAGCCATTTGGCTCAAGACGCTTTGGTTCAGCCCGCCCCCGCCGGCACAGGCAGCGGCTTCTTTGCTTCAATCGGCCCGAAACCCCAACAGCGATGGCCCGCCTGGTGCTCGCGGCCGCCGCACTCCTGCAGGCCACCGCTGTCCCCGCCGGGTGCGGACATATGTTCAGCTACTGGGATTCTGTCGGCCCCGTCAGCTGTGACATCGGATGCTGGCGGGAAGTTGATGAGAACTCGAGGTGCGGCGAATCGGATAATTGTTGCCTCTGGTTCATGGATAGGGTCGCGGAGATATCGAACGCCCGCGATGGGAAGGAGGCCAAGGAGGTCGTCGCGTCCGATTCCAACGACCCAGATGCAGTGAAGGACATGATCTGTGAGCAGGCGCTCGGCGACCTGTACAAGGAGTGTCCCCGCTGCAAGGGCGGCGAGGAGAAGTGCGCCCTCGGCGACTGGAATCATGAAACCCAGAAAACCAGGCTGTATTCCGCGATGGACGGCCTGCCGTTGGCAGGGCAGCGGTCTCTCGCGAGCGTTGCGACGATCGGCCTGGGAGCGATCGGGGGAGCCGCGGTGCTCGCAGGTGCCGCGTTGGCCTTCAGGCGCTGTGGCGCCCCCTCCGCGCCGGTGGATACCTCCGCGAACGAGGCCGCAGGGGGGGGCCAGCGCGCCCCGATCATGGCCTCGCAGTCCTGATCAGCCCCAGGGCACTCTGCCGGGGCGCGGCCGATGACCGAGCGCCGCGAGATCCTGGGCCTCGGGCCCTGGTGGCGCTCAAAGCAAGCGCCGCCCGTAGCTGAATCTTTTGGCCCGGGGTCCCAAGAAGAGCTTTGGGGGCACATCCGAGGGAAGCGGTGCTGCGGCGCCGCCTGGAGCGCAAAACGGAGCCCAATGTTCTGGGGGCCCACGGGAGCCTGGGCATCCCCCTCGTTTTATAATTACTTTGAGCTTGAAGTTCCGCTGGACGCGAGGAAGCTTCGCTCCATTTTTCTACCCTCTGCTTTTAGCTTTCGGCGTTGGAAGCAACTATGGGCGCGAGGAAGCTTCGCTTCATTTCCTTTGGGGACACGGTTCCCACATTTGCAGCGTCTCCCCACCAGGAAGTACGCTTCCATATGGTGACCCTTGCCAGATGATGTCCATCCTCATCCGATCTTATGAGGTTGGCTAGGACTGCGCTAGAACCTAAGTTCGCGCGAAGCGCGCGCGTGGTTCTAGTGTATATATATATATATATATATATATATATATATATATATATGTGTGCGTGTGTGTGTGTGTGTGTGCGTGTGGGTGTCGTGCTGGCCTTGGGTCACCTGCGCTTTCGCCTCGCACGAGTGCGCTTCACTCGCCGGCTCTCGCAAAAACCTGCTACACTGGCCATCGGGTGCGCTCGAGCGCCGACTGCCCGCTCCCTCCTTGGTCGACCCCTTTCCCGCCCTCCCGCCCCTCCTGGCTCTCACCCCGAAGGCCCTCCCGCCCTCCCGCCCCTCTCGGCTCCGACCCCGAAGGCCCCAGTGCGCCCGATCGTCACGAGTCTGTGCTGCCCTGCGTTCCCCCCCGCTGCCCCTTGCCGCCCCCTCGTCGCCCCTCTCTCGCGGCCGCCCCCCGTGAGTTCGCGAGCCGTGCCTTCGCCGCCCGCGGTCGTTCTTTGTTGAGCCATTCGTCGGCAAGCACGTTTGGCTCCGTTTTCCCGCGTGTTAGCCTGCCCTTGCCGAGGTGTCCCGTGGTGTCCCCTTGAGCGAGATCGATAGTGATATCGATTGAGTCAGATGTTGGTTCCCCCCTCTCCCCCCCCAACAACCTCCTTATCTCCCGAAGGGTGGTCGTACAGGTATATGTGGGGGCCCATGCCAAGAAACACCCTGCTTGCCTCCAGGGTGCCCTGGATTTCCTGGGTTGCGATGGTTTCGCGATGGAGAGCTGGACGTTCCCACGCCAAAAATCAATGAACGGCCTGGGGTCTCAGGGTTGGGTTTCCTGTGGAAGGTTTCTTGTGGACTGACCTCCGCTGTATCTATGGCACTGCGCATCGTGGCCTGGCCATGTTTGCAGTTTGGACGTGGGCGCGTCCGCAAGTTGGCGCCCGAACGTTCGTCTGCGCGCTCGCTGCGCACCTCTAGCCCGCTCCTCTGCGCAAGTCCGCGGCCACTGCAGCGGTGGTCGCGGCGCGTACTTTCGCCCTCGCCCGCAGGGAGAAACCTGATCGCATGCTAGTGCGCAGTGCTGCCGGCACACGCTTTCTACGTCGCAGCGCGGCAGAGGCGGTCCACACGCGCGCCCAGGCAACCCGGGCTACAGTACTGCAAACCGTTCCGCGTGCAAGAGGATCGGGTATGGCCTGGCCCCCGGGTAAGGGGACCCAGTTAGTGCTAGGGCCCCGGAGCCTTTGAATCGGCCAGAATTTTTGAACCAGGTCCGCCAGAGCTGGTGCTTTTTCGGGTGACGGCAGTTCCGGTCAGTGGAAATGGGACGGGGGGGCGCCCCGGGTACTGTGATATGGAAAGATCGCGGATCTATCGTTTTGGAAACGCTCGCAGAGCGGATCGTAGCTCAATCGGCCAAGGGCCCTGGAAAATAATTAGAGCCAAATGAGCGGCGGCAGAGAGCAGGTGAGGAGAGCTGCGAGTCTTCTGGAATCACACTCGTCCTGCACGGTGCGCGGGCGCAAGAGGCTGACGCGCCAGGGCAGCCGGGCATATAAGCCTGGCCCTTCATTATGCAGAGTGCCAGGCGTGCTGGCGGAAAGCGAGCAAGCGGCTCGACACGGCTTGCATCGCAGGCAGCCCCTTGGGCATTTAAGCGGATGAGCTACACGCGACCTGCAGGATATTCTCAGCTCTCAGCGCCGTCGGCGCTAATCATAAACAAGCAAGGCTAGCAATAGCAAGAGCTCAATCGCTAGGCGACAAAACTCACAAAAAAACACCCATCTGATCGGGATAATATCTGAATGCTGAATGGGTGTGATCGTCATCACATCTATGGAAGAAACTGTGCACACTGAATGAAGCTTCTCGAAATGCGGAATTACGTGTAAATCTTTGCACCAGGTGTGAACTCTGAGCAGCAATGCGGACTTACATAAATCTTTAGCCGGGTATGAAATCTAAGCGGCAATGCGGACCAACGTATGAATAGCCGAGTATGAAATCTGAGCAGCAACTCGGACTAACGTATGAATAGCCGGGTGTGGAAATCTGAGCAGCAGAATACTTGCCGGTTCGATCGGCCAACCTGCCGTCCGGAAACCAAGCGGGGTTCATTTTTCCGTCTTTGGCTTCATCGGTTTGTCCATCAGGTCAGGTCTATGCCAGCAGTCTCTGTCTGTGAGCTTCCACCAGCGGCCCATGAGATCGTTCATCACGCTCTCCGGGAAGATCGTGAAATCGGGGTTGCTGCAACGGTAGTGCCGGAGCAGCCACGATGCATGCATTTTGCAGGTCTTTGCAAGTGATGTAGACATTGTGCGGTTTGCGCCCGATAACGACATCATGATGGGGAATGCCGGTCACGCAGGTGAGCATGTCGTTCGGTTGCGCTGTTGGTGAGGAGCCGTTCCACGATACAACATTGGCTGACGTGGCTGACAGTGAGCTCGATGAACTCGTCACAGTGATGACGCTTGGCGATGCAGGGGCCGAACTCCCATGAGATCTCGCTGATCTTGATCGTCCAGATCCCCGTGCTGATGTTGCGGTACATGGTGATGGCGGTGCGTTGGCAGGTGGTGGTTTTGGCGACAACAGTGGTGGCGGCGGCTGTTGAATCGCAGCCGATGCTACTGAACTCGATGCCTGCGCGCTGCTGAAAACGTCCGCGTGGGACGTCGTGATGTCACCGTCGTTATCACGGTCCTCTGAAATGGTAGGTGGTATGCTGCGGCTCCGGCCAAGCAGGCGGCCGTCCCAGCCAGGGTGGTCGCCCATAGCCTTCGCCTCGGCGACGCTCTCCTTGGTGGCCATCGCTCTGTTCTGCCTCATGATCGTCCAGAGCGTCATGAAGATACCGAAACCGATAGTCATGCCGAGGACCAGCGTGAACGTCAGCAGGCAGATGTAGAAGCTGTAGTCGGGCATAGTCGGCGTAGGCGTAGGCTGTCCCTTGACCTTGCCGAGGCAGGTAAACAGGACTGAGGCGAGCATGGCGGCGCGCGGCTGCCGGGTCCCGTAGGTGTGCTTGCGGGCCCTGAAGAACGACAGCAGGGCGCCCACCTCCATTTTCTTCGTCAAGGCGTCCGCGACCATGGCCCAGGTCGGGATCCAGCTGAGCTTGAGCGCGCTGTTGGGATGCGCGGCCTCCTTGATCATGGAGGCGACGATGCGGAACCGCTTGTCGTGCGACTGGCCCACATCTGAAGCGACGTGCGTCACGAGACCCTTGCTGTCGTTGTAGATCTCCCCAGGGCGCTTGTCGGCGAGCACGTCGATATGCTTGAGCGCCGCCCTGGGGCTGTAGGCCTCGGTCAGCAGCTGTCGGAACCAGATGTTGGTCTCCGATCACTCGAGGGTGGCGTAGCCCTCGACAGCGAGGGTCGACTTTACCGACCTCTTGACTGCGCCGGAGTGCCAGGCGACGGGCAGGCACAGGTCGTGACGGCCGCCGACGACGTCACGCGGGCGATGGGTGAGCCCTATCACCATGCCCCTTTTGGCTCTTGACGCCGTCCACGTTGGCGAACGCGGCGTCGCTGAAGCACGCGGCAATGGCCGCCTTCAGGTCGACGAGCTTGCGCTTGAGCACGATCGCGAAGTTCGCGGTGGAGTGCACGTAGGCGACGGCCTTGTTGAGCGTCCTCGCGTCGGCCACGGTGGCGACGTTGGTGCGGCGAGCTGCAAAGCTCACCGGGCAGGCGATGTCAACCCGGGTCTGCACCGCTAGCCACAGCAGCTGCCCGAGCGTGTGGCGGTAGCTCGTCACCTCGGCGGCGGTGAGCCGGTCCTCGGCACCTCGGCCCATCTGGGCCTTCAGGTCGACGTAGTCCACCAGCGCGGCGGCGGTGGCCTGGGCCACGCGGATTTCGTCGCCGAGCTCGGTAATTGTGCGGCCGCAGTGTTTGATGACCCCTTCGACCGGCTTGAGGTGCAGCTTCTTCCCCAGCGATGCGATAGTGGTCTTCCACTTGGTGGAGTTCTTGCGCTGGACGATCAGGAAATCGCCCATGTGTGAGTGGACCACCGCGGCGAGCCCTCCTTCGTCGTAAAAGTAGTAGAGGCCCTTCCCGAGCTTGCTCTCCACGAAACCGTGCTCGGCGAAGACGTTCTGCGCGTAGAGGTACCGCTGCCTCCCGGCGTCGCGCGCCCCGTAGATCGCGCCTGTGGCCATCGCGATCTCGCCAGGCTGGGTCCCCGGCGGCGGGTTCTTTGTCGCCAAGCGCAGCAGCAGTGGCCTCTCGATGTTACCCGACTGCGGGCAGGCCGTCATCGCGTCGTAGGACGATGTCCCAGTCCTTCTGGGCCGCAGCGGCCAGGGTCAGGCACCGCGCGCCCCTGGACCCCGCAGGCGCGTCCGCCCTGATCTGCGACTTATCCCCCTGGCAGCCCTGCGCGACCAGACGGGCCTCCATGACGTTCTGGCCCCTGCAGCACCCAGCGCGCGCCCGCGGGGCGGATGCCGGGGTTGCGCCGCAGGAGCTCCTTCAGCTCCTTGAGCGGGAGCTTCATGTAGGCGCCGAACTCCGCCCTCTTGGACCGCTTGGTCTTCATGGCGGCGTCCATGTTCTTTTTCTCGGTGGCGCTCAGCGCGTCGTACTTGAACTCCTCGGCGGTCGCGTTGCCCGTGAGCAGTGCCTCGCGGAGTCGCGTGCTTGCGTAGAGCTCGCCCGCGCACTTGTAGTTGTCCAGGTAGAGGTCGACCTTGTTCGTGAGCTTTGGCCTCTTGAACACTTGGGCAGATCGTCCAAGAGGTCCCTGCGCTTGGCAGCGCGCTCGCGGGGGTCGGGCTCGTGCTGGCGGTCGCGTTGCAGTGCCGCCGGTGCGTTCCCCTGTCAAACTTGGCGCTGCGTCTCGGTGCCGCGCTGGTTCTCGGTGTCCGGAAGGCGCCGCGCCATCGTCTCCTGGCGCGCTTGCTCCTCCAATCTTGGCCCATTCTCGAATCATGTCCGAATCGTCGGACTCGATGTCGTCGTCGACGGGCCCTGAGGCGCAGGTTCAGGAGGTCGAAAATCTGCGGCGGGGGCGGCTGCAGGAGCGGCAGCATCGCCCGAGTCTGACGCCGGCGGGTCGGCGGCCGCTGGTGGCGGCGGCGGCTCCGCTGGCGGTGGCAGCGGCGGCGGCTGCTGCACGGCTCCTCCCGAAGGCGATGAGGCCCGTCCTCCATCGCCGCTTGTCCCTCCGCTGGTTGTGAAATCGCGTCCACTCGGCGTACTTATGAGCACGCTGATTCGCTTCGGAATGCTCGATGTTGCCGAAGTTGTGTTGCTGGATGGCTGGCTGCTGGACGGGTGCTGGTAGCGCTGGTGGCGCGGGGGGCTGACCCTCACTTCGGGGGCGCTTCTGCGGCGTCGGTCCCGACATGTCGAGGAACATGTCGTCGTCGGCGTCTGGCGGTGCAGGTCCAGCGGGTTCTCCTCCTCCACCAGGACTGGGCGGCGGGGGTCCGCCGCCTGCGCCGCCGCCTTCTCCTCCAGGGCCTGGAGGAGGTGCGGGCCCGGAGGTGCCTGGCGGGGCGCCTGGCGGAGGTCCAGGAGGCGGCCGGCTGCAGTTCAGCGCGTTCAGCACTTGTCCCCGCGGAACGAGTTCCGTAGCCGTGGCGCCGCGTAGGTGCCCACGGTTGACCTTCGCGGTCGTGGAGCGGTGGCTGGCCCAGACGTTCGAGGCGCCGTCGAACCCGATGGTGACAGCGGGCCCGTGCCACTGTAAGGCCCATTCTGTCCTGGGCTTGCCGCTGCCCCTCCAGTAGTGCACCTGGTCGCTCGCCTGGTAGACGTCGCTGGCGTGCTGAGCTCCCTCTGCCCGAGATCGGGCCAGCAGCGCCCTCGGGAGGGACTGGTTGAACCTCGGGTGCTGCATGGAGGTCTGCGCGGCCTTCACGATGGCGATCCTCTCCGAGAGCGGCTTTTTCGGACACGATGCGCTCGCGCAGAGGCAGCTTGCCGGCGTTGTCCAGCAAGACGCACGGGGGGCGAAGGCCTCGTCCGAGCACCCACTGCGACGGCGAGAGCCCGCGGAGTTGACCTGGCTGTTCATGGCCCAGCACACGGAGGCGATCATCCACTTGATCTTGTGAGCGGCCGCGGGCTGGTCGAACCTGATGCTGAGTTGGTCGATCAGCTTCCTCGCGTGCACCCTCCACATGCCTCCGCGTCGCCCCGCGGTAGCGTTCTGCTGCGGCGTCGCCGCAGATGTCGTCATCAGGCGGCAACCCATGTCCTCAAACTCCTTGGAGAACTTTCGCTCGAACTCGCCTCCCCCATCAAATATGACGCGCTGAGGCGCGCCGAAGGGCGTGATCCAAATCTGCAACAGTCGAGCGAAAACAACCGATGGGTGCCTTGATGCGACAGTGCCGCACATCGTAAAACCTGAGGCCAGGTCGACCACGCTGAGGTAGACTTAGCTGGTTGCCAGCGTAGTCGGCCAGGGTGAACAGGTCCACTCCGATGGAGTCGTTGAAGTCCCTGTCCAGTCTGATCCGCCCCGGCAGGCGTGGTAGTGGTCGCTGATGTGCTGCACAAGCCTCGCAGTAGAGGTTGAAAGCCATGTCGATGGACCTTTGCGATCCACCCGTCGCGCGAATGGCTCGGGCAAGTGAATCGTTGGACGGGTGCCCCGTGTTCACGTGGAGCTGCGTGATGGCGGACCGCAGCGTCCGCTCCTCCGCGGCCGCGGGCGCTGGCTCTTGGGCGGCTGCGGCGGCTGGAACCGTCCTTCTGCTTGCCTTTTTCTTCGTCGATGTAGGGTGAGCTTCTCGTGCAGGTCGGCGGTTCGGAAGTCGCAGCTGCTCGGCTAGCACCGTCGCGAGCTTGGTCGTGTAGTTATCGCTGCGCTTCGCGTCCATCCCGCGGGCCTCTGCGCGGGCGTCGTCGAATCCGAAATGGTCGGCAATGATCCGCCACGGCGTCTTGATGTGGATCCCCTTCTTCGTCTTGAGGTCGGGCGCGCAGCCGTCGAAGTCCACGACGCGCGGGAGTTGCTCCTTCAGCTGCTTGGCAATGGCGTTCTCGTTGGGGCCCCATCCGTCGCAGTACCTCGGCCACTCGAACGAGACGGCGAGCTGGGCGCCGAACTCCTTGCGCAGCCGTGACATCGACTGCAGGAACAGGCCGATCATCTGCTTGGACTTGGCCCGATCCCTTTTTTAACTTGGGGATCTTGCTCGGGTCGATATTGACGACGAGTCGTTGTAGCGATGTCCACGGCTGACAGGGAAACGCAGCGTGAACTCGCACAGTCTTGCCCGCGGCAAGGTTCTTCCGAATCCTGCCCCCCAGCTTCTGGACCACGAACTGCTTGGAGAGGTCGAAGCCTGGAAGACCGCACCTGACAGCAGCTCCTCTTTTCTTCTTCCAGACGGCGCTGAGCTCGCTGTCTGGGTTGCAGCACCACTCGCAGAGCACGGTGCTGTTCGCTGTAGAGGTCGGGCTGGATCTGGTTGTAGACTTGGCCAGGTTAGTGATCAAGGCCTGGCCGATCTTGCGCGGCTGGATGCCGCTCTTGCTGGTGGCGAAGGCTGAGCGCTTGCCAGCGATCAGCTGCGGTTTCGCCCCCTTCTTGAGCGTCCTCACGCGTAGCTGCTCCTCCTCCGCGATGTTGGCCTCGGGTCCGAGGCAGCCGTTGGCGATGGCGCCCTGGCCGTGACTCGGGGTTACGGGCGCGCCGAAGACGCAGTCCGAGCAGAAACCTCGGTGGCTGCAGGCCTCGAAGGTCGTCTCGCCGCAGGCGATGCAATCCTGCAGGGGCTCGGTCACGCACGTCGTGGGGTAGGTCGTCTGTGGCAGCGTCGCTAGCGTAAGGTTCGGAGCTGGAGCTGCGATGGAGCAGCAGGCCAGGGCTGAGGCTACGGCCGAAAGCAGCCGCGACCCCTTCGGTCGGCGAGTCTGGAGACGCCTCGGAACGTTCAGCTCCTTCTTCGTGACGAGGTTGTTGATGGTGTCGATCAGCGCGCTGGTCCTGGTAGTGTTGTTGACCGTAGGCTGGTCGCCCGTCCTCGTCTTCCGATCCCGTCGGTCGAGGGCTTTCTCGACCTCCACGTATAGGGTCTTGTCCAGCTGTCGCTTTCTTCCGGACGAGCTGGCCGCGCTGGGCGGTTGCTCCATGCCGGCGTCCTTGATGGCCTGCCAGTCCTCTGGCTGCAACTTGATTGCGGGGTGGCCCGCGGCGCTCGTGGTGAGCTTCTGGGCGGCGTTCCCGATGCTGATCTGGTCCTTCCAGAGAGAAATGTCGATCTTGGAAGGCTGGGCGAAGTCGCGGCCGATGAGCAGGCCCAGCGTGGGGCTGTCCACGACGTGAACACGACGCGGCCAGCCTGGCCGCACAGCACAAGCGGCGCGGCGACGCGCAGCTTACTTGGGAGAGTACTTCCGTTGCCGCACCTGTAGACCTCGTCCTCTGGCACCTCGAGGATCTGGTCGGCTAGCCCCGTCCTCGTGAGGATGTCCTTGTAGTTGTCGTACCACTTCTTGCCCGAGACGCAGAAAAGGCAGGCGGGGTCGACCGCGCCAACGCCTTCGTCCGCGGGCTTGTCGCTGCCGATCGCAACGTTCACGTTCGGCAGGTGGTGAATGAGCCGCTCCGAGACGCAAGCCTCTGGGGGCGGCGTGACTGGTCCCTGCGGGTGCAGGGCGGTCTCCTCGTCCGCGAACTGGACCTGCTCGGTGATTTGCGCCTGGCGCTGAGGGCGGCCTCCGCGACATCCTCGCCCACCGCCCTTTGACTTGCCGTCCTTGAGCGCGAACTTGCGAGCGCATGGCGCGGGGCACTCCGCGCCCCCTGTCCAGTGTCCAGTCTCGCCGCAGTCCCAGCAAGAAGAGTTCTTCCTGCGCTGGTCGACCCGGCTCTGGAGCTTGGTCGGGCGGCGGGGCGGTGCGGATTTCCCTTTGCTGCGGCCCTTGAGGGCCTCCCGGGCCGATCTGATGATGGCCATGGCCTCGGGGATAGCGGCAAGTTCCGCTGCGGCAGCTTCGACCTTGGCGGAGTCGTCGCCGTCGAACAGCTCGGAGATGTCCACGTTGGAGGACTCGAGCTCGGCGCTGAAAGCCTCGAGCTCCTGGCGAACGAGGTCCTGGACGTCGGCCTCGTCATCGTCGTCCTCCTCTGGCTCTTCGTCGTTCTCATCGCCCGGCTCATCGACGACGTTGGTAGAGCGCCCCCCGCGGCTGGAGGAAACGTTGTTTCGCCGGCCGCCTTGCGAGAGCGATTGGTTGTTCCGTGACCTCGGCTGGGGAGCGTGACGCTCCGACGCATGGATGTCCGGGAACATCCTGACCAGCAGCCCGAGGATACGTTGTTAGCCGCAGTGTTCGTCGGGCAAGTTGCCCGCGACACGCTCGCGGCGTTCTGCCGCGAGCCCGGCCTTGCGCAGCAGGAACCATCCCGCCACGTCGCCCTGCGCGTTGAGGCCCACATCTTTCTCGCATTGTTGCTGCAGTCCAGTCGAAACGGATGAGCCAGTCCGTCATGTGTTCACCTCTGCGTCGGTGATTTTGAGTCGAGTCGAACAACTTCTCGAGGGTCTCGCCCGTCTGCACGGGCATCTGCTGACCCAAGCTCGCCTCCAGGTGCTGTAGCGCATTCTCAATGCCGACCTGGTTCCTGTTGCGCTTCCTGTCGTCGGGGTCTTCGATGTCCGCCGCGGCTGCAGGACGCAGCTGCGCTTCCGCCATGTTGAGTGCTGCGCCCCGGGCAGCCCCGCTGAGCTGCAGCACGAGCTTCGATGCGAGGCTGTGCGCCGCGGCGAGGTTCTCGCTAAGCGTCCAGAGCTTAACTTCCTGCGTGTAGTCTCTCCACTTGCCATCCCAGATAGGAATGACGCTATACGCGTCGTTGTCTGTCATCTTGTCGATGATGAAGTAGTAGGCCGCGTCGCTGACACTGGCGTAGAAGGAGAAATCGCTGGCGTCGCTGACACCGTCGTAGGAGAAATAGCTAGCGTCGCTGACACTGGCGTAGGAGAAGTAGCTGTCGTTCAAAGCGTAGTCGCAAGCGTCGCTGACACTGGCGTAGGAGAAGTTGGCGTTCAAGGCGTGATGGCTAGCGTCGATGACACTGGCGTAAGAGAAGTAGGCGTTGATGCTGGCGTCGCTGACGGTGGCGCTGGGGAAGTCAGGGTAGGCGTAGTAGCTGGTGTCGCTGACGCTGGCGTCGGAGAAATAGGCGTTGAAGTTGTAGTCGCTGGCGTCGCTGACGGTGGCGTTGGAGTTGGCAGGGTAGGCGTAGCTGCTGGCGTCGCTGACGCTGGCGTTGGAGGCGTAGGTGCTGGCGTCGGTGACGCTGGCGGAGTAGAGCGCTATGCTCAGGCTTATGAGGGCTCGCAGGACGCCGCTGGGCGTCGATTCCGTGATGGTGCACGACGGCGTCGTCGTGGCTAACAATGTGGAGGCGCGCAGCGCCGGCAGCTGAGACCCGCTCCAAGCTACCATTGTGATCTGGAAAGATCGCGGATCTATCGTTTTGGGAACGCTCGCAGAGCGGATCGTAGCTCAATCGGCCAGGGGCCCTGGCAAATAATTTGAGCCAAATGAGCGGCGGCAGAGAGCAGGTGAGGAGAGCTGCGAGTCTTCTGGAATCACAGATACATGGGGTGTTGCCAACTAGAAGTGCCCCTGGGCCAAGGTGCCCCCAGGATTCTCGGGGTAACCCAAACAGCCTCCAGAGCACCCCTCACGAGGCCCAGAGGGCCCCAGGGGCTCCAAAATGGAGCGAAAAGCTGGGGGCACCTTGGGCCAGGGGTACCTCTAGCAACACCCGACCGGTACAGATCACCAAACCAGGTTCCACTAAACCCAGTTCTACCAACGCCCGAGAGGAGCCCGGCCGCGAAGACAGGAGGCGAGAGAAGGGAGCGCCCTCGCGCGGCGAGGCCGCGGGGGGGGGCCGAGTGGGGCGGCCGGGCCGCGGGCAGCCCTTGGCGGCGAGCAAGACGCTGCCAGCGCTCGCTTTTCCTGTCGTGGTCGCCGCCTCGGACGTGCGCCTCGTTCCCTCGGATGCCCGAGTGCGCTCCTTATCGCGCGCTCGCTCCCTGCTCGCATCTCTTCCCCAGCCCGCAGGGACAAGAGGAGGAGGAGGAGGAGGAGGAGGAGGAGGAGGAGGAGGAGGAGGAGGAGGAGGAGGAGGAGGAGAGAGGAGGGAGGAGGAGGAGGGAGGGAGGAGGAGGAGGAGGAGGCGGAGGAGGAGGAGGAGGAGGAGGAAGAAGAGAAGGAGGCGGAGCGGGAGGAATCGGGAGCAGGATGTGGAACCGGAGAAGCAGAAAGGATCGGAGGAGGAGGAGGAGTAATTTGGGAAGGCGAACGCCTCCCCACACCTGTCTTCTCCCCCGCTCGCCGTCGTCGCTGGCGTCCTCCTCCCGTCTCGTCGTCGTCGTGGTCCGTCCAGCGCGTCGTTATCTTTTGCTCCGCCGCCGTCGCCGTCGTCGTCGCCGTCGCCGTCACCTTCGCCGCCGTCGTCGTCGCCGTCATCGTCGCCGTGGTCGTCATCGTCGTCGTCGTCGTTTGCTCCTTCGTCGTTGTCGTCGTCGTCTGTCCGACTCTTCTCAGGAGGGGAAAAAACACACAGACACAATTAATCGTCGACTCCCCAGAAAATATGGGAAAATATGGGAAGTGGGGGGGAAGACAAAAGCCCAGTAAGTATAAACATGGGAACATATGTGTGTATTTGTTTGTGTGTCCCAGGGCCCCTTCATCTTCTTCCTCGCTCGTCTTCGTCCAGCGGCGGCGTCTCGCACCCCCCCCAGCGACGGCGGGCGCGAGGCCGAGCAGCGGCGCTTCCAGCGGAAGAAGGAGGCGGAGAAGCAGTCCATGAAGAAGGCCCATCGGCCCGCCCGTGCTCGTGCCGGGGTGGTGTACCCAGAGGTCCAACGTGCTGAAAACATCAAGACGGAGGTGTTTGGCCATTTTCGGCCTCTGGAGGCCCTCGCCGGGCCTCGGGGCCGTCAAAAAGCGATTCAGGATGAAAAACCGGCCCTGGGGAAAGGGTCGGGACTTCCCTGGATCCCGTATTGAAAGAATCACGACGTCGGATCTTTGGGTACGCGTCCACATCTGGCGCGTTATTGGACGCGCCGCCTGGTGCTAGCTGCGACCGCCCAGCTTGCCACTGAGTTCTTTACATCGAGGTGTGGCTCCTTTTTCTCAAGCGGGTCGCGTGGTTGCGACAGCCTTCCTGAGGGGCGGCGGATTTCCAGCTTCTACCAGCCATCCCATTACCGCCCCCTTGCCAGCGGTGCAGCGCTCACGGCAACAAGCAAAAGGATTGGGCACGCCTTGTCGACATATTCCATCCTATAGTGCAATTACAGTTTTCTTCGATTCGCATTCGAGACACTCTCTTAGAGCATCCCTGGGCAACAAGAAATTCCACCAGGAAGCCGTGGGCGCGTTCCCGAGAGGGCCTCGCCGTGCACGCGCGTGGCTGCGTCTTGGCCGCGTGGCCTCTGCCAGGAAAAGATGGAAACAGCCGTGGGACGACGACGCGAGGGACGACGACGACGACGGCGGCGGCGACGACGACGACGCGAGGGACGGCGGCGGCGGCGGCGGCGACGACGACGGCGACGACGACGACGACGAAAGCGGTACGAAAACGGCGACGACGGCGACGACGATTTACGACGACGGCGAAAAGGCCGTCGGGGCGCGCTCCGAAGCGGGTGCCTCCCCGTCGGGGCGCCTCTCTTCGCCTCCGGCGGAGGCCGCTGGGCGGGCCGAGCCCGGCGGCAGAGCGGCGGCCGGGGCCCGCTGGCGTGGGCTCGGCGGCAGCAGAGGCGGAGTTGCCGGCATTCGGCGGCGCCTCCCGCTCCTCTTCCTCCTCCTCCTCCTCCTCCTCCTCCTCCTTCTTCCTCCTCCTCCTCCTCTTCCTCCTCCTCCTCCTCCTCCTCCTCCTCCTCCTCCTCCTCCTCTGGTTCCACATCCTGCTCCCGATTCCTCCTGCTCCTCTTCCTCCTCCTGCTCCGCCTCCTCCTCCTCATCTTCTAAAGCCTCCTCCTCCTCCTCCTTCAGCTTCGCCCTCTCCAGATGATCCTCCTCCTCCTGATCCTCCTCCTTCTTCACCTCCTCCTCCTTCTCCTCCTATTTGTTGACGTTGAGCAAGTCGTAGGGGCAAAATTGTGGCGTTAATGTGAGCAGTGCAAAAATTTGATCGGCCGATTAAGCGATGCGACGATCAAATTGCGCCTGGCTGGCGCAGCGGCAAAGAGAGAGGCGTGAGGACAAATAAAAAGACCGTGAGCCCACAAGGGCACAGAGGATACTCCTTCGCACCCCCCTGCTGCTCACCTACCCCAATCCCTTTCCAGGTCAAGGCCCTCACCGACGGACAGTACGGCAGTAGCTAAAAAGCCCTCACCGAGGGATTATGTATGAATCTGTTGGCAGCGCTCGTCCCACCTCCTCCACCTCTAACAGTATCTTCATAACCTCGAAAGCCTACCCTCCCCAGTGTCAGGCTGGCCAACTAGTCTGGATGGCCTAAGTGGGAATGTGAAGCAGGCGGGTTCTGCCGTGGGAGGCTCGCTCAGACGATACTGGCTGGCCTTGGGCAGTCACAAGTATTGTACACTCATCTCTTCTGATCAAGATATTGCTCATAGACTCGGTGAAGCATAGCTCTGGCGGTCAACACGCTCTCAGCGGTCGACTCGCACGTCCTCCGCCTCCATCCACCGCCACATCCTCGATGCTAAACCTCTCACCTCTTACCTCTCCCTCTTCTTCTCGGGTCCATGGTCTGCTCTGGTGGCTACGTGCCACAAGGGCATACCACCACCGCCAGGAATGGTGGCGCAGCGGACCGGTGAGCGGGGCTACACTCACCCGCTGTTTGTCTCCAGCTCCGCTGCGCTCGAAGGTGCACCACAACATCAACGTGCTCGGTCCAACGCGCGTTGCAGTGGAAGCAACCGGTCGCTCGCAATGCCCTCTATTCCACCTCCATCCTCTGCCCTCCGAACCTCCTCCGAAAGTGGTCGGGAAAAGTGTCCTTGCCGATTAACTTGTTAAGTATAGCTCCTGGTGGCCATCATGAACTCGGGGCTGCGCCCTGACCGAGGCAGGCCAGCCACAACTGGGGGAGCTGTGGTCCTTACCCCCCTGGGGGACCCATCGATTTCGAGACCCCTCTCGAGAGATCGTCGATGCGATGGGTTCCCCCAGGGGAGTAAGGACCACAGCTCCCCCAGTTGCTGGTCGGCGAGGGTCGTAAAACAGATTGCGAACTGAACAGCTCGAAGTTCAAGTACTTCGGAGTGAGACGCCGATCCAAAGTGGAGAACAAACATAATCATGTGCGATACGAGGTTCAAGAATGCCAGCAGTGGCCAATGAAATGATACCGAGGGTCGCGCCTAAAGATGCTCTCATCGAGGGTCGGCTCCCACAGGAGGTTCGTGGAAATTGTCCACATCCACCTCCACCCAGCTCCTCCTCCTCTTCCTCCTCCTCCTCCTCCACACCTCTCCCATAGCTTCCCCTCTACACCTCGGGCACCACGACTGGTGGCAGAAAGAGACGGCCTCCCATACACGCAAAAACCAATTGAGAGATGCCAGCTCCATGATCTGCCCTGGTGGCCACGTGCCCCATGGGCCCACCATTACGGCCAGGAACATGGAGCAAGGGCGCCCTCGAGGGCGCGAAGTTATTCGCGCTTCGCGGTTCGGCTCCGATTCCTCCTCATCCTCATATTCTCCCTTGGGAGGCGGCGCGAGAGCGCGAAGTTATTCGCACTTCGCGCTTCGCGCAGCGCGAAGCGCGAAGTTGGGAGCCCTTGTGGAGGTGGAGCGGACCGAGTAGCGGGGCTACGCTTTGCCGCTCTTCGTGCGCGCGCCGCGCCGCTCGAGCATGCACTGCAGTGTCAGGGTGATCGGTCCACGGCACGCTGCGGAGAAAGCAGCCAGGCATTCGCAGTGGATGCCATCTCCTCCTCCACCACCGCTCGACCTGTCCCGTTTCAGCCCGCGGCCTCAAACGAGGCTTGCTGGTCCAGCTCGTGCTTTGTACTGTAACTTGCTGCCGCTCCCAGCGGAATGAAAAAGAGTTGGCTGGCCAGGAAGGGGTAGGATCAACCACCTCCTCATCTCATCACCCTCCTCACGTTCTCCATATACTGATGGCCGAACGAAACTGCCTCTCATACATGTTCGTCTCGCTGGAGCGAGCACCACAGCATCGAGGCGCTCGGTCCACAACGGGTTGCAGAGGAAGCAGCCGACCGCTCGCAGCGAACGCCGTCTACTCCCCGTCATCCACATTCCACTCCCCGACCCCATCCCGCCCGAACGACAAGACAGAGCCGTCTCTTGTTATGATGCGTGTGCTGTCTGGTTGGGCACCAGCAGACACGACGGAACGGCGTGACAAAGCAATGGCCTGGAATACCCCCAGAGGCACGCGCCGACCAGCTCCCGCCATTGAGGCTAGCACGGTGGACCCAAGGAGGGCGAGGGGAAGGACGGTTGAACAGCTAGAAAGAAGAGGGCGGGACAGGAGGGAGGGGTAGGTTAGGGAGGCCTCTGTAGTCGCGAACACAAGCTTGATGTAGGTTGTCGAGCTGCTGCTCGTCCAGTGCGAGCGTGGCAATGAGAGATTCGACGTCCCCGTGAGTATTGGCATGATCCCACACTTTGTCGAACATCCACCTGTTGTATCATACAGTATTGTATTCGAAACGCTCGGCGGACCGCATGAACAACGACACTTGGTCAGACTTGCCACTGCCGACTTTCAATGTTAGTGGGCTTCACAATAAGATGTTAATGTGTGAGGTAGCGGATAAGCGGCACTTCGAATGATCCTTCTCCCCTACAGTGCCTTCTATCCCACTACACGTTGTACTGCTTAGGCCAATAAGTCGAACTCTTCGCCCTGTCTGCTAAGCTTTCGGACGGGGCGTCGGTATTCGAAGGCGGTGGTCGGTCATGATGATCCTCAGGAGTTGGCGTACAGTCAATTGCTCTCCTCCCTTTCATGCGTAAGCTTCTGTCTGTGCCCAAAGGTGTAAAAGGAGTAGCGGCGCACGCACCCTGAACAAATGGTTTGAAAGAGAAGCATGATGATATTTGTCGCAACTGGAATTCATGTTTCGAAATTATTTGCATGATGTTGCGCAATAGATTCCGTAGGCTTTGGTATCAGAACGTGAAATTCGTCAAGCTCCGTTTCTGTCGGCAGACGGGGTGTGTACTGTGGTGGAGGTGACTGAACGGTAATTCTCGGAACACATTCTGGCGATATCAATATTTTAGTTTGTTGATCAGTTGTATGTCAATTGAACAACATGTCTTTCAGCAGCATCGTTTGCCTCTGTGGTCGTAGGTTGTGTGTCCTCCGGTCCCATTCATTTCGCCTTGTCGATCGGCTTTTCAACTCATCCTCATGTGAAGCATTGGGTTGACAAGATGTGCCCTGCCCATCCTGATAGTGTTACTGGAATTGTCCATCGCGTTGATCTGAACAGCCCATCGGACTGGCATGCTGATGATAAGCGTGCTGCTGAAACTGTCTACCACGTCAATTTAAATATCCCATTGTTTGGCCGTCACAAGGTTGCCTGTAGGAGGAAGGCATCGTGGGGTCAGCAAGACAAATTAGCTCCATGGCGGCAGGGCTTGCTCTGGCTAGCAGGGCACGGCCGGCCTTGGTTGGTAGGGCGGCGCGCTCCTCGCAACCGCTTCCAAAGGCTCAATGGCTCGAGAGGTCATGAGCTTCCTTCTCCTATTCCTCCTCCTCCTCCTCCTCCTCCTCCTCCTCCTCCTCCTCCTCCTCCTCCCCTTCCTCCTCCTCCTCCTCCTCCTCCTCCTCCTCCTCCTCCTCCTCCTCCTCCTCCTCCTCCTGATTCTCCTCCTCCTGATCCTCCTCCTCCTCCTCCTCCTCCTCCTCCTCCTCCTCCTCTTATCCTCGGGCCCCGCGCGGGCCCTGGAAAGGCTCGCCATGGGTCCGCGGTGATGGGTCGGCGGCGATGTCTGCATTTGGCGGCGAGCGTCGGGGGCCAAACAATTACACAGACATCAAGGTTCGAAGGTCCGCGCGGATTCCTCGGATCGGCGCTGGGGCCCCCTGGCGGCGCATCCGGCGCCGCCCATGGCGCGCTCCGTGCGCCATGGAGGGGGCCCAGCGCCGATCCGAGAAATCCGAAATCTGAGCGGTCCCCCGAATTTTGATGTCTGTGTCACTGTCTGTTCCCCCAGCGCGACGGGGGGACGTGAGAAGGAGAAGGCCTTCTCAGAAGGCCTGGGAGTCCCCAAGTCTTTCGAGAAGTTTTTTGAGCCTTCCCCGAAGACGCAACAAACGCCTCTCAGGAGGCGCGAGGGCCTCTGAGAAGCCCCGCCGCCTTCTGAGAAGGCCTTCTCCTTTTCACTTCCCCCGCTCGCTCGCCGACGGTGCATGCTTAGATCGCTGGCTTCCGCGATCGGGCACACGTTTTCCCGTGTTGCCAGCGGCGCCAGCGGCAGGAGTGACGAGAGCAGGAGGCGGACAGAGGAGAGGGGTCGGGTTGGCCCAAAAGGGGGTCTAGCGACAAGGGGTAGATTTGTGGGGTTGCAATATATTTGGGGCGTGCAATACATTCCGGGGCGCAAATGCATTGCTGGATTTTCGCGTGCAATGCATTAGTTGCAATGCGCAATACGTTTGCAATACAATTGCCCCAAATCTATTGCACCACCCCTTTGCAGCTGGACCCCCTTTTGGGTGGAGGAGGAGGAGTCTGGGCAGGCGAACGCCTCCCCACTCCTGTCTTCCTCTCCGGCGTCCTCCTCCCGTCTCGTCGTCGTCGTGGTCCGTCCAGCTCGCCGTTTTCTTCTGCTCCGTCGTCGTCGTCGTCGTCGTTTTCGTCGTCGTTTGCTCCGTCCTCGTTGAGGGAGGATGGGGAGGGTACCAACCGAGGGGAGAAATTATGGAAAACGGTGATGATGAGGAGGATGATGGAGGGAGGGCGGGAAGCAGTCGTCATGCACAGGCGCCCCATAATTTCGGATGTGCGGGTGGCCCAGCAACCGCAGGAACATATGTTTGGATTGTGACTGTTTGGCTTCCATAGTTCCGCGGCCCTCGAATTTGGGGACAAAATGGTGCCCACTTGGCACGCATGGAGCTCCGCAAAGGTGACCTTGCACAACCTTGCGTCCTTGTGTGTTTCTACCGCGCCGCTACAACTGTTGCAAGCTGGATGCTCAAGGGCCTTTCGCCTTTGCTTCGCACGATAACGGCGGGCCTCGGCTGCAAAGCACGTTACTGCAGACAGCAGTCGCCGTCATCCGCAGACGTCTTGGGCCAAGCCAGGCAGAGACCCGCTGTCCCTCCCCCCTTCCCCTCGCCCCCCCCGCCGGCACCGTCCAGCCTCCCCTTCCTTGCCGCTCCCCCTCCCGCGCCCTCGCCCCCCCCCCCCCCCCCTCCCTCCCCCCCCTCCCCCCTCCCCCTCGCCCCCCCCCCCCCCGCCCCCTCGCCCCCCCCCTCCGCCCTCGCACCTCCCGCCCTCGCTCTCCCCCCTCCCCCCCCCGCCCCCCCCCCCCCGGCAGGTCTTCGAGGAAAACCTGGACGACATGAAGCGCCGCGAGGAGCAGAAGAAGGCCGCGCGGCGCCGCTTGCCGGCCGGTCGCCGCCGACCCGCGGCGGCACATGGCCAGCCTCCTCTTGTGGAGGAGGAGGAGGAGGAGGAGGAGGAGGAGGAGGAGGAGGAGGAGGAGGAGGAGGAGGAGGAGGAGGGGGGCAGGTCCGTAGCCGTTTTGGCTTAAGCCTCGGCTTGCCGAGATGCGCTGCGCAATTATCGCAGCCATTCTGCCCCCGCGCGCACCGCCGCTGCGATCGCGTGGGTAAACTGAGGTGTTCCCAGTTCCTGCAGTCTCGAGTGCATCCATGATCTCGCGATTGATGTCGCGATTGATTGATGACCTGGGGCTTTCGGCTTTCCATCTTTCTTGGACCGTGCGCAGACGTTCTGTTTCTGCCTACTCGGATTGCGATTATGGCTATTCAGCTTGCGATTCACTGTTGCGTGTCTGGTTTAACGTCCGGAATGCACATCCACCGGAGCAGCTGTCCTGGTGGCGTCCTCGCCCTCTCTGAGGGCCCGGTGCGCGCCTGGCGCGCGCCTCCCCTCTCGGCTTCTCCCCCCCCCTCCCCCCTCGCCGCGCCCTCCGTCGTGTCGTCCCCTCGTCGTCGTTGCTCCCCCTCCCGCCACAGGGCCCCTTTCTTGCAGGTAGAAAGAGTGTGCTTGGCTTCCTCGCCCTCTCTCGAGGATATCTTTGCAAGTGAACAGGGCAGCTGGCCATGCAGTTTTTCGCCTTTGCTCCAGATTCAGCGGCAGGCGGCGAGAGCGCTCGAAGCTCAAGGCAGATGCGCAGCCCTTTGGTACTTCGGCCTGTTGTGGTCATTCGCATTTCTGATGAGTTGGCGAGAGAGGGTCTTGCAACATATGCGATTCGCTCTTACACGAATGCTATCAATGATGGCAGCTTGCCTGGCAATCCGGATTCCTCCAAAGATCGTGCCGCTTATTCGTTTGAATCTTGTGATTCGGGTATCGCTGCCCCTCGCTTCCAAGGCTACCCTCGTGGCCGAGCCTCTGCTTTGAGATTGCAGGTCGCGGGCGAGCAGAGGCTGATTGACGACCAGAATTCGACCATAGCCTTCCTGTTGGGGCAGATTCAGCGTCTGCAGTTGCAATTGCCTCTCCAGAGCGACTTGGTCCCAGGGCCTTGTAATTCTCAGCTCCTCCTGTGGTTCATAAGCAATCTGCTGAGCTGGACGCCCGCATCCGTGAGTTGGCTCGCTCTCTGGGCAAGTGTGTCTCGGAATCCTTGGGTTGCCGGCTGCCTGCAAAGCTCGAAGCACTCCGTGTTGGACAGCCTCTAGTGGTCACGGGCACAGTGCGGAACATGTGGTAGTGAGTGTTTACTTGGAAGTGTGGGTGACATAACGGCCGAGGTCTCCAGCATCATCGATTAGAAGCTAAAGCGGGTCAGCGCTGAGATTCATTATTACTTCGGTTCTTTCATCTCGAGTCTCGGGGCCGCAGTGCACTACTGCTTGGCCGTTGAATGTCAGAGGATCAGAGATGACATGGATGAATATAACTATTAGTTCGGCTAGAAAGGATCTGGGTGTGGTTTCTTCAAAGGTTCCACAGGATGTCGCCAGCATCGGACAGCGTCGTGCGTCATGGCTCTGCTGTGGGAGAGCGCGTCACTCCTGTGGGCTTCATAGCCAGCGCTCTAGATGAAATGCCTGGGATTGTGTGCGGATGAGATCATGGTCGAGTTTTCGTGGAGTTCCTCTTGCTGTGAAGCCACCAAGAACCCATAAGTTTAAGCGCTGCCAATCTTGCGCGGGACATAGGTATCGATGTTGTGGATACTGCAGCGTTGGCTGAAACAAGATCTACGTACTCATCTGAAGCTGCGCCTATTCTGGCCTCGACCTACAGTTTGTCGAGCTCTCGCTTGTCTACGCGCGAGGAGTAGGAGGCTCCCAGTTCCCAGCTCCCGGTTCCCGGCTCCCCGTTCCCAATTCCCGCTTCCCGGTTCCCGGTTCCTGGCTCCTTGTTCCCAGTTTCTGGTTCCCGGTTACCGGGTCTTGGTTCTTGGGTCCCAGGTACCAGTTCCCGGGTCCCGGTTCCTGGCTCCCGATTCCTGGGTACCTCGGGCGGTTCCCGGGTTCCCGCCGGTTCTGGGCTCCCGGTTCCCATGCATGCAGTTCCACGTTTTTGCTTCCCCGCTCTTGGTTCCCAGCTCCCCGTTTCCAGCTCCCGGTTCCCGGTTCCCGGTTCCATGTTCAGGGCTCCCGCGGGAGCCCAGGAATTGGGAACGGGAACCGGCCGGTTCCCAGTTCCTGGTTCCCGGTTCTTTGTTCCGGGGTTCCCGCGGCTACCGGTTCCGAGTTTTCGCAGTTCTTGGTCTCTGTCTCTCTCTCTCTCTCTCTCTCTTTCTTTCTCTTTATTCTCTCTATGTCTCGCTCGTCTCTCTCCCTCTCTCAATCATTTTTGATATTGTTGTTCTTTACTTTTCTTTTCATTCTCCACACATAAATAAAAATATCCACATACAAATATCCACGTACACGTGAATATAACCCACCTGTATTGTATACCTGTGAATGTACGGGCGGCACCTCCTCTCTTACCCTTACTTTCTCTGTCTCTCTCTCTCTCTCTTGCACTCCCCTCTCTCTCTGTGTATATGTAGCCTTACCTGTGTATTTCGAGATAACCCTATGTGTGTGCCAACACTTACGCTTGATTGGTTCCTCTATCTACACGATGTCATATATGTACGGGCTCGTGTAAGCATATGAATATACACAAGTGCTTCTGTATATACATCTATAGATGTATAGATATAGCAACAGTGCGTACAATGTGATCTGCGTGCATATAAGATTGTACGACTGGCTGCGAATACCAACCCATTCAGGTGAGCCTGACACGGTACACATACACATGTACTTGCGTAGCTCTGTATTCCTCTCTACATCTCCTCTCTTTCTCTGTGCCTCCTTCCCCCTTTACAACGACATCTATACAGATGTACCTACACATAAATATATATTCATACATATATATATATATATGTGTATATATATATATATATATATATATATATGTGTGTGTATATATATATATATATGTATATATCCCGGGGAACGGGACCTGGGGCCGCCAGATTGGGACCTCGGACCCCCATGGGGGCGGGGGCCACTGCAGGGGCTCCAGGACGCTCCCGGGGGCCGCCTCAGAGAGGGCTGAAATCGCCGTCGGAAGACCTCAGACAGCCATCCCGGCAGCCTCGACGTTCTCGAGAAGTTCCCAAGACGCTTCAAGATGCCGCCCCAGAGCGGCCCGAGAGGCCAAAATCGTTGATTTTCATTGTTTTTTCACATGTTTTTGGCTTTCTCCCTGTTTCGGCTTTCCGACGCTCCACGACCGCCCCAGAGGTTCCCAAGACCGTTCCAAGAAGGCCCCAGAGGCTCCCAAGAGAGCCCCCAGACGGCCTGAGAGAGATGCAAGAAGGCTCCAGGAGCTCTCGGACAGCTGTCCCAGCGTCCCCAGACGCTTTCGAGACGCTCCGAAGACCGCCTCCAGGTGTCTCCAGCGGCTCGCGATGCGTCTGAAGCTGCCGAGGACGTCCCCCAAGACGCGCCAAGAGGCTTGAAGATGCCGCCGAGGAGCGGCCCGAGAGGCCGAAATCGTTGATTTCCATTTGTTTTTCCTATGCTTTTGGCTTCCAAGCCATTTCGGCTTTCCGACGCTCCTAGACCGGCCCAGGATTCCCCAGATTGCTCCCAGACAGGCCAAGACACCCCCAAGAGAGGCCGAAGACGGCCCAAGAGAGCTTAAGACTGTCCCCAGGCCCGCCCAAGACAGCCCAAGAGAGCTCCCAGAAAGCGCCAACAGCGGCCCAAGAGAGGGAACACGCACCGAACAGTCGAGCTCTCCGCCCCAAGATGCTCCCAGGAAGCCCTCAGAGTCCCCGAAGACAGCCCAGCCTCTGGGCCTCCCAGGGCGCCTGGGATCGCGACCTCGACAGGGCATGGGGGTTCCGGGGCCCCCGTGCACGAGGCCGGGGCGCCCGGGACCGCGACCTGCAGGGCATGGGGGTTCCGGGGCTCATTTTCCTGGAGTTTTAACGGGGGTTCCGCGTCCCGGGGCCAACAGGGCCCCAAGAGGCTGCAGGGCGGCCCCAG
Organism: Prorocentrum cordatum; assembly: GCA_963575745.1. Classification (NCBI taxonomy): domain Eukaryota; class Dinophyceae; order Prorocentrales; family Prorocentraceae; genus Prorocentrum; species Prorocentrum cordatum. The sequence continues at coordinate 160,731 of CAUYUJ010017994.1, read as the reverse complement.
GAGGCCGCAGCGATGGCTCCAGACGCTTTTCAAGACGACTCCCATGACGCCAAGAAGGCCCCCGAAGGCCCCGAAGACGCCCCAAGAGGCACACCGAGAGAGCCCAATAAGCAAACATTGCAAAATTCCTATGGGGAAACTTATATTTTTGGCGTGTTTGCCTTTTGGGCGCCCACTGCATCCAAGACGGCCTAAGAGGCACCCAAGCCGGTTGAGGATGCTCCCAAGAGGGCCCCAAGACGGCCCACGAGGGGGCCAAGACGGCCCACGAGGCGCCCAAACCGCCCAAGAACGCCCCAATGCGGCGCCCAAGACGGGGACGAGGAACCGGAAATTCTGGCTTTTCGGCCCAAGAGATCCTAGGAGACCGCAAGAGGCTCCAAGAAGGGGCGCAGAAGCCCCAAGAGGCCCCCATGAAACCCGACCAAAAACAGCAAAACAGGCTCCGAAGACGCCCCAAGAGGCACCCCGAGAGTGGCCCAATAAGCCAAAATCGTAGATTTCCGATGGGGAAGCTGATATTTTTGGCGTGTTTGCCTTTTTGGCGTCCACTGCATCCAAGACGGCCTAAGAGGCACCCAAGCCGGTTGAGGATGCTCCCAAGAGGGCCCCAAGACGGCCCACGAGGGGGCCAAGACGGCCCACGAGGTGCCCAAACCGCCCAAGAACGCCCCAATGCGGCGCCCAAGACGGGGACGAGGAACCGGAAATTCTGGCCTTTTGGCCAAAGAGACCCTAGGAGACCCCAAGAGGCTCCAATAAGGAGCCCTGAAGCCCCAAGAGGCCCCCATGAGACCCGAAAAAATACCAAAAGAGGCTCCGAAGACGCCCCAAGAGGCACCCCGAGAGTGGCCCAATAAGCCAAAATCGTAGATTTCCGATGGGGAAACTGATATTTTTGGCGTGTTTGCCTTTTGGGCGTCCACTGCATCCAAGACAGCCCAAGAGGCACCCAAGCCGGTTGAGGATGTCCCCAAGAGGGCCCCAAGACGGCCCACGAGGGGGCCAAGACGGCCCACGAGACTCCTAAACCGCCTAAGAACGCCCCCCAGGAGCCCAAGAGGCCTTTCCGGGGAGCCTCCACAGCGCCCCAGGAGGGCCCAAGACGCCTCCCAGGAATACCTAGAATGCGAAAGGATGGTCCAAGACGTTCCCAAGCAGCCCAAGTCAGCCTTCGGACGGCTCTCGAGGCTCCCAGGTGGCCTCCAAGAGACCCCAAGAGAGGTCCGAGAGGCGTCCTGGGACGGGCCGAAGAGGCAGAAAATCGTAGATTTCCATTTGTTTTTGCAGTGTTTTAGGCTTCTCGCGATTTCAAGTTTCCAATGGTCCAAGAGCGCCGAAGAGGCTCCCAAGACCGCCCCAAGACCACCCATGAGACCCTCAGGACGGCCCCAAGACGAACCAAGAAGGTTCCAAGATTGCCGAAGAGGCGCCCAGACTACCCCAGAACAGGCCCTCAATGGGCCCAAGAGCGGGAGCAGGAGGCTTCCAGCGACCTCCGAGAGGCCTCTGAGACCCCCCAGAGGCCCCCAACACACCCCCGATCCCTGAGAGGCTCCAAAAAGAACCCGACGAGGCCCCCAAAACAGCCCAAGAGTGTTGCGGGAGCCGTCCCGAGCGAGCCCAAAGAGGGTAAAATCGTTGATTTCCAATGCTTTTTCTCAATTTGCTTCGCCTTCTGACGTTTTCCCGCTTCCAACCCTCGAAGATCGAGGATGTGTTGGGGAAATTACCCTGGCGACGTACCCAACCCTTTTCGCAATGCGGTGCACAATTACATCAGGATTGCTACAACGGGTGTGATGACGTAACATGGACGCATGTGGTTTTGCGGGCAGCAATCGGAAGGCTCGCAGGCCCCCGATCAAGATATATGGGCGTCGTAGTGGTTACTAACGAAGCCCCCACCCCCAGGGACGGCGAGGTTTCGCTCAGGTCCCCGCGGTGCCTTAGTTTGCAGGACCCCCCAGCAGCCCTCGAAAGTGGCGACAGTGTCGCAGATCGCAGCCCCCCAGGGACGGCGAGGTCTCGCTCAGGTCCCCGCGGTGCCTCAGTCCGCAGGACCCACCAGCAGCCCTCGAAAGTGGCGACGGTGTCGCAGATCGCAGCCCCCCAGGGACGGCGAGGTCTCGCTCAGGTCCCCGCGGTGCTTCAGTCCGCAGGACCCACCAGCAGCCCTCGAAGTGGCGACATATTCGCAGATCGCAGCCCCCCAGGGACGGCGAGGTCTCGCTCAGGTCCCCGCGGTGCCTCAGTCCGCAGGACCCACCAGCAGCCCTCGAAAGTGGCGACAGTGTCGCAGATCGGAACCCCCCAGGGATGGCGAGGTCTCGCTCAGGTCCCCGCGGTGCCTCACTCCGAAGTACCCACCAGCAGCCCTCTAAAGTGGCGACAGTGCCGCAGATCGCAGCCCCCCAGGGACGGCGAGGTTTCGCTCAGGTCCCCGCGGTGCCTCCGTCCGCAGGACCCACCAGCAGCCCTCGAAAGTGGCGACAATGTCGCAGATCGCAGCCCCCCGGGGACGGCGAGGTCTCGCTCAGGTCCCCGCGGTGCTTCAGTCCGCAGGACCCACCAGCAGCCCTCGAACGTGGCGACAGTGACGCAGATCGCAGCCCCCCAGGGACGGCGAGGTCTCGCTCAGGTCCCCGCGGTGCCTCAGTCCGCAGGACCCACCAGCAGCCCTCGAAAGTGGCGACAGTGTCGCAGATCGCAGCCCCAGGTCCCCGCGGTGCCTCAGTCCGCAGGACCCACCAGCAGCCCTCGAAAGTGGCGACGGTGTCGCAGATCGCAGCCCCCCAGGGACGGCGAGGTCTCGCTCAGGTCCCCGCTGTGCCTCAGCCCGCAGGACCCACCAGCAGCCTTCGAAATTGGCGAAAGTGTCGCATGTCGCAGCCCCCCAGGCACGGCGAGGTCTCGCTCAAGTCCGCGCGGTGCCTCAGTCCGCAGGACCCACCAGTAGCCCTCGAAAGTGGCGACAGTGCCGCAGATCGCAGCACCCCATGCAAGATGCACACAAGAGGCACCGCATGCAAGATGCACACGCGCACACACGCGGCACCCACAAGGCGAGAGGGGACAAGAGGGAGGCGGGAGAAGGAGGAGGCGGAGGAGGAGGACGAGGAGGAGGAGGAGGAGGAGGAGGAGGAGGAGGAGGGACGCGACCACAGTGCTCTATTCAAAACGAATACCCAACCAAGGGGGGTTGGGAAATTACCCTGGCGACGTACCCACCCCCTGCGCAATCCCGGGCATGAGTAGCTTGGGAGATGTTATACGGAGGTGATGACGTGACATGGGCGCACATACTCCTGCGAGCGGCATTCGTGAGGCTCGCAGCCCCCCAAGGATTGCGATGTCTCGCTCAGATCTGCTTGGTGCCTCGCTCCGCTGAAACCGCCACCAGCCTTCGAAAGTTGCGACGGTTTCGCAGGTCGCAGCCCCCCTCAGGGACGGCGAGGCCTAGCTCAGATCTGCGCGGTGCCTCACTCCGCAGGACCCACCAGCAGCCCTCGAACGTGGCGACAGTTTCGCAGATCGCAGCCCCTCGGGGACGGCGAGGTCTCGCTCAGATCTGCGCGGTGCCTCACTCCGCAGGACCCACCAACAGCCCTCGAACGTGGCGACAGTGCCGCAGATCGCAGCCCCTCAAGGACGGCGAGGTCTCGCTCAGATCTGCGCGGAGCCTCACTCCGCTGGACACCAGCAGCCCTCGAAAGTGGCGACATATTCGCAGATCGCAGCCCCCCAGGGACGGCGAGGTCTCGCTCAGATCTGCGCGGTGCCTCACGCCGCGGGACCCACCAGCAACCCTCGAAAGAGGCGACAGTTTCGCAGATCGCAGCCCCCCAGGGACGGCGAGGTCTCGCTCAGATCTGCGCGGTGCCTCAGTCCGCAGGACCCACCAGCAGCCCTCGAAAGTGCCGACATATTCGCAGATCGCAGCCCCCCAGGGACGGCGAGGTCTCGCTCAGATCTGCGCGGTGCCTCACTCCGCAGGACCCACCAGCAGCCCTCGAAAGTGCCGACAGTTTCGCAGATCGCAGCCCCCCAGGGACGGCGAGGTCTCGCTCAGGTCCCCGCAGCGCCTCACTCCGCAGGACCCACCAGCAGCCTTCGAAAGTGGCGACAGTGCCGCAGATCGCAGCCCCCATCGTCGGCGAAGAGAGGGCAGGAGGAGGCGGGAGGAGGAGGAGGAGGAGGAGGAGGAGGAGGAGGAGGAGGAGGAGGGACGCTACCACAGTGCTCTATTCAAATCGAATACCCAACCCAAGGAGAGTTGGGAAAAAGGAATTCCCAGAATTTCTGTCTTTTTTTCAAAGTGGGACTCCGACTCGGAGATCCCGCACGTCCCCTGACATCTGGCCGGTACCGCGTCTCCCGGTGTCCTGGGGGGCCCCCCAGACGCCCAAGGACAGCTCAAGACGACCCCAAGGAGCTTCCAGAACGCAAAGAACGGCCCAACACGCTCCCGCGCAGCCTGAGACACCCTTCCGACGGCTCTCCAGGTCTCCAGGAGGCCTCCAGAACCCCCAGGGGGTCCAGAAGCCACACCCCTGAAGGGACCAGCTAACAAAACCCGCGAGGTACAAACAAAAAAAAAGCGCCGAACAGCGCCGAGGAACTGGAAAAAATGGGAATCCCACAATTCCTTCCTCTTTTTTTTGTTCTTTTTTTTTGGGGGGGGGGTTCAAGTTTGGCAACTAGTCTACTCTTGCACAACAGACCACAATTCAGACCCCCTCACCTCCCCCAAAAAGCCCAGGAAGCCTTTGAGGGCCTCAAATCGTTGAAAACCTAAAGGAAATTAATTCATGATTTCTGCGTTTCCGTACTTCCCCTTCTATACGATTCCGAGGCTTGCGCAGGGCCTCCAAGGGAGTCCCTGGACGTAGGAAGCGACCAAAATGAGATTACATGAGTTCTCCGATCAAGCCTAACTACGACTGGCTCAAGGTCCAGGGGTTGAGGGCTCCAGCCAGCACCCCCGTACAGCACAGTTTGTTCCTCCTTTTAGCTCGCCCCCGCGACAGGCAGATGGCTGGGCGCTGCGCCCTATGCCTCGCTGCTGGCGTGGACGCACCAGCTTTGCCGGGGGTCGCTCACTGTGCCGCGCACGCTGCGGTCGCCACTGGTGCGGCTCCCGCTCCTGGCGCCGCTCAGGCTCCGGACGCTGCTACAGCCCCGCAGGTTGCCGCTCCATGGCCGGATACCGTGCCGGCCGCCCTGCCGCCAGGTGCGCTTGCTGCCGACTCTTCCGACTCCGGCATGGAAGACGACTTCTTGTCGACGCCGCCAGCGGAACCCGCGTCGGCTCTGGAGCTCGCCATTTCAGGCCCGCTGTTCCACGAGTGGCTCGAGCAGGAGATCCTTCGCCACTTCCCTCTCGTCCAGGCCGCGGCGCGGACCAGGGCGGACGTCGACGGCATCACGGTCGAATACCCGAAGGATTGGCGGACGCTCAAGAGCATCCTGCACAAGCTGGGCTACGAGCCGGCCGCAACGGACCCGTGGCAGCAGCTGGGCTTCGCGGCGCTGGAAGGCCCCGCGCCCACAGCCCAGGCCCTGGCCGCCCGGAAGCGCACTGCCACACAACTGTGCGCTCTCGGACGCAACGCTGCCTGGCTACACCTGGACCGGCAGGAGGCAGAGTCCGCTCTCGGCCGCTTCCAGTCGGCTGCTGCTGCCTGCACGGAGGAGCTGCCTGAGGTGCTCAAGGAACGGCGTCGCCTCCGCTCCAGCACGCTCCCTCTGTGGAAGGAGCTCGGCTTAGAGGCACTCGCCTTGCTCCGTACTCAGACGGGGCAGCAGGACACGTGGTTCCTCACGCAATGGTCGTCGATACTGGGCCCGGCCCAGGATGGCACCCATAACTTGGAGCACACGCGCGAGGCCGCGACGCTGCTGGAGAAGGGGGACGAGAGCGCCTGGCAGGCGCTGGCGGGACAGCACGTGGTCGCATGGATCCCCGAGGATGGCAACGCGACCTCCCGCTGCCGGGCTGCGCTGCTGCGCCGAATATGCACAGGTGCTCGGCCAGCCTCCCTACGCCTGCTTGCGCCGCTCCCGCTCTTCAGCGGCGCGCGCGACGTTCAGCACATACTCGACAATTGGTGGTCGCCGCTGCTTGGTGACAAGTGGGCGTCCCTGGTCCGAGGCGTCGGCTTTTCGGATGAACCGCTGGACATGATCCTGCCTGGACCTACCACGCCGCAGCACGTGCGCAAGAGGCTGGCAGTCTTCACGATCGCCTTTGCTGGAGCGCGAGATCCGCCCAGGATGCTGCAGCACAGAGCCCCCCTGCTCCAGGTGGGGGCGGTCACGCCGATGTCTTTCGACATGAGGGTTGAGGACGCGATGACCTTCGCAGTTCTCATGCGAGATCCCCTCTTGCAGGACGCCACCTGGCGCTACCCCCGCCGCAGCCCCGCGCACACTGCGGAGATGCCCAGGGTAGTGATTGATGTGCTCTTCCCCCCGGCCCTGGGCGAGTTCGATCTGACCCTGATTGTCCAAGCACTCCGGCCACGCCTCCCCTTGACCACGTTCTTCGGCGCGCAGGCCCTATACACAGCCACGGACGCCTTGATTTTGGACTTCAACAACGCGCAGGGGCTTCACCATTTCTGGCCGCTCTGCAGCCAGCTGCTTCTGCTGAGCTCCACGCGGGCCCTCGTCCTCACGGAGGCTGTCAATGACACGTGGGTGGACGTGATGGACCAGGTGCTGAAGGCGGATGCCACGACGGCGGCAACGCAGCTGCGCTGGAAGCCGTCCCGTGGCGGCCGCAAGGTGGCAACGCCCTCCGCGACTCCAGCGGCACTGGCCGCCACCACCAGGAAGGCCCACCGCACCCTGGCCGTCCTCGACCACCTCACGGAGGTTACTGTCCGGGGCGAGTTGGGTCGCGAGGATGCGGAGGTCATGAGGCTGCTGCTCGCGCGCGCCGCGGAGGCTACAGGTCGCGTACTCCAGGAGAGCGAGGGCGGGGCTACTTTGAAGCACTACGAGTACGAGCACGTTCCTGCGGAGGTGCACGGTGGTGCAGGAGGACGGGTACGAGTACTTTTTCCTGATGCCCAGGCCGTAGCCCGCTTTCATGCCGCCCTGCACGGACAGTTCATCCAGGTGGGGCACACGAAGGTGAGCGTGCAGGTGACGAACGACCGGTTTGACCTGGACACGGCGGCGGGGAACGGGGCCCGGAGGCGGGCTTAGTGCCTTCCCGTCTCCGCGACCCAAGGCACGCTACCGACGGCATTGTGCCGTCTGGAATTCACGTTTTGGATTGCACGGGCGAGAGAGGCATTCTCGTTGTCATCGTCATGCGGCTCCACCTGCCCGAGGACAGGCCGTGCCGCGGTGGCCGTGGCCCTGAACGCTCTTACCTTGGCAGTTTTTTGCAGTGTTCGGCAGCGACTTCAATACGTTTTTTTTTCTTCTCATTCGAGCTCTGTGTCCTTCTCTCCTCAGGCGGCTGACTTTGAGGAACGCCTCCGTCCACAGGTAGGGCCTTTCATCTTCCCAGACGGCGCGGTAATCCCGCACCACTACGACAAGCACATATTGCAGGCGGATGTCCCTGTGGGTGTCTACCAGCAGCAGCGTCTCCGTCGAGCGCTCGGCGTGGACCCCCCCGTTCCGCTCCCGCGCGGCCGGCTTTCCAAGCCGCCGCCGATTTCGTCTTCTTCGAGCCGTCGGTCTGGCCAGTTCCGGGGCGACGTGACGATCAGCACTTGGAACGCCCAGGCGCTCTTCGCGGCCGACCCCGCACGGCGTGACCAGAAGATGCGGCACGTCCACCAGCTGATGCGTACCTCGGACATCCTCCTCCTGACGGAGGCTCATGGGACAGCTGGGGATTTTGCACTCTGCCGTGCTTTCCCTGGCTGTTCATGCTGGTGGTCCTCCGGCCCGACTGCAGGACATGCGGGCGTGGGCATCGTCGTGCGTTCGGCCTTCCTGGACCTCTTCGACTCCCCGCCGGTCTGGTCAGTGATATGGCGGGGCCGAGCGGCCAAGCTTTCGCTCAGAGGCGCCGGGCGCCGCTGGTGCCCTGGATGCTGTGGTCGTCTATGGCCACACGGGATCGCACCTGACTGACGCGGATTTGTTCGACGTGCGCCCTTCGGAGCGCTCCCAGCGCCAGTCCTTCGCGGGTCTGCGGGCTTGCCTTCGCGCCCGCGTCGCCGGCCGGCTCGCCCCGCCCCGCAACGCCCTCGCCCTGCTCGGCGGGGACTTCAAGCACGCTGCGGAGCCTTGTGGACGACGAGCGCTGGGCACACAGCAGGACACAGGCGGACGGGATCAAGGAGAGGAGCGACATTTTCAGTCTGGTATCGCACGTCCTTTCAATCTGCACGAGATGCACCAGCCGGATTTCACGCACGCATCGGCAAGCTCGCGCTCCCGCATCGACAGGTTGTATTGTAATCAGCCTGTGTCCGAGCAGTTGGACCGGCACTTGTCTTGCTGCACGCTCCCGTGGAAAAAACAACCTCTTCGCGCATCGAGTGGTCACCTTCGCCAGACGCGCTCCACAGCACGCGCCCGCAGCGACCTGTCCCTGACCATGCTCTCCAGCATCCAGACATACGCTCGGCGCGTCCATTTGGAGTACGGGGAGCTTCTTCGTCTTCATCCTGATGGCGTTGGCATCCAGAAGTTGGGACACCTCAAGACGGCGATGCGGTTGGCTGGCCTTCACCTCGCCGGGGAGTTGTCGAATTGCCCGCAGGCCGAGGCGCTCGACGACCGGCTCGGGGTCACCATCCGATTCATACGCTCGTTTGAGCGGGGGCTGCCAGGTTGCATCTCCTCTTGTTTGACCCGTTACCCGTACTTGCGGGAACTGTTGCACAACCCGTATGACTTCACAGGGAACGTGTCAAGCAAGTTGCAGCAGGTTCGAGAGCATGCGCTCGAGTTGGCCCGGTCTCACGCCTTGGACGAGCTGGGCAAGTCTCATCAGGACCTTCGCGGCCCCGACCCTTTCCAGGCCGCGAAGGCACGGGCCCGTAACAACAGGCTAATCTCCAGGCTCCGGCCAGGGCGGTTCGCCACGGTCCACGCGGTGCAGGACGGGAGCATGGCGGACGCTCTTCGTCAGCACTGGGCCGGGTATTCCGAGCGCGGGGCATCGACGACGATGCGCTGACATCTTGGCTGGAGGACGATGCTGATTCGCGGCCTCTGTCGCACCTCGCCCCGTTCCCCCCCCCGAAGTTTCAGACTGCGGCCGAAGCGAATCAGGCTCGCCATCCGCAACTCGAACCGTTTTGCGCCAGGCCCGGACGGCCTCCCTTTTCTCGCATGGAAGCGAGTGGAAGGCTTGGCCACGGACGTGTTCCACGAGACGTTCGGCGACATTTGTGGGGAGGATGGAGCTCGACGTCTTCGGGAATTTGCCCCTGACTTCAATGAGGGCCTCCTCTTCTTTATCCCCGAAGGATCGCCAGAACGCGCGGAGGACGGGGAGCAGTTCCATGGGGTCGCGCAGGTCAGGCCATTAAATGTCACGAGCGCAGACAACCGGCTCCTCGCGAACGCGGTGCGGCTGGTCATTGAAGACGCGGTGGCTGCCAGGATCTCCCCTGCCCAACGGGGATTCTTGCCCGGCCGCTCCATGCTCGCAAATATTGTCGACGTCGATGAGGAGATGGCGAAGCAGTGCATCAGCGAATCTGGAGCATTGGCCATTTACTTCGATTTCGAGGCCGCTTCCCCGTCCTTGGAGCACAACTTCGTCCTGCGACTTCTGCGGCACTTCGGCTGGCCAGCCTGGCTGCTCCGTTTCGCCGAGGCGCTGTACCAGGGCAACTTCTGCGACATCGCGGAGAAGGGTTTGAGGTGCCAGGGGGTCGTCCTCACCCGGGGCGTCCGGCAAGGCTGCCCACTTTCGCCGCTCCTTTTTGCGGTCGCCTCCGATCTCTTATTGCGCCGTGTCCAGCGCTTCCTCCCAGACGCCCTGGTCAGGGCATATGCAGATGACCTCGCGCTCGTCGTCTCCAGGGCGGTCCTGCGGTTACCGCTTCTCCATAAGCTATTCGAGGACTGCGGCAAGATTTCGGGGCTTCGCTTCAATTTCAAGAAAACGGTGCTCGCGCCTCTCTTCGTGTGTTCGGCAATGGAGCTCCGGGCAGAGATTGCTTCACAGGCGCCGTATTGGGCAGCCATGGTGATTCAGGACCAGGCGAAATATCTTGGATTTGTTCTCGGTCCTGGCGCCGACGAGGTCTCCTGGGTGGCGCCGCTGAAGAAGATGGTTGAGCGAGCGAGGACGTGGGGATGCATGGGGCTGGGCTTATTTCACACGTTCGAAGCCTTCCGAGTTTTCATTGCATCGGTGGTGATGTTTGTGGCCCAGCTCCGCCCTCCCCCTTCCACCTTCGACCTCGTCGAGCGGCGGGTCTGCGCCCTGCTCTTCCCCGGCCCAGGCTCCTGGACGCAGCCGGAGGTTATGGCCCACCTTCGGGCGCTGAGCTTCCCGTGCGAGCTCCAGGACATTCGCGTCGCTACTGTGGCAGCGCAGGCCCGGGTCTGCCACATGGAGGATCTTCGGCAAGGTGGACTTCGCGTGCATACCCGGGCAGCGCGTCTGCGCGAGGGTCTGCTGATGCGCGATGGGCCCGTCGCGTTGCCCCCCGGGACCCAGAAGTGGTTGGACAACAACTGCTTGTTCGTGTTGGAGTCCGCGGCGAACCAGGTGAACCAGCTTGAGTACCGCGTAGGCTGGCCCCGCACGTGCTCTGCTACCTCTGCCGAGCTCGCCCGTCGCAAGGCGACCTGGCAGGCAGCGCGGGTTCGCGCGCTGCTCGCCGAGCGTCCTTTTGCCCCGCTCGGCGCCTATCTGTGCCGCCGCCTGGGCTACTGGAGGGTGGATGTTTTCCCCAACGCACGCTTGCGCCGATTTCTGAAGCACATGGATATCCTCAGCCGCATGTCGGTTCCTCCCTGTGTTTTTGCTTCCGCCCTCCGCACTGCATTGAGCGGCTGGCTAACGGCCCGTCGCTTTCAAGGAGTGGCGAGGTGTGTGTTTCGGCTGCCGCGCAGGTGCTGACAGCATGCAGCAGTACGCAAGGTGTGGCTCGTATCATCGGTGGAGTCGCGACTATTGCGCACTCGCGAGGCCTCCCCCGGGCGTTGCTTCAGGCTGCTTTCTGGGATTGCGGGCTTCCACGTCCGAGGATGGCGCCGCCGAGCGTTTCACAAGCGAGGAGGCGCAAACGCTTCGGGCGGTGAGTGTTTACGCGCTGCACAAAGCTCATCTCGCACTTCGGCATCGTGCTGTGGAGCCGCATGACGCGGAGCACGTTTTCAAAACTGCCGTCCGAGAGGCTTGCAAGGCGGGGCCCCTCGAGAGCCTGCTCGCTCGGGCGCGCCGTCGGCGCCGCGGTGAGTAGTTGCTTCTCGCTCCCCCTGTTGTCGTCCTCCCTTCTCCTCCTCTGCCTTCTCTTCGCCTCGTCCCCCTTCGGGCGGCAGATCCGGGGAATGCCAGCCCGTCGAGTTTGGATCCCTGGAGGGCCATTTACTGTCCCGGCCGCGTGGCCGATAGCGTCGCAGCCTAGGGAGCGGAAAAAGGGTTCAAAGTTGTACCGCATCCGCCTGGGATATCCTTCCCCCCTCGTCTCTTTCCTCCCGCTCTCGCCTCCCGGAGGCGGAACTCCGGCTAGCCCTTCGGGGCGGGCTGGCTCTCCGCCTCCTTTGCCGGTCTCCTCCTCGCTCCCCCCGTGCACGTCGTCTCACTCGGCCCTGGTCGGTGGCCGCTTGCACGTCGCTCTGCAGGAACGTTTTGGTGTTGTTGTATTGTCGCCGTCACTGCGTTAGTTTGTACACTGCTGGATGTTGCCATCACGACTTACTGACAATGCTCGCTTAGCATGTTGCGTCGCGGTTCTTACACCCGCTTCGGCGGAGGTTCAGGTAGGCAGACGTACACTCTGTAATGCGCATCGCGGCTCGAGGGTGTGCACGGCTGGCGGTACAACGTGCAACCTCCAGTGCACGGTGCGTTGTTTTCATTCAGTGGCACGTGCTCGCCTATGGCAGGTTGGCTCGTGCACTGTTCTGGATTGCAGTGTGTGTCTCCCAATGTCTTGACCTTCAGCTGCGACCGTTTAGGTTGCCACCTCGCGGTCCCAGCCTCTCTCTTTCTTCTTGCTCTCCTGCGCCTGCTCGTCCTTCCCCTCTCCACCCGGTCTCACCGATACGAAATGGGGTGAATTCGTATCGCTCCGCGTTCGCGTTATGGTCTCATGTACTTGCTCCTGTGGCCCTCCGCGGGATGCACATAATTTCAATTATCCGCGATTCTTCGCGGCCTCTTCTATGAGTTTGGAGTCTGCCTCCGCACAGTGATCATTTATGTAGGCCATCGATCGCAGGACGCTGCACTTGCACGGCGTTTGAGGTTTCCCACTGGTTGTACGCTTGCGTTGCCGAGTGTGTCATCGTGCTGATGTGTCCGCTCCCCCCTCTTCCAAAACAATAGAAAAAGCCTAACTACGACTGGGGTCTCGGGACCGCGACCTCGAGCGCGCATGGGGGTACCGGGGCCTCTGGGGCGCCCCTGGGACGGCTCCCGAGGGCGCCGGAGGCCGCCAAACAGATCAAGAGGGCGCACGGGCATCGACATGTAGCTTGAAGACGCCGACGATGGCTCCAAGAAGGCTCCCGGGAGCCCCCGAGACAGCCTAAGAGGGCCCCAAGAGCCCTCCCAAGAGGGCCCCAAGATGCAAAAACGGCCCTACATTTTTCAGGGATTCGCCTCTTGCCCATCCAGGGGAACGAAGACGGCCCGAGAGGCCGCCAGGATCGCCCCAAGACAGCCCAAGAGGGTTCCAAGACAGCCCATTAGGGCCCCTGGCTAGCCCTAGAGGTCCCCAAGACGGCCCAAGAGGGACCCAGGACGGCCCCAAGCAGGGATGCCCTACGAACATTTCAAGCCCTCCGCCCCCAGAGGTCCCAAGGAGGCCCCAAAAGTCTCCCAAAACGCCCCAGACAAACCTGGCCTCACAGAGTTTCCGGATGCTTCTCCAGCGGAGATCCACGCGGGGGGGAGGGAGAAGGAAGAGGAGGAAGGGAGGAGAAGCAGGGGGAAAGAGGGAAGATGCAGAAAAGATCAGGACGAGGAGGAAGAAGATGGAAGGCTGAGCAGGAAAAGTGCGCAGAAGGACGAGGGGAAGAAGGGCGAGGAAACGAGCAAAGGCGAAGAGAAGTGAACACTGAATAACGCGGATGCGAGAAGAAGCAGTGGGATCCCCAATTCGGCCAAGAGGCCCCCAAGAGGGGCCCAACAGAGCTCCAAGACGGCCCAAGAGGGCCCCAAGACATCTCATCAGATCCCCAAGAGGGCTCCAAGAGAGCCCCAAAAGGCTCCCAAGACAGCGCCAAGGGGCCCAGAGGACGCCCCCAGGAGAGCCCTGGAGGGGTCGTGGTGGTGATGGCTGCAGTTGGCTTAAGTTCGTGCGCCGGTTGTGGTCCTACCGACGATTAGGATGGTCGTGGCGGTGGCACTTGCCGTGGTGGTAATGATAGTGGTCGTGGATTCGCGGCAGTGGCAGTGGCAATGGTAGTGGTATTGGTGGTGGTACAGGCAGAGGTTGAACCAATGGCCGTTATAGTGGTCGTGGACAGTGCAATCGTTGTGGATGGGGGGGTCATGCCCAGAATGGACATGGAATCAGAAGTGGTCATGACCGCGGTGATGGCGGAAAGGGCGGTGGTAGCCGTGGCGGCATAGGCGGTGTTGAGCGTGGTCGCGGGACTGACTAGAACCTAAGCGCGCGCGAAGCGCGCGTGGTTCTATATATATATATATATATGTATATCCGTCCCCTCAGCGAGCGACCACTCCGATGATCATCTTCCTCCTCATCCTCATCCTCCCCTCTTCCTCTTCGTTCCCCCAGTTGCGCCCCCTGGGTTCACCCAGCTTAGCCTAGCCTAACTTAACTCATCTTAGCTTAGCTTAGCTTAGCTTAGCTCATCTTAGCCTAGCTTAGCTTTGCCTAGCCTAGCTTAGCTTATCTTAGCGTGGCTTAGCTTAGCTTAGCGTAGCCTAGCTTAGCTTAGTTTAGCTTAACATAGTTTACCTTCGCTTAGTTTAGCGCAACGCAGCATAGCGCAGCGCAGCATTAGCGCAGCATAGCATAGCTAAGCTTAGCCAATCATCGCTTAGCACAGCATATCGTAGCTCAGCATACCATATCATAGCATAGCACAGCATAGCACAGCACATCATATCATATCATAGCATTGCGCAGCATAGCATAGCATAACATCGCATAGCGCAGCATAGCATATCATAGCATAGCAAAAGCAAAGGCAATAGCAACATCAAAGGCAATGCAACACAAAAACGAAACCAATGCGACAGTGTAGATGTAGATGTAGGTGTAGGTGTAGGTGTAGATGTGGATGTAAGTGCAGATGTAGATGTAGATGTAGATGCAGGTGTAGATGTAGGTGTAGTTGTAGATGTAGATGTGAGTCTCGCTGTTGATGTTGATGTAGATGTAGATGCAGGTGTAGATGTAAATGTAGCTGTCGGTGTAGATGTTGTTTTCCTAAATGCTCCAACTCCAAGGTAGGGTCGCACAGGGATAATTTTCTAATTTGTTCCAGGTGCTTCCGGAAGATTCCCAAGGGCCCCCACCTAACTTCGATCGTCGCGCCCCGCGATGCACGATGCGCGGATATCTTCGCGCCCTCGGGAGGCCACACTGGGGAAAGCCAGTTGTCCGGCCCAGGCCGCGACGCGCGAGGCGCGAATATTTTCGCGCCCCTTGGGGGAGGACCTCGGTTCTGCTGGATCTGTCTGGCGCATGCCTGGACGGCCGCCAGCAAGGCGTGCAGGCCATGCTGGCGGCCGCCCAGGACATCAGAGGCATCGTCCTGGGCCCAGGCAGCGCTCCTGAGGATGTGACGAATCTTCTCCAGTCGACCTGCAGGGATCGAGCCAATAGAGCCGAGGCAAATCTACGTAAGGCGATATGTAAGTCCAGACAGATCGAGGTAAAGCCAGAGATGCCAAGACATATCTCGGGAAATTCGTGGAAGCTCCAGCGCGAGTCGCGGGACAGCGCAAAGCGTGACTCATCGTTCGGAAGATGTAGGTAGAAACGCGAAGCAACAGCCGATGAAAAAGGATTGACTTTACGTCCGCCCCTTGGAAAACGAAGGAAACATGGAATCCGTCCGAATATCCTCATCCTCATCCTCATATTCCATCATCCCCCAGCCCGGCCTCCTCCTCCTGCCACTCCTCCTCCTCCTCCTCCTCGTTTTCTCCCTCCTCTTCTCATCAGCATGATCATCAGCATTCTCAGCAATTTCATCAATATCCTCATCATCATCGTCACCATCATCATCAGCAGCATCATCATGACCATCATCAGCATCATCATCAGCATCATCATCAACATCATCATCAACATCACCATCATCATCCTCCTCAACATCATCATCATCCCCCTCAACATAATCATCATCAGCACCATCATCACCACGACAATCACCATCATCATGACCATCATCAGCAGCATCAGCAGCATCATCATCATCATTTTCATCATCGGAATCATCGGAATTATCAGTATCATCACCATCACCACCATCAGCGTCATCATCATCATCATCATCATCATCATCACCACCATCCTCATCATCACCATCATGATCGTGCTCATCATCATCAGCGTCGTCGTCGGTGTCACCGTCATCTTCATCATAGTGAAAACTGTGTTCTCACCAGGATCCTCATCATCGTCATCAACATCATCATTATCGCTACCACCATCACCAGGCTCACCGTCACCATCACCAACATCATCATCATCATCATCATCAGCACCGTCACGGTCATCATCATCACCATCTTCATCATCATCATCATCATCATCATCATCATCACCGTCACCACCACCGGCATAATCAACATCATCAGCACCAACACCACCGCCACCATCATCATACCCAGATCCATCATGACCAGCATCAGCATCATAATCATCATCATCGTCATAGCCATCACCATAGTCATCAACATCGTCAAAATCATCACTATCATCCGCATCATCGTCATCATCCTCATCATCAGCATTGTCATCATAATCATCATGACCATCAGCATCATCATCACCATCACCACCACCATCATCAGCATCATCATCATCCCACCGTGCCCTACCCTTCCTAATCCACCAACTCCTCATCCTCCTCTTGCTGCTCATCCTCCTCCTCCATCATTGCTTTGGCTGATGGATAACTCCTCCCTGTAACATCCCGAGGCTGTTTGAAAGGGCGGGCCGGGCGTTTCGCCTGAGATTTCTTCACAATTTCGGACCCTCAAATTTGAAAGTTGCAACGAGTTCACGGATGGAGGGTTATCCTTTTTCAAAATGCGGTTCTCGCTTTAGCGCCGCGAACATTGGTTCTTAAATTTCGCAGCAGCTTCACGGATGGAGGGCGGTCCCTATTCGAACTGTGGCTCTCGCCTTAGCGCCGCCACTGCCGCTCATGAAATTTGCCAGATTTTCACGAATGGAGGACGGTCCTTCTTCAAAACGTTGCTCTCGCCTTAGCGCCGCGCGCATTCGTCTCAAACGTTTGCACAAGCTTCACGGATCAAGGATGACTCCTCTTTAAAATGTGGTTCCCGCCTTAGCGCCGCGCACATCCGTCGTAAGAGAGTGCAGCAGTTTCATATATTCTCGTAGGTAACGTCCCAGAAATGGTGTTTTGGCGCGATGTTGGAACGTCTGGACTCAACAGTCACGTTGATTCGCGGTGTTGAAGTCCCAGGAATGGTGTTCTGGCACGATTCAGGATCGTCAAGAGACAACAAGCATGGTGATTTGCGGCGCTGAGATCCCAGAATTGGCGTTCTGGCACAATTCTGGGTGTTCAATCGGTTGGTTGCCTTCCAGCGGGGACATTTCCCTGTGAGAATGAATCCGTGGAGGAGCATTTGAAGAGGCAGCTTGGAGGGACGGTTTATTGCAACATAAGTGATGGCTCTTGGGTTTACACTGGTCCTCCTCCTGATCCTACTATGCCTATCTTCATCGTCAGCTTCCTCCTCCTCCTCCCCCTCCTCATCCTCCTCTTCCCCCCCCCCCCCCTCCTCCTCCACCTCCATTCCTTGTCCTCATAGATGGCTCCTCCCTTTCGCACCCCGGGGTCGGTCGAAAGGGCGGACCAGGCGTTTTGCTTGAGACTTCCACACCGTTGATGGCCCTGATGCCTAAACATTGGCAACAGTTTCCCATATGGAAACTTACATGAACCCTTTTGTAGGGGCTGTGAAGAGGAGGGATCGTGGAGGGAGCGTGTACTTCAACATCGTTGATGAGTCGTGGGTTCACACTGGTCCTCATCCTCCTCCTCCTCCTCCTCCTCCCTCCCCCTCCTGCACCCTCTTCTGTATATCGTGCCTCATGTCAGTTCCACATCCTGTTCCCCAACTTCATCCTCGTCATCCTCTTCATTACCATTACCACAATGAGCACGATCAGCATCATCACCATCATCATCACGATCATCAACAACATCACACTGAGAATAACAATAACAGTTATTCTTATAATTTCAATAATAATACTAATAATACTACGAATAAAAACTACAATCATCATCATCAGCATCACCATCATTGACATTACCATCGACATCATCAACACAATCACCAGAGTGAACACCATCATCAACATCGACACCACCATCATCATCAACATCAGCATCAACATCATGCCCCGTAACATCATCAACATGGTCTTTTCATCACCATCAACATCAACAACACACATACATCAATCAACTTCATAATCATAAGCACCATCATCATCGTCATCATCATCACCATCGTCAGCAGACTCGTCAGCATCGTTAGCATCGTCATCATCATCATCATCATCATCATCGTCATCGTCATCATCATCGTCATCATCGTCATCATACTCGTCCTGATTAGCATCATTGTCATCGTCATCCTCATCATCGTACTCATCACCAGCATCATTATCATCAACATCACCATCATCACCACCATCACCATCACCACCATCATCAAGCGCCAGAAAACAAAAAAAACTTGTGAATAGCAGTGCTAGGTGAGAACATGGCCACGAAACCATGCTATTCACAGTTTGTTTCGTTTTTTTCGGTCAGGGAGGCATCGAAACCATGCTATTCACAGTTTTTTTTTTTTTTTTTGTTTTCAGAGGTCCACAAACTGGCCAGGGGGTGTCGTGGGACGCCCCAAAAACCAAAGCAACGTGTGAATAGTAGTGTTTCGTGGCCATGAAGGCCACCTAACGCTGCCAAAAGAGAGCATCATGACGCCCCAGGGGGGTATGGGCGCGATCCGGGGGAGTGCCGGGGATTTTTGTTTTACCCAACAGTTACACACTCCGTGGTCTTCGAGGTCCCAGAACTCCACTCCCAGGCCACGTTCTGAATGCCCGGAGCCAACTGTAGGCCACTTCGTGGTCTTCGAGTTCCCAGAACTCCATTCCCGGGCCACATTTTGAATGCCCGGAGCCAACTGTAGGCCATTTCGTGTTCTTCGCGTTCCCAGAACACCATTCCCGGGCCACATTTTGAATGCCCGGAGCCAGCTGTAGGCCACTTCGTGGTCTTCGAGTTCCCAGAACTGAATTCCTGGGCATGATTTTGAATGCCCGGAGCCAACTGTAGGCCACTTCGTGTTCTTCGAGTTCCCAGAACTCCATTTCCGGGCCACATTTTGAATGCTGAGGCAGGCTGAGGCTGAGGCAGGGTGAGGCTGAGGCAGGCTGAGGCTGAGGCCGAGGCTGAAGGCAGACTGAGGCTGAGGCTGAAGCAGGCTGAGGCTGAGGCAGGCTGAGGCTGAGGCTGAGGCTGAGGCAGGCTGATGCTGAGGCAGGCTGAGGCTGAGGCTGAGGCTGATGCAGGCTGAGGCTGAGGCAGGCTGAGGCTGAGGCCGAGGCTGAAG
This sequence comes from Prorocentrum cordatum, assembly GCA_963575745.1. Taxonomy (NCBI): domain Eukaryota; class Dinophyceae; order Prorocentrales; family Prorocentraceae; genus Prorocentrum; species Prorocentrum cordatum. The sequence continues at coordinate 141,761 of CAUYUJ010017994.1, read as the reverse complement.
GCAGACTGAGGCTGAGGCTGAAGCAGGCTGAGGCTGAGGCTGAGGCTGAGGCTGAGGCTGAGGCTGAGGCTGAGGCTGAGGCAGGCTGAGGCTGAGGCTGAGGCTGAGGCTGATGCAGGCTGAGGCTGAGGCAGGCTGAGGCTGAGGCCGAGGCTGAAGGCAGACTGAGGCTGAGGCTGAAGCAGGCTGAGGCTGAGGCTGAGGCAGGCTGAGGCTGAGGCTGAGGCAGGCTGATGCTGAGGCAGGCTGAGGCTGAGGCTGAGGCTGATGCAGGCTGAGGCTGAGGCAGGCTGAGGCTGAGGCCGAGGCTGAAGGCAGACTGAGGCTGAGGCTGAAGCAGGCTGAGGCTGAGGCTGAGGCAGGCTGAGGCTGAGGCTGAGGCAGGCTGATGCTGAGGCAGGCTGAGGCTGAGGCTGAGGCTGATGCAGGCTGAGGCTGAGGCAGGCTGAGGCTGAGGCCGAGGCTGAAGGCAGACTGAGGCTGAGGCTGAAGCAGGCTGAGGCTGAGGCTGAGGCAGGCTGAGGCTGAGGCTGAGGCAGGCTGAGGCTGAGGCTGAGGCTGATGCAGGCTGAGGCTGAGGCAGGCTGAGGCTGAGGCCGAGGCTGAAGGCAGACTGAGGCTGAGGCTGAAGCAGGCTGAGGCTGAGGCTGAGGCAGGCTGAGGCTGAGGCTGAGGCAGGCTGATGCTGAGGCAGGCTGAGGCTGAGGCTGAGGCTGATGCAGGCTGAGGCTGCGGCAGGCTGAGGCTGAGGCCGAGGCTGAATGCAGACTGAGGCTGAGGCTGAAGCAGGCTGAGGCTGAGGCAGGCTGAGGCTGAGGCAGGCTGAGGCTGAGGCTGAGGCAGGCTGAGGCTGAGGCGGAGGCTGAGGCAGGCTCGGGCTGAGGCTGAGGCCGAGGCAGACTGAGGCTGAGGCAGGCTGAGGCTGAGGCCGAGGCTGAAGGCAGATTGAGGCTGAGGCTGAATCTTCAAGGGGAATGCGTCCAGATATGCTCCTACACATCGCTGTTAGGTTGCTTTGCCGGGATAATTTCCTAACAGCGAAGACTGATAGGCTTCTAGTAGGGTCAAAAGAGAGCATCATGACGCCCCAGGGGGATCTGGGCGCGATCCGGGGGGATGCCGGGGAACTCGTTTTGAGCAAACAGTAACGCACTTCGTGGTCTTCGAGTTCCCAGAAGTCCATTCCTGGGCATGATTTTGAATGCCCGGAGCCAACTGTAGGCCACTTCGTGTTCTTCGTGTTCCCACAACACCATTCCCAGGACACATTTTGAATGCCCGGAGCCGACTATAGGCCACTTCGTGTTCTTCGAGTTCCCAGAACACCATTCCCGGGCCACATTTTGAATGCCCGGAGCCAGCTGTAGGCCAATTCGTGTTTTTCGTGTTCCCAGAACACAATTCCCGGGCCACATTTTGAATGCCCGGAGCAATCTGTAGGCCACTTCGTGTTCTTCGTGTTCCCAGAACACCATTCCCAGGCTACATTTTGATTGCCCGGAGCCAACTGTGAGGCTGAGGCTGAGGCAGGCTGAGGCTGAGGCAGGCTGAGCCTGAGGCAGGCTGAGCCTGAGGCTGAGGCTGATGCAGGCTGAGGCTGGGAGGCTGACGCTGAGGCTGAGGCAGGCTGAGGCTGAGGCTGAGGCCGAGGCAGGCTGAGGCTGATGCAGGCTGAGGCTGGGAGGCTGACGCTGAAGCTGAGGCAGGCTGAGGCTGAGGCTGCAGCTGAGGCTGAGGCAAGCTGCGGCTGAGGCAGGCTGAGGCTGAGGCTGATGCAGGCTGAGGCTGAGGCAGGCTGAGGCTGAGTCTGAGGCAGGCTGAGGCTGAGGCCGAGGCAGGCTGAGGCTGAGGTCGAGGCAAGCCCAGGCAGGCTGAGGCTGAAGCTGAGGCAGGCTGAGGCTGTGGCTGAGGCTGAGGCAAGTTGCGGCTGAGGCTGAGGCTGAGGCTGAGGCAGGCTGAGGCTGAGGCTGAGGCAGGCTGAGGCTGAGAGGCTGAGGCTGAGGCTGAGGCAGGCTGAGGCTGAGGCTGATGCTGAGGCAGGCTGAGGCTGAGGCTGAGGCAAGCCGAGGCAGGCTGAGGCTGAGGCTGAGGCTGAGGCAGGCTGAGGCTGAGGCTGAGGCAGGCTGAGGCTGAGGCAGTGCTGAGGCAGGCTGAGGCTGAGGCTGATGCAGCTGAGGCTGAGCAGGCTGAGGCTGAGGCTGAGGGCTGAGGCTGAGGCAGGCTGAGGCTGAGGCTGAGGCCGAGGCAGGCTGAGGCTGAGGCCGAGGCAAGCCGAGGCAGGCTGAGGCTAAGGCTGAAGCTGAGGCAGGCTGAGGCTGAGGCCGAGGCTGAGGCTGAGGCTGAGGCAGGCTGCGGCTGAGGCTGATGCAGGCTGAGGCTGAGGCAGGCTGAGGCTGAGGCAGGCTGAGGCTGAGGCTGAGGCTGAGGCCGAGGCAGGCTGAGGCTGAGGCCGAGGCAAGCCGAGGCAGGCTGAGGCTGCGACTGCGAGAACAGCAGAATTCTACAACTGGATTCTCACCTAAATCTTAAGGGGAATGCTTCCAGATATGCTTCTACACATCGCTGTTAGGTTGCTTTGCCAGGATAAACACATTTTTTTTGGTTTTCAGGCGCCCAAGAAAATTGAACAAACTTGTGAACAGTATGGTGTCGTGGCCATGAAGGCCACCGAACACTGCTATTCACATGTTTTTACCTAACAGCGAAGACTGATAGGTTTCTAGTAGGGTCAAAAGAGAGCATCATGACGCCCCAGGGGGATCTGGGCACGATCCGGGGGAGGATGCCGGGGGGATGCCGGGGAACTCGTTTTAAGCAAACAGTAACGCACTTCGTGGTCTTCGAGTTCCCAGAACTCCATTCCTGGACATGCTTTTGAATGCCCGGAGCCAACTGTAGGCCACTTCGTGTTCTTCGAGTTCCCAGAACTCCTTTCCTGGGCATGATCTTGAATGCCCGGAGCCAACTGTAGGCCATTTCGTGGTCTTCGAGTTCCCAGAATTCCATTCTTGGGTATGATTTTGAATGCCCGGAGCTAACTGTAGGCCACTTCGTGGTTTTCGAGTTCCCAGAACTCCATTCCTGGGCACGATTTTGAATGCCCGGAGCCAACTTTAGGCCACTTCGTGTTCTTCGAGTTCCCAGAACTCCATTCCCGGGCCACAATTTCAATGCTGAGGCAGGCTGATGCTGAGGCTGAGGCAGGCTGAGGCTGAGGCCGAGGCTGAAGGCAGACTGAGGCTGAGGCTGAAGCAGGCTGAGGCTGAGGCTGAGGCAGGCTGAGGCTGAGGCTGAGGCAGGCTGAGGCTGAGGCTGAGGCTGAGGCTGAGGCTGAGGCTGAGGCTGATGAGGCTGAGGCTGAGGCTGAGGCTGAGGCTGAGGCAGGCTGAGGAGGCTGAGGCTGAGGCTGAGGCTGAGGCTGAGGCTGAGGCTGAGGCTGAGGCCGAGGCTGAAGGCAGACTGAGGCTGAGGCTGAAGCAGGCTGAGGCTGAGGCTGAGGCAGGCTGAGGCTGAGGCTGAGGCAGGCTGATGCTGAGGCAGGCTGAGGCTGAGGCTGAGGCTGATGCAGGCTGAGGCTGAGGCAGGCTGAGGCTGAGGCCGAGGCTGAAGGCAGACTGAGGCTGAGGCTGAAGCAGGCTGAGGCTGAGGCTGAGGCTGAGGCTGAGGCTGAGGCTGAGGCAGGCTGATGCTGAGGCAGGCTGAGGCTGCTGAGGCTGAGGCTGAGGCTGAGGCTGAGGCTGAGGCTGAGGCAGGCTGATGCTGAGGCAGGCTGAGGCTGAGGCTGAGGCTGAGCAGGCTGAGGCTGAGGCTGAGGCTGAGGCTGAAGGCAGACTGAGGCTGAGGCTGAGCAGGCTGAGGCTGAGGCTGAGGCTGAGGCTGAGGCTGAGGCTGAGGCTGAGGCTGAGGCTGAGGCTGAGGCTGAGGCTGAGGCTGAGGCTGAGGCTGAGGCTGAGGCAGGCTGAGGCTGAGGCAGGCTGAGGCTGAGGCTGAGGCTGAGGCTGAGGCTGAAGCAGGCTGAGGCTGAGGCTGAGGCAGGCTGAGGCTGAGGCTGAGGCAGGCTGATGCTGAGGCAGGCTGAGGCTGAGGCTGAGGCTGATGCAGGCTGAGGCTGAGGCAGGCTGAGGCTGAGGCCGAGGCTGAAGGCAGACTGAGGCTGAGGCTGAGGCTGAGGCTGAGGCAGGCTGAGGCTGAGGCTGAGGCAGGCTGAGGCTGAGGCTGAGGCAGGCTGAGGCTGAGGCTGTGACTGCGACTGCCGTTGCCACTGCGACTGCCATCGCGAATGCGACTACGACTGCGAGAACAGCAGAATTCTACGACAGGATTCTCATCTGAATCTTGAGGGGAATGCTTCCAGATATGCTCCTACACATCGCTGTTAGGTTGCTTTGCCGGGATAATTTTGGTTTTCCAGGCGTCCCACGACATTCCCTGGTAATGTTAGTGGACCTTTGAACACCCAAAAAACAAAAAAAACTATGAATAGTATGGTTTCGTGGCCACCCTGACCGGAAAACCAAAAAAAACATGTGAATAGTATGGTTTGGTGGTCATGATGGCCACCAAACACTGCTATTTACCTAACAGCGAAGACTGATAGGCTTCTAGTAGGGTCAAAAGAGAGCACCATGACTCCCCAGGGGGGTCTTGG
>CAUYUJ010017994.1:99613-132113 GCA_963575745.1 Prorocentrum cordatum | reverse complement strand
CACTACCGGTTCGAACCCCTCCCCCCCTCCCCCCCCTCGGAAACCGGGGGGGGTCACGATCGGTTCGAACCCCCCCCCCCCCTCCTCGAAAACCGAGTGGGGGTGCGGACAGTGGTGGGGACGGTGTTGGTGGGGACAGTGGTGAGGGGATAGCGGGACAGTGGTGGGGACAGTGGGACAGTGGGACAGTGGTGGGGACGGTAGTGGTGGGGACAGTGGTGGGGACAATGGTGGGAACAGGGGGGGACAGTGGACAGTGGTGGTGACGGTGGTGGTGGGGACAGTGGTGTGGGGACAATGGGAATGAGGTGGAAACAGTGGGACAGTGGAGGGTACAATGGTGGTGGGGACAGTGGTGAAGGCGGTGGCGAGGACGGCGGTGGGACAATGGGACAAAGGTACAGTGGGGACAGTGGCGGGGACAGTGGGGACAGTGGTGGGAACAGTGGGACAGCTCAATGGGACAGCGGAGGAGTCAGTGGGACAGTGGGGACAGTGGGGATAGTCGGGCAGTGGTTGGGGCCGTGGAGACAGTGGGGAGAGTGGAACCGTGGTGGGAACAGTTCTGGGGACAGCGGGGACAGTGCGACAGTGGTGGGGCCACTGGTGGGGACAGTAGGGGCGGTGGTGGAACCAGTGGGGACAGCGGTGGTGAGGACAGTGGTGCTGGGAACACCAGTGGGGGATGTGATGCGGACGGTGGTGGGGACCGGGAGTCGTTTGCTGGCGGTGAAGGGGGAGGGGGGAGGGGTTCGAACCGGTAGTGACCCCCCCCCGGTTTTCCGGATCCGGAGGGGGGGGGGGGAGGGGTTCGAACCGGTAGTGACCCCCTCCGGTTTTTTCGAGCGGGAGGGGGGGGGGGGGGTTGGGGGAGGGGGGGGTTTTGCCGGGGAGGGGGGGGGGGAGGGGTTCCAGCAGGCGGGGGGGGAGATTTTCGGAAGGGGGGGGGGCGACCCCCGGGCTCCGGAGGAAAAGGTTGGCAATTTTCCACAGTAAAGCGGCGGTGGATCACGCTCTCTCCTATCTCTGGTGCGCGCCTGCTATGGCGAAGCCGCAACGCATCTGAGTCGGAGCGCGCGAAACGCGAGTTTATTTTTATGTTGTTTTGATCTGCAATTCGTGTGACCAAATGAAACTAGACACTTGCAACATAGGTAGTGTTACCAAAAATAGATACGGAATCAGCTATTTATGAAACATAGACGCTGGTAGACACGTTTCTTATTCAAAAATACATACGCATTGCAATTTCCTTGGGCTGAAAATAGAAATTCATCAAAACAAATAGAAACTGGTTCGAACAAATAGATACTGATAGATTCGGCGCGCGCCGAATCCTTGGCCGAGCCCAAAAATAGACACTCCAAACTCCGCTGAAACGTCAGAGGTTAAACGATTTTCCTAGGGATTCCTATGGATTCCTTAAGGATTCCTAGGGATTCCTTAGGGAGTCACTCGGGATCCCGAAGTACTCCTGAAGGCTTGCTGAAGGATTCCCTGGGGATTCCTGCGGATTCCCTATAGGGAATCCTAAAGAATTCCAAGAGATTCCTGAGGATTCCCTATAGGGATTCCTAAAGATTTCCTATTCCCTATAGGCTTGTAAAGGATTCCCGAGGGATTCCTAAGGATTCCTGGCCGATTCTTAAAGATTCCTTACGGATTCCTACGGATTCCCTAAGGATTCCAAAGGGGTTCCAATGGATTCCTTATGGGGTCCTAAGAATTGCCAAGGGATTCCATCGGATTCACTCGGGATTGCTCCGGATTTCCTAAGATCTCCTAACGCCTCCTGGGGATTCTTTAGCATTCTCTAGGGACTCCTCAAGACTCCCAGAAAGGATTCCTCAGGATTCCTGAAGGATTCCTTAAGGATTCTCACAGGATTTCCTAGGACCCCCGAAAGATTCCCTACGGGATTCCCTAAGGGTGCCCGAAAGATTCCTTAAGGATTTCCTATGGATTCCGAAGGATTCCCAAAAAGGATTCCTAGGGATTCCCTGCGATTCCTTCAAGATACCCTAGGGCTTCCACAGGATTCCTCGGGGATTCCGGAGGATTCCCTAAGGATCCCTAAAAAGATGTGCGTGTGTGTGTATGTGTGTGTGTGTGGGTGTGTGTGGGTGTGCGTGTTTGTCTGTCTGTCTGTCTGTCTGCCTGCCTGCCTGTCTGGCTGGCTGGCTGGCTGGCTGGCTGGCTGGCTGGCTGTCGGTCGGTCTGTCTGTCTGTCTGTCTGTCTGTCTGTCTGTCTGTCTGTCTGTCTGTGTGTGCGTGCGTGCGTACGTGAGTGCGTGCGTGCGTGCGTGCGTGCGTGCGTGCGTGCGTGCGTGCGTGCGTGTGTGCGTGTGTGCGTGTGTGTGTGTGTGTGTGTGTGTGTGTGTACGCATGTGTGTGTGTATATATATATATATATATATGCACACGGCCACTCCTGGATCTCTGGGGCCCCCCCTTGGAGCCCTCTTGGGGCTCTCCGTAACGGCATTTGAGGGCCCCGAGAGGGCCTCAATAGGGCCCCAAGAAGGGCACTCGCGTGTTTTCGGTTTGACTCCTCCTGGGCCCTCCTTGGAGCCTTATTAGAGCCCTGCGAGACGGCACTGGAGGTGGAGGAGGAGGAAGCAGTGAGGAGGAGGAGCAGGGAGGAGGGGGAGGACGAGGAGGAGGAAGGATGGCGAGTTGGACGAGGACGAGGAGGAGGAAGGATGGCGAGTTGGCGAGTTGGTCGCGTGCCTCTATTTGGACTGAGGGTTGACCCCCTTGGAGCCCTCGTGGGGGCCCTCTTAAAGCATTTTCGGGGCTCTCCAGCGTGGTCTCGGGGGGCCCCAACTGGCTCCAAGAGGAACCCAAGAGGAGTCCACGAGGGCCCCAGCGGTGTACATGGCTCGAGGCTGTGGTTTCATTCACCCCTTGAACCCTTTCGGGCCCTCTTGGAACCGTCTAGGGGCTCTTCGAGATTCATGGAGGGTCCCGGAGGGCCCCCTGAGTACCCCAAGAGGGCCGAAGGAGGGGTCCGAGAGGGGCCCAAGAGGGCCTCAGCAGCGTATATGACTCGAAGTTTTGTGTTTACTTACCCCAGGCGCCCTCTTGGGGCCCTTCAAGGCCCTCCACACACAAACGTACGCGCGCACGCGCGCGCACGCACGCGCGCACGCACGCACGCACGCACGCACGCACGCACGCACGCTCACACACACAGACACACACACACACACAACACAACACAACACAACACAACACAACACAACACAACACAACACAAACACGCGCACACACACACACACACACACACACACACACACTAACACACACAATCACACACACACACACACATGCGCGCACGTACGCCATACACTTGCGCGCGCACCCATACACATGCACACATCGTCACATGCATACAGGTCCATGCAGACGTTCACGTGCACGCATCCACGCCACCTTCGATTGAATGTCGTGGACTGTTTGAAGCTGGTCTTCTCAGCTCTACTATGGTCGCCACTTCGTGCTTTAAAATAGATTATGTCGCTGAAAATATGTATTAAATAGATACTAGTTAGACACTAGTAGACACGCAAATCTTGCAACACAGCCGATGCGCAAACATATTTTTAGACACTGTCCGAAATATATACTTTTAGATATTATGACCACCGGGCCTCAGCGGGAGCACGATAATTTCTAAAAGTGTGTATTTCTAAAACATATATACTAATAGATACTGTGTGCACGGCGCCTCAACGGGAAGCTCAGAATTTCTAAAAATGTCTATTCTTGTTTCCGGCTGTCTACCAGGGAGGAAGAAGACCGGTTCAACAGACGACCGGTTCAACAGGGACCGGTTCAACAGACGACCGATTCAACAGACACCGGTTCAACAGACGACCAGTTCAGCAAGGACCGGTTCAACAAAGACCGGTTCAACAGGACCGGTTCCGCAGAACCGGTTCCACGGAACCAGTTCCACAGGACCGGTTCCGCAGGACCGGTACCACAGAACCGGTTCCACAAGCCCGGTTCCACAGGACTGGTTCCACAGGACCGGTTCCACAGGACGGGTTCCACAGAGGCGATTCCCTCCTGCTACTCTCTCTCATTACACTGCTGCTGCTGCTGTTGCTGGTGCTGCTGCTCCTCCTCTTCCTCCTCCTCCTCCTCCTCCTCCTCCTCCTCCTCCTCCTCCTCCTCCTCCTCATCCATCCCTCTCTGCTCTCCCGCCCTCCCCCATCTCTCGTTGCCGCTACGTCCCCCCGCCCCAAATCCCTCATCCCTCCCTACTTCCTCCTCCTCTCTCCTCCCTCATCCATCATCGAGGGCCACCCACCCGACCCGTCCTGCCCGACCCGACCCGACCCGTCCCGCCAATTAGGGTCCGCCCGCCCGACCCGTCCCGCCCGTCAGGGTACTCGCGTGCCAACTTCATGGCGCATCATACTTTAATGTCCTGCCCGCCCGACCCGACCCGTCCCGCCCGTGAGGGCCCGCCCGCCCGACCCGACCCGTCCCGCCCGTCAGGGTCCGCCCGCCCGCCGGACCCGTCCCGCCCGTTAGGGTACTCGCGTGCCAACTCGATGGCGCACCATACTTTAATGTCCGCCCGACCCGAACCGACCCGCCCGTTAGGGTCGGCCCGCCGGGCCCGTCCCGCCCATCAGGGTACTCGCGTGCCAACTCGGTGATGCACCATTATTATTTTATGTCCTGCCCGCTCGACCCGACCCGTCCCGCCCGTGAGGGTCCGCCCGCCCGACCCGTCCGCCCGCCCGCCGGACCCGTCCCGCCTGCTAGGGTATTGGCGTGCCAACCCGCCCGTCAGGGTCCGCCCGCCCGCCGGACCTGTCCCGCCCGTTAGGGTACTCGCGTGCCAACTTGATGGCGCACCATACTTTAATGTCCGCCCGACCCGACCCGACCCGCCGTTAGGGTCCGCCCGCCAGACCCGTCCCGCCCGTTAGGGTACTCGCGTGCCAACTCGATGATGCACCATTATTTTATGTCCCGCCCGCTCGACCCGACCCGTCCCGCCCGTGAGGGTCCGCCCGCCCGACCCGACCCGTCCCGCCCCCGCGCCCGCCGGTCAGGGGTACTCGCGTGCCAACTCGATGAGCATTCATACTTAATGTCCCGCCCGCCGACCCGACCCGTCCCTCCCGTGAGGGTCCGCCCGCCCGACCCGTCCCGCCCGCTAAGGTACTCGCGTGCCAACTTCATGGCGCACCATACTTTAATGTCCGCCCGACCCGCCCGTTAGGGTCCTCCCGCTGGACCCGTCCCGCCCAGGGTACTCGCGTGCCAACTCGATGATGCACCATTATTTTATCGTCCCGCCCCGCCCGCCCGACCCGACCCGTCCGCCCGCCCGCCGACCCGTCCCGCCCCGTTAGGGTAATGCGTGCCAACTCGATGATGCCTCATACTTTTAATGTCCCGCCCGCCCGACCCGACTCCGACCCGCCCGTTAGGTTCCGCCCGCCCGACCCGACCCGACCCGCCCGTGAGGGTCCGCCCGCCGGACCCGTCCCGCCCGTTAGGGCACTCGCGTGCCAACTCGATGATGCACCTTATGTCCCGCCCGCTCGACCCGACCCGTCCCGCCCGTGAGGGTCCGCCCGCCCGACCGACCCGTCCCGCCCGTTAGGGTCCGCCCGCTCGCCGGACCCGTCCCGCCCGTTAGCGTATTCGCGTGCCATCTCGATGAAGCACCATACTTTTGTATCCCGCCCGCCCGACCAGACCCGTCCCGCCCGTGAGGGTCCGCCCGCCCGCCGGACCCGTCCCGCCCGTTAGGGTCCGCCGGGCCGCCGGACCCGTCCCGCCCGTGAGGGTACTCGCGTGCCAACTCGATGGTGCATCATACTTTAATGTCCTGCCCGCCCGACCCGACCCGACCCGCCCGTTAGGGTCCGCCCACCCGACCCGACCCGTCCCGCCCGTTAGGGTCCGCGGCCCGCCGGACCCGTCCACGCCCGTTAGGGTTACACACGTCGTGCAACTTCATGGCGCATCCCATACTTAAATGTCCGCCCGACCCGACCCGCCTTAGGGTCCTCACCCCGGACCCGTCGCCCCCAAGGGTACTCGCGTGCCAAACTCGATGGCGCACCCATTATTTTTATGTCCCGCTGCTCGACCCGACCTCCCGCCCGTTAGGGTCCGCCCGCCCGACCGCGACCCGTCCGCACCGCCCGCCGGAACCCGTCCCGCCCGTTAGGGTACTCGCGTGCAACTCGATGTCGCATCAACGTTTAATGTCCGCCCCGCCCGAACCCGACCCGACCCGCTCGTTCGGATCCGCCCGCCCGACCCGAGCCGTCCCGCCCGTTAGGGTCCGCCCGCACGCAGGACCCGTCCCGCCCGTTAGGGCATTCGCGTGCCAACTCGATGATGCATCATACATCGACGTCCCGCCCGCCCGACCCGACCCGACCCGCCCGTTAGGGTCCGCCCGCCCGACCCGACCCGTCCCGCCCGTTGGGGTCCGCCCGCTCGCCGGAACCCCGTTCCGCCCGTAGCGTATTCGCTGCCATCCTCGATGAGCATCTACTTTTATATCCCAGCCCTGCCCGACCCGACCCGTCCCGCCCGTTAGGGTCCGCCCGCCCGCCGGACCCGTCCCGCCCGTTAGGGTCCGCCGGGCCGCCGGACCCGTCCCGCCCGTCAGGGTACTCGCGTGCCAACTCGATGGTGCATCATACTTTAATGTCCTGCCCGCCCGACCCGACCCGACCCGCCCGTTAGGGTCCGCCCGCCCGACCCGACCCGTCCCGCCCGTTAGGGTCCGACGGCCCGCCGGACCCGTCCCGCCCGTTAGGGTACTCGCGTGCCAACTCGATGGTACATCATACTTGAATGTCCCGCCCGCCCGACCCGACCCGACCTTTCCCGTTAAGGTCCGCCCGCCCGACCCGACCCGTCCCGCCCGTGAGGGTCCGCCCGCCCGCTGGGACCGTCTCGCCCGTTAAGGTATTCGCGTGCCAACTCGATGGTGCATCATTCTTTAATGTCCCGCCCGACCCGACCCGTCCCGCCCGTTAGGGTCCGCCCGACCCGACCCGACCCGTCCCGCCCGTTAGGGTCCGCCCGCCCGCCGGACCCGTCCCGCCCGTTAGGGTCCGCCGGGCCGCCGGACCCGTCCCGCCCGTCAGGGTACTCGCGTGCCAACTCGATGGTGCATCATACTTTAATGTCCTGCCCGCCCGACCCGACCCGACCCGCCCGTTAGGGTCCGCCCGCCCGACCCGACCCGTCCCGCCCGTTAGGGTCCGACGGCCCGCCGGACCCGTCCCGCCCGTTAGGGTACTCGCGTGCCAACTCGATGGTACATCATACTTGAATGTCCCGCCCGCCCGACCCGACCCGACCTTTCCCGTTAAGGTCCGCCCGCCCGACCCGACCCGTCCCGCCCGTGAGGGTCCGCCCGCCCGCTGGGACCGTCTCGCCCGTTAAGGTATTCGCGTGCCAACTCGATGGTGCATCATTCTTTAGTCCCGCCCGACCCGTCCCGTCCGCCGTTAGGTCCCCGCCCGATCCGACCCGACCCGTCCCGCCCGTTAGGGTCCGCCCGCCCGCCGGACCCGTCCCGCCCGTTAGGGTCCGCCAGGCCGCCGGACCCGTCCCGCCCGTCAGGGTACTCGCGTGCCAACTCGATGATGCATTCTACTTGAATGTCCCGCCCGCCCGACCCGACCCGACCCGCCCGTTAGGGGCCGCCCGTTCGGGTCCGTCGGCCCGCCGGACCCGTCCCGCCCGTTTGGGTACTCGCGTGCCAACTCGATGATGCATTCTGTTTGAATGTCCCGCCCGCCCGACCCGAGCCCGACCCTGGGGAAGCGGTTCCGGGGAAACGGTGCACCGGGGAAACGGTATAGGGGAACCGGCTGCGGGGAAACGGTTCTGGGGAACCAGCTCCGGGGAAACGGATCGGGGGAAACGGTTCCGGGCAAGCGTTCCCGGGGAAACGGAACCGGGGAAACGGTCCCGGGGAATCGCTCCTCCGGGGAAGCGGTCCCCGGGGAAGAGGTCTCCGGGGAAACGGTCCTCCGGGGAAACGGTCCTGGGGAAGCGGTTCCGGGGAAACGGTTCCCGGGGAAACGGTTTCGTATCAGGGAGGAAGAGTCCTCCAACATTGTTCCAAACGCTTCCAAAAGCACTCCCACGAGGGCCCCAGAAGGCCAAAAATTGATGTTTGTTTTCAATCGTTTTGGAAGGGTTTTGACTTTCTGATCTTTGCGGCTGTCCGACGCTCCTAGGCGGCCCAGGAGGCCTCCGAGACCGCCCCCAAACAGCTCCAGAAGCGCCCAAGGCCGCCCCGAGGCGCTTCCGGAGAGCCCAAGGCTGGCCCAAGAAGCGCCCAGGGCAGCCCACGAGTGCCCCAAACAGGCCCGAGAGGTGTCCAAGAGACGGACCGCGTCCAGAAAACCCAGGGCTTCCGCCTCAAGAGAGCCCCAGGAGGCCCCAGGTAGCTCCCAAAAGGCTTCAAGCATGGCTCAAGACGCCTCCAGGAGCACCCCCAAGAGGGTCCCAACAGGCCAAAATCGTTCATTTCCCGCAGGAATTGGAGGATCTTGGCCTTCTTGTCTTTTCGGCTTTCCGACGCTCCAGTAGGGCCCAGCGCGCCTCCAGGTCCGCTCCCAAACAGCCCTCGGCGGGCCCAGAGAGCCCCAGGGAGCCCACAAGACCGGCCGTACGCAACCCAAGAATTCCTCGGCAGGATCGTCTGGGAGGGGGGAAGAGCGGGGGAGCCTCTGGCGCCCCATGCATCCGGGAATGCTCCTCCGGAACATGGCGTGCGAACGAAGAGGATCGGGGATCTCTGTTCCCATGTTCCAGAAGTGCGCTTCCTGAACACGTGTCTTGCAGTGCGCGCCGCCGTCTTCGTGGTAAGAATCGTCGCGGGCATCGCACCTGAGCGGTGACCTCAACTAGAACCTGAGCGCGCGCGAAGCGCGCGCGATGGTTCTAGTATGTATGTGTGTGTATGTATATATATATATATATATATCCATAAGGGCTTCGCCCCCTGCCGCGGGCCCCCTCTCTCGGAGAATGGGCCATGGAAGAGCTAAGTCATGAGGTCTTGGCGCTGTCGTGAAGCAGTATCGAAACTTCATGCGAAGCCGATTCGCAATCAGCAAAACCAACTGATCACAAGAGGGGTTACCACACCTGGCGATTGGTAAGACGTGTATGGTTTACGGGCTTGGTTACCACACCTTGCGATTAAAGGGCCGAGGGAGTTCTCGCAGTTTGGGTTACCACGCCTTGCGATGGATGTGCGTGAAGTGTGGCACCGAATTTCAGAAATGTCGCAAATCCCCTGTGTTTTTGGACCCTGACCCCGCGGATCTGCGTAATGGGTGGCGCCGAAATTCAGAAATGTTGCACATCCCATGTGTTTTTGGACCCTGGCCCCGCGGATCTGCGTGAGGGGTCGCACAGAATTTCAGAAATGTAGCAAATCCCATGTGTTTTTTGACCCTGACCCCGCGGATCTGCGTAAGGGGTGGCACCGAATTTCAGAAATGTGCAAATCCCTTGTGTTTTTGGACCCTGACCCCGCGGATCTGCGTGAGGGGTGGCACCGAATTTTAGAAATGTGGCAAATCCCATGTGTTTTTGGACCCTGACCCCGCGGATCTGCGTGAGGGGTGGCACCGAATTTCAGAAATGTGGCAAATCCCTTGTGTTTTTGGACCCTGACCCCGCGGATCTGCGTGAGGGGTGGCACCGAATTTCAGAAATGTGGCAAATCCCATGTGTTTTTGGACCCTGACCCGCGGATCTGCGTAAGGGGTGGCACGAATTTCAGAAATGTGGCAAATCATGTGTTTTTGGACCCTGACCCACGGATCTGCGTGAGGGGTGGCACCGAATTCAGAAATGTGCAAATCCCAGGTGTTTTTGGACCCGACCTCGCGGATCTGCGTGAGGGGTGTCGATTTCGAGCTCCCCCAGCAATTCAGACAACGCGCCCAGGGGGCGCTAAAAGCCGTTTGGGCCTCTCCCCCCCTCGCGCGGTCAATCAACTAGTTACAGTAACCAGCAATAGCAGAACTGTAACATGGAGACTACAAGCTACAACTGGTACAGGAAATTGCGAATCCGCTCCTCGAGCCTGGTGGCCCGCAAGGGGGGCCGGCGGATATATATCTATGTTTATATATATATATATAATATATATATATATACTATATATATATATATATATATATATATATATATAAATGGGGAAGGGGTTCCGGGGGGCCCGGGGTGCACTGATTTCAGTACCCGGCCTCTGGCCTCTCCCCTCGGCGGCTCTTGGCTCTCCCGGGTACGTGCGGCAGGCTTTCAAATTGCTCGCAGGCGGCCCGAGGTCGCCGAAACATCGTCCCAAGACGCCCAAGATGGCCTCAAGACGGCCCAGGAGGCACCCAAGACGCATCAAGAGGCCTCCAAGAGGCCTCCCAAGAGGGCCCCAAGAAGCAACAATCGTTGATTTTCATTGGTTTTTACGATGTTTTTTGTCTTCTCGTTTTTTCGGCTTTCCGACGCTCCAAGACCGTCCAAGAGGCTCCCAAAACCGCTCCAAGACAGCCCAAGAGGCTTCCAAGACCGCCCCAAGACGGCCCAAGAGGCTCCCAAAGGCGTCCCAAGACGGCCCAAGAGGGCCCCAAGACGGCCCAGGAGCCGCCCAAGACGGCCCCAGGAGGGCCCCGACAGGGCTCCAAGACTGCCTAAGCGAGTTCAGCGGGCCCCAAGAGAGCCCCGCGAGGCCCTAAGACGCCCAAGAGGCTTCCAAGAGCACCCCAAGAGGCTCCCCGGAGGCCCCCAAGAGGCCCAAAAACTGCTTCCAATACGCTCCCAGAGGCCTCCAAGATGCATCCAAGACGCTCCCCAAGAGGCCCGAAAAACTGCCTCCAAGATGCTCCCAAAACGTTTACGTTTAAACAAAAGTGTTGCAAACCACATTGTTTTTCATTGATTTCACGCTCCCTGATGGCGCCCGAGAGGGCCACGGGGGAAAAAATCTTACCGGGCCGCCCCACGTTTTTTTCTCTGGCCGTAAAGCTTATTAGGGCCATAGAAAAAACGCAGATCGTGCAATCTGCCTGGTCCGAATGGTCCTCTTTGGCCTTAGAGCCTAACGTTTTCCTTCGGCCGTAAAGCGTCCTAGGGCTACGGGGGGGGAAAAACGTACCGAGCCGCCCGACGTTTTCTCTCTGGCCGTAAGGCTTCTTAGGGCCATAGAAAAAACAGATCGTGCCAGCTGCCTCGTCCGAACGGCCCTCTTGGGACTCAGAGCCCCGCGAGGCCCCAAGAGGCCCCAAGAGGCTCCCAATAGCCCCCCAAGAGGCTCCCCGGAGGCCCCGAAGAGGCCAACAAATTGCTTCCAACACGTCCCCCAGAGACCTCCAGATGCATCCAAGAGGCTCCCCAAACGCCCCCAAAAACTGGCTCCCAGCATCTCCCAAAACGTTTACGTTTAAACAAAGTGTTGCAAACCAAATTGTTTTTCATTGATTTCACGCTTCCTGATGGCGCCCGAGAGGGCCACGCAAGGCCCCAAGACAGCCCAAAGATGGCCACACGAGACCCACACCATGGATTATGATAATGAGGAGGCGTAAGTAATGGTGGCGAGGGATGCTGAGGACGAGGAGGGAAAAGGAGCGGAGGTGGAGGAAGTGAAGGCGCGGGAGATTGAAGAGAGCGGGGAGAACATGGAGGAGGAGGATGATGATGAGGAGGAGGAGCAGGGTTCTTCTTCGAGGAAGCGGCGTCCAGGAGACGGAGGAAGAGAGGAGATCGGGGAGCGATAGAACGGTGAAGAGGTGGAGGAGGAGGACGACGTTCACATTGTCTTCTCTGTTCACCAGTAGTCCCTTCACCTTCCCCCCTCCTCTTTCTTCTACTTCTTCCCTCTTCCGCTTTCCCTCCTTCCTCTCCTCCTTCCCTCACTCTGCCGGCTTGGCTTCCCAATCCTCATCCTCGCCTGCTCGTGCGCAGTTCCGCGGCTCAAGCAGCCGTGGCCTCCGGCCGACCGGCGCCTTCCTGTCCTGGCCGACATGCCGAAGGTGGCGCACCGCCCAGATCAGGTGTGCCTTAACTACCCAGTTTGCTCCAAGAAAGTAGCACGAATAAAAAGTGCCGGTGGCAGATGCGCTGTGCAGCATTGCTCCACTTGTATGAAACACGCGCAGTGTAAACATCCGTCTTGCTCGAACTACATCCCCCAGGGTTCGAAACATTGCGACCCGCACGGATTGTGTGCAAACCACATGGCGGACCCAGCGTACAAAACAAACTTAGAATGGAATATGTGCCGCAACAACAGGAACGAGGCATGCTGTCGACATCTGTCCATGCAGAGGACTAGAGGCTTTTGCTTCGCTTGCGACAACAAATGGTTGCCGTGCGTAAACGCAGGATTGGGCTGTCGGTCTCACGTGCATGCCGTCATTAGTGGACAGAAACGTCGCGCGTGTATAACTAATGGCCAGCGCTGTCTGTTCGACCCCTCGCGCCAAGGAGTCTGCAGCACGCCTTTCTGCGACAACCGTACCGCCCACAGTGCAAACACGCAGTGTTCAACGTGCGAGGGCGGGCAGTTACCATGTCCACAGGATTGCGGGAGGCGCATCTCCACTGTCTCATGCCGCACGTGTGACGTATGCGCTGCCCAGTGTGGGGTGTCGGTGCAACCCGTCTCCTCTGCACAACCTGTGCTTGCAAACGTCGCGCCTTCTGCTCCTGCCATCGCTGCCAACGCGTCCTGTCACCCGCGCGTGTGTGCCACTGCGCGGTGCCCCAACAACGCTAGCCTGAAACATTCTGCGTTCTGTTACCAATGTACCGCGGGGTATCCTCCGTGCAAACAAACGGGCTGCCCCAACCGGGCACATGTTGACAACGAATCCTATTGCGCAACATGCTTGCCCATACCCGCTGGCGAAACGTGCGCCACTGCCAGGTGCTTCAACATTGTCCGCACCGCCGGCACTTGCACCCTTTGCTACACGGGGTCGCCCCCTTGCGCAAACGTGCATTGCAATCGTCGGGCAAACGTAGGTACTACGCTGTGCTCCTCGTGCACTTCTTCTGATGCATGCGTTCCGACTCGGCCACCACAATCCGTCTACGTGCCATGCGTCTATGCTGTTCGCGGGTGCAAGATAGTCGTCGCCATGGGTTCCAGTGCCAGCGACGAGCTTCCAATGTGCGGCGCGTGTGTGGATCGGGGCCCCCCTTGCGCCGCCGCGCAGCAGGGATGTCCAAATCGACTGGGCCATGGATGGAGTCAAGATCAGTGCGAAGATTGTTTGACGGTTGGCGCACCCTGCAAAACTAACGGTTGCGCTAACCGATCTGCTCCGAAGAACAATGGTTTCTGCACGTCGTGTCGAAGCGCCGCCCATGGCAAGCCGAATCAGAGATTCTTCTCTCAAGCGATTGTGCTGCAACGCCTTCGCGCCACAGTGGAAAGGTTGGTGGGGAGAGACATTCGAAGGGCTCCGTCCTCACCCGCAGATCCGCACGCCACTTGTAGCATTATCGGAAGAGTCCGGGCTGTACTGCCACCTCGTGCCGCCGAGGGCCACGGGGGGAAAAAAACCGTACCGAGCCGCCCCACGATTTTTTCTTTGGCTGTAAGGTAGGGCCATAGAAAAAACAAATCGTGCCAGCTGCCTGGTCGGAACGCCCCTCTTGGGCCTCAGAGCCCTGCTTTTCTCTTTGGCCGTAAGCCTTGTTAGGGCCGCGGAAAAAGTTACCAGACCGCCCCACGTTTTTCTCTGGCCGTAATGCCTCTAGGGCCACGGAAAAAAAACAGATCGCGCCAGTTGCCGGCTCCGAACGTCTCTCCAGGGCTTTAGAGCCCAGCGTTTTCATTCGGCCGTAAGGCTTTTTAGGGCCACAGGAAAAATCTTCGCGGGCCGCCCCGCGTTTTTTTCTGTGGTAGCAAGGCCTCTGAGCTGCTTGGACCGAACGGCCCTCCTGTGCCTCAGAGCCCGACGTTCTGCTTTGGCCGTGCGCGCTGTTAGGGCCACGGAAAACAAACGTACCGGGCCGCTCCACGATTTTGCTTTCGCCGTAAAGCCTCGTGGAGCCATAGGAAAAAAAACAGGTCACGGCCCCCTTGGGCCTCCGAGCCCAACGTTTTCCTCCGGACGTATCGCTTCATAGGGCCACGGGAAAAAAACCATACTGGGCCGCCCCATTGTTTTTTCTTTGGCCGTAAGGCTTATTAGGGCCATAGAAAAAACACAGATCGTTCCAGCTGCTTGGTCC
This sequence comes from Prorocentrum cordatum, assembly GCA_963575745.1. NCBI lineage: Eukaryota > Dinophyceae > Prorocentrales > Prorocentraceae > Prorocentrum > Prorocentrum cordatum. The sequence goes on along the minus strand of CAUYUJ010017994.1, from coordinate 117,851 downwards.
GAACGGCCTTCCAGGGTCTCAGAGCTCAACGTTTTTCTTTGGCCGTAAGGCCTCTTAGGGCCGCGGGAAAAACAAACGTTACTGGACCGCCCCGCGTGATGCGATCGGCAGTCTTCTTGAGACCTCCTCGGAGAGGTCGGCGGAAATGTCGCGCTCACTGTGCCATTCCATGGTGTTCCATGCAGGGCAGAGCGCGACGCACGTGGAACGGGAAATCTCACACCTTGTGCAAAACACATGCTCGGTGGTTTCCGCCCGATGGTGCCTCTTCAAACGCAGCGTGCCGTACGGGCATGCTCGCAGCGGCTTCTTTCACTCTCGACGAGTATCCCGATTCCTTCGTCAAGCGAGCCCGTCTTTCAGAAACTGGGAGGTTTACAGAACGCTGTCGTCACTGCCGCGCTCTTTATTTCGCGCCCGAAACTGTTTCAACGAAGGACAGCGGGAAAACGTTCACAAAATGTTGCAACCAGGGCAAGTTCCGATTCATTCCCCTGCTACCTCCTGCCCCCCCACAGTATGCCACCCTGTTGACTGGCCTTCCGGCTGCTGAAAGATCCCTGCCGTATCACCCGTTCACGTCGTACGGCGACGTGTCTGCAGGAATGAAACGAGGAGCACCCTCAAGCGTGGATGTGACTCCCCTTGCGAAACGCCACAAACATTTCGCACAATGTATACGTCAATACAACTGCGCCTTGGGTTTCGTTTCCTTCTGCGAGTCCTCCAAGGAAAGCAGCCCTCCTGAAACGAACGGTGATCGATCGCGTCGTTCATACGTGTCTGATGGCAGAGGACCGTACACGTACGTGCTACATGGGCGAGCGTACCATGTTGGTGGCCCCCTGTATCCCAACGAGGGGAAAAAGCCTACCTACTCCCAGCTCTACATTTTCGACCCGTTGGAGGCGACCTTGCAACGTAAGTCGTACTTCCAAGACCTCGATAGTGATGTACTTCGTCTCCTCCACGATACATTGGTGGAGCCGTGCGTTCCTCGCGACATGTGGACTGGCACTGTCACTGGCAGGCCCTGTCCGCGGAACCCATATCCAGGACATCTGCGCCACATGCACGAACAAATTACGCTCCAGGAGTCCAGCTCCAGAGGGGGTGTCGAACTAGAGGTGCCCAAGTACGCCTTGCGCTTCTGCGGGGGGACAGATAAGGACCCCCGAACTTACAACGAACCGTCTTCTGCAGAGGTATCGTGTATTATCGTGGGTGCGGGCCCACCCCCGCCGCACTACATTACGATCTATGCGCGCAGCGACAGCGACGAGTATTCAGGCACACACGAGCTGTCATACCTTTCTGAATTCGTTGATCCTCTCACTTACCCTCTGCTCCACTTGAATGGCGTGCTGGGCGCCAGTCGGAGTTTGCGAGGCTGTTCCGTGAGGGACGCCTCAGCGCTGACACGACGCATATCCCTGGCAGAGTTTTACTCCCACCGTGTCATGCAAAGATTCCATGCCGACGAAGGCGTTGTTGAGTTGCCTCATGCTGGTGGCCGGCTTTTTCAACAGTTTATAGTGGATGCGTATTGCAAGGTGGAATCAGAACGGCTCGATTGGATTGTCCGGAACCAGGATCGGCTCCGTTCCGAGTCGCTACAAGGCCTCTTAGATTACATAGCTGGGTGCAACGATCTTCGTTGCCCTGTCGGGGAACACATTTCACCGCCAACGCAGTCCGACAAACTTCCAAGCGGAAGCGTGGCCCAGGTTACCAGGATTGGTAAACCAATAATTCTCCCCGCGACGTTCGGAGGCAGCCCTCGTCAGTTGCACCAGCTCTACCTTGATGCAATGTCATTGGTGGCCCGCTTCGGTAGGCCAGATTATACATCACGCTCCCGCGTTCCGTTGAGCACGGCCTGGCCGCAGACATACAAAACATATTAGATGTCGCACTGCACCTTTAGAGAAGACGAGGCTCCCGTCCACTCCCGCGCTTCTCGGTCGGTTGTCCCTTTTTGCTTGACTTCCTCTTGCGAGGCCTCCTCTTCGCACTCCCAGGCTACCGCTACTTCTCGCTCACACACTCGGTCAACGAGTGGCGGATTTCATTACAATGACAGCCAACCCGAACTGGTCGGAGATCCAGACGAACCTGCGCCCCGGTGAGTTTTCAAACGATAGACCTGACTTGGTGTCCAGAGTCTTCCATGCAAAACTCGGAATTCTCATGACCCAACTGACGCAGAAACACATCCTAGGCGTCGTTGTAGCGTATACGTACGTCATAGAGTTTCAAAAACGAGGCCTACCGCATTGTCATTTGCTGCTCGTGGTCAGGGATTGTGACAAACCTACTACTCCAGCCCAAGTGGACCGGGTAGTTTGCGCCGAGATCCCAGACAGGGAAACGCAACCAGGCTTGTATGCTCTCGTCGACACTCACATGATGCATGGGCCCTGCGGGGCCCTCAACCCAAAGTGCCCTTGCATGGACAAAGGTGTCTGCACTCGTCGTTACCCCAAACCGTGGCGTACACAAACAGAGGTCAACATAAACGGGTACCCTGCGTACCGCCGTCGGCAAACGCATCCAATCCGAACAGCAAAACGGGACGTTTTAGACAATCGTAGCGTGGTGCCTTACAATCCTCAGTTGCTGGAAGAACTTGAGTGCCACCTTAATGTGGAAGTGTGTACTACTCTAAAGGCCGTCAAGTATCCAACTGCCTCTGGCAACTTCCGCCACGCTCTAGGTCACGGTGTCATTATCCATTCATTGACGCTCCACTTTCTTCATAACCTCATCTTATTTTTCCACTTTGTTACACATGTCCTGCACCTTTCCTTTTGCAATATTTAGTCCCTTCTGCTCCCTCTCCGCCCTCCCTTCCCCGCGACGTGGCGGATTTATACAAATATACTTATAAAGGTCCGGACAGGGCCTGTCTTGACCGCGTGGTGGACGAGGTCTCTGATTTCGTCGAGGGCAGGTACGTAGGAGCTCCTGAAGCGGCTTGGCGCCTGCTCCGGTACCCTTTGCACGCGAAATCACATGTGATTGAACGGTTGCCAGTACATCTCGAGCGTCAACAGGAAATCATGTACCGCGAAGGGTCCGAGGCTGAGGCGATAGCGCAATGGTCGACGAAACGGACTAAACTAGAGGCATGGTTTGATCTAAACGCGACAGCCGCCGAATTGCACCCGAAACTTGCAGCAATAATCGCCAAACTACGATATAACGAGATTCCACAACACTTCTTATGGGAAACGAAAACCTGCCAATGGAAGCCACGACAACGAAATCCCAAGAAAAACCAAGTCATTGCTCGCGTGTGCCACGTGAAACCTGTTGCAGGAGAGTTGTATTACCTCCGCCTCTTGCTGCTCCACGTGCGAGGTGCGAGCGCCACTTGCTGGGAAGATCTCAAGCATGCTGTCACTCCAGGAGAACCTAAAACGCACCAGGGCCTATGCCGTCATTTACAATTGCTCCACGACGATTCTGAAACCGTTGCCATGCTCCGTGAAGCCGCTTCGGTACTCACGAACACCCGTAAACTGGCAGAATTATTTGCTGAGACGTTGGTCTGGCTCGAGGTTACGGATCCTCCAGAACTTTGGCGGCTCTTTTTGCAGATCGTGAATGAGCATGAGACTTGTCTCGACGAGGCGCTTCTCCGTCAAATGATCGACGCAGTCCTGTCAACCTACCACCTCAGCCTTGACAAGTTCCGCATTCCAGAGATGGAGTGCCCAGCGCAACCTGCAATCGACGAACGATTCGGAAGAGAATACCGCACCGAATTGCGCACGCAAGAAGAGCAGGAGCGAGAACTGCGCCAATCTGAACTGTACCCGCTGAACGACGAACAACAGACTGCATTCGATGATGTCGCTTACAGTGCGCTGCGCGGAGATGGCGGCGACGCTCCGGCTATATTTTTCGTCGACGGACCGGCTGGCACTGGCAAAACCCACTTGTACAAGAAGCTTCTACACCATGTCCGCGGACATGGTAAAATTGCACTTGCTGTTGCCATGTCAGGTCTGGCTGCTCTCCTTTTGCCTGGCGGAAGGACTGCCCATTCGCGCTTTCGTTTGCCCGTTCCTGTCCCCCTTGAGGGTTGCAGGTGCAATATCAACGCTGGGAGTGCTTCAGCACGCCTTCTTAGAGAGTGCTCATTGATTGTGTGGGACGAAGCACCAACGGCAAGTAAATCAGTTGTCCTTGCCGTGGATGCGTGCTTACGTGATATCACTGGGGTCGACCGTCCCATGGGCGGTAAGACTGTGTTGTTTGGTGGCGATCGTCAGGCTTCCCGCCAGATCCGTTCTCGCACGTTCGCCGCACTCGCATACCAACGTCGTTTCCCTGGCATTTTCGACGTTTCCCGTTCGTTGTCTTTCACTCATCATACCGCCTACCTTTGGGGCAAACTTGCGAAATATCCGGGTGGCATCGGGCGGCGTCAAGATCGCACCACCCTTGGTGTTACTGGCGACGACCGCTCGCTCTGGACTTTCGTTGTGGAGCCCAAAGCCACGCACGAAACGTCCAGGACTAGAACCTGAGCGCGCGCGTAGCGCGCGCGAATGGTTCTAGTACATATATATATATACATATACATATACATATCTATATATACACATACAGAGACCTCCATATATATGTATATATATACATATAGATGGAAAACAAAGCAAGTAAATCACAAACAATGAATTATACATAACAAATCGATAGACACCCCCCCGCGGACTGACCTAGTTTGTAACCATCCGGAAACACTTTTTCAGTTCACTTCCCAGAGGCGGCCCGGAAAAAGGCCAAGGGGGCCCCAAGACGGGACAAGAGGGTTCCAGAACGCGCTCAATAGGGCCGAAAAAGGCTTCCAAGACAGCCCAAGAGCGCTCCAAGACGCGCAAGATGGCTCCAAGACTGCCCAAGAGGCGCCAAAGAGGCCCCAAGGGCGCTCCAAGAGGACCCTCAAGAGGGTCCAACGAGGCAAACATCAGTGATTGTCCTCGTGTTTTTCACTGCTTTTCGCGTTCTCGCGTTATGGGCTTCCGACGCTCCAAGATGGCCCCAGAGCCCCAATACCGGCCCAAGAGGGCCCCAAGACGGTCCAAGAGGCCCCTCCTCAGCCATTTCGGCTCAAGACATTTTGGCTCGGGCCAAGCTGTGCTCAAGAACAGCACTTCATTTTCGGCTGCCACGCACGGGGCCCAGCTCATGGCCATGACGAGTGGCATCTTCGCCACGGCGCCCACGAAGCATGGTCTCGAGGTCGTGGCGACAAGGGACACGTTCGTCGAGATGTGCGACGTCAAGCGCCAGGGCTCACGCAGTCTTTCCCGGTCCAGCGAACTCTGCAGCGAGTCTTCTTCCAGTCACAGCGCGTTCTTCGACGCCGACCACGTCAGCACTGCTTGGGTATCGACGCGCATGGGAGAGGCTTGGGTATCGAACAGCCAGGAGGAGACCACGAGTTACAGCCTCGACAAGTGGCGCTTGTCAGCCGCCGCGGAGGCAATGGACGATATCCCCGAGCAGTTGGGCAGAGTGGTGCGGAACAAGGCTAAGAGCCTTGCCGAGAGCGTGAAGACCGAGCTGGCTTTAGTGCAAAAGGCCATTCGCAGCAGGGGTGGGGGCGAAGATGGCGTTGATGCGGCCGTCAGTCATCTCGGCAAAATCCCAGAGGTCATCAGGAGGTCGTTTGACTCGAAGGTCATGGGGACGAGCGGCGCTATGCGGCTGGCGATGCGGCTGAAGCGGAGCGCCATCGTGCAGATGTTCAAGAGCATGACCCCCGATGGCCACGAGCTGGTGAGGCGGTTGTGGACCATTCCCGAGAAGTTGGAGCAGATCATTGGGCAGGCGGTTGGCCAGGCCGTGGAAGAGTCCCGGATGGAGGCTACCAGGCATTGCGAGCGCGTGCTGATGAGCCTGCCGCCGGACGCGGGTGTGTGTCGCCATGCTTTGATAGACGCCGAACTGCACATCGCGGAGGCGTTGACCGAAATGTATTCCGAGACGATGCAGGCCCTGAGGCGCACGGCCAAGGCGAACGTGAGGCTCGCCGTGACCTACATGCAAGACCCATGAAAACCCCCCACCGTATCCCAGTCCGTGGATCTGCCCCGCGGCCCGTTCGGCTGAGATGAGCCGCAGGTGTCAAATCGCTGGCCGCGCCCGAGCAGCTAGGTCGGTCGAGAGAACCGCTGGACAAGGCAAGTCATGATGTGTTGACTTCAACGCTTCCACTTGACTGTGCAATTTTCGAGGCACGTGCGTTCACTTGTTGGCGCGCTGGTCTTTCGGAGCCCTCGTCGTCAATGTGGGAGGGGAATGGGGACATACGGCCCGCTGCACCGCCCGAATACCTAAATGTGAGAACAGGAGGTCTCTGCCATACCATGGCAGAGATCTCCGATTCCTTCTGCAGTGGAGGGTTCCGCTGCCTATTTCTGCGCTCCGAGTCTAACAGACATTGCGACGCTGGTTCGCCTCCTCGCTCTGTACGGCATGATGGGTCTGGCTTCTGCAGACCAGGCCCAGGGGAGTTGCCAAACCTTCCCACATCAGGCTCATTTGATGTGTTCCGCGTGTTTTTTTCGCTCCAGACCGAGACGCTTGACGTTCAGCTGTCGACCCATAGATAGTTCAGATGCACGCGCAGGTTAACCATCTGTTCAGACGTTGGAGCCAGCGCGGCAAAATCGCAGCGCCTGTTGCCAGTGATCCAGTTGTTCCTTTTCTGGCCGTTGCGTAGCTTTGACACGGCGCCCTATTTGCTTCAGGTATTGCGTCTTCGCCCCTCGTCGTATCGCGGTCCAGTGCCACTAGTTGTTTCACATGTCTGGTGGTTGTGGCCTTCTGCGAGGTGCGTCAGGGCAGCTGGATATGGAACAGCGCGGCGTTTACAGCTTGTGAAGACTCAAAACAGTGGGTTCTCTAGGGCTAGAGGATACACTCTTTGCGGTGCAATGCACATGTCAATGCTCAAAACGGAATCTTGAGGACCGGCAGCAGCGGGGGAGCGGGCTTTCAGGAGAAGAGCTGCTCGGGCAGTACGGGCGCCTTCCGAGCGCACGTGAGGAAATGCAAGCCGAACGTTCAGGGAGACGAGTAAGATTCTCTTGGTGCAAGGCACCATTTGGGGAGTAAGGTGTCCCCACGATGCCCTGGACGGCGCTGCCTTTGCCCAGCGAAAGCAACACAGAAGCACTCGGGCAGATTTGCCGGTGAGCTCCGCTTGCGCACAGCTCAGCATGCTGATATTGAGAAGCTGGTGGCTCTTCTTCCTCCCTCCTGTTCCGTGCTCCCTCCTTCTGCTTCCTCCCCGTCTTTCCCTTGCCTTCACTATTGAGTGTTCAGCAGCGAAGGTCCATCAGCGCGTCAATCGGTGTGCCCCTCGCGCCAAGGCGTGTCAGGCTGGCAGGCTGAGTTGTAGGTGACGTCCGCCTGCGAACAGCCCAACAATATTTATTCATGCTCAGGACTTGCTTCTACTCCTCCCCACACCCCTCTCAGGTGAATGTTCTTGCACACGGTGTGCTTTCGGCATGGAATGCGAAGCTGCTGGCGTCGAAGGTGCCCTTCGCCAGGTATGGCAGCAAAGCGGGCTGGCATAGCGCATCCGCGCAAATCGGTTCAGCAATCTTTATTCATATTCAGGGTTTGTTTTTTCTCCCCCCCACGCTCCTCACAGGTGGATGTTCTTGGACACGTTGTGCGTTCAGCATGGCGTGTGAAGCATTTGGCGGCACAGACGCCCTACGCCAGATGTGACAGCAAGGCGGGCTGGCATGGTGCATCCGCGCAAAATTCTCCAGCTTGCAATCATTATCGATTACAGCTCCTCCTCCTCCTCCACCCCTCCTCTTCCTCCTCCTGGTCTGTTTGTAACGTACAGTGCCTTAAGGAACGCTACCACGAGTTGCGTCACCTATTCTGTCCAACGCACCTTGGACGTGGATGGCGCGTTTGCATGTTTGCTCCCCACTCCTCGGATTCGTTTCCTGTTCGCTTTTAATGTCTGATTGTCTGTCATGACACTCGCGCACAGGCGTGTCAGATTGCCAGGCCGACTTGCACTTGAATTCCGCAGAAGCTCGTATTATGTATTCGGTAGTCGGTGGCTCTTCTTTGACCTGGCTTCCCACTTGCCAAAAGAAGAACATCAGATTTCCGCGTCTTCTCCATCTTCCTCCTCCTCCTTCTCTTCCTCCTCCTCTGCGGCCTCCTCCACCGTCTCCAACTCCTCATCCTCCTCTTCTCCCCCAGGGAACCCTTTCTTCCCCTTTTCCTCCATCTTCCTCCGGATACGTCCAGCCGCGGCGAATAGTAAGGCCCTCGAAGTGCCTCTTGGGCCTGTCTTAGGACGCCGTGGGTGGACCGTAGGAAGTCTTGGAAACCATTTGGGCCGTCTTCGTGGTTCTTGGAAGCCCGGAGAAGAAGTATCCTAAGTGAAGATCCCCAAGGGTTCGACCATGTAGCCTAGCTAGAACTTGAGCGCGCGCGAGGCGCGCGCGATGGTTCTAGTATATATATATATATATATATATATATATATATCTATCGGAGTAGGCCAGGGGGGGGGGGCCGGCCGGTGCCGTTGATCATCCCCCATGGGCGCCCCCCGGAGCTTTTGGGGGGTCACAGACCCCCCGGGACTGCCCCGGGGCGCTTCCAAATTGCCCACGACAGGCCACGCGGGCCGTACAGATGGTCAAGAAAGCCTCAAGAGGCCCCGAAGACGCCTAAGAGCGCCCCAAGAGGGCCCCAGATGGCTTGAAGATGGCCGACGAGGGCCCCAAGAGGGCCTTCAAGAGGCACAAATCGGCCCATTCCTTTCGTAAAGCGTACATTTTCAGCATGCTCGCTGGCTTCGTCTTCACAGTGCCCCAGACGCCCCCGCGGAGCCCCAACACAGCCCAAGAGAGACCCAAGAGGGCCCCAGACGGCCCAAAAGGGTCGGCCTGTGGGGCTCACGGAACTCCCCGAGTTGGCCCAAGAAGCCCCAAAGCCGGCCCAGGAGGCCCCCAAGACGCCCTCAGGGAGGCCCAAGAGGGCCTCGTTCGAAATCATGTTCCCGGAAGCCTCTCCGGGAACATGATTTCCGGGTTCGGAGGACGCCCAAGAGGCCCACAAGGCAGCCTCAGTGAGCCCCAAGAGGGCCCGAGATGGCTTCAAGATGGCCGAAGAGGGCCTCCTTTTCCTCCTCCCCCCCCTCCTCCCTCCTCTTTCTCCTCTCCTTCTTCCTCCTCCTCCTCCTCCTCCTCCTCTTCATCTCCCTCCTCATAATGGCCTTGGGCAGCTCGGGCAGCTCGTCGCCAGCGGTGTCGTCCTCGACCCTCCCCTTCCCCTTCTTGACCTCGGGCTGCTTGTCGGTCTTGACGATCGGCTCCTTGTTCACGGCGGCTGCAGGGCGCTTCATGTACTCGGCCAAGGGCGTGTCGCTCGGGCTCGCGTCGTCCTCGTCTGGATCATGCTCTGGATCTTGAGCTTGGCCCTGTCTGGCGTCTCGTTGCTACTGGAGCCGACCATCTCGCTGTGGATCTTCTTTTTTGGCGACCGAAGCTGCACGAGGCCGCTTCTCCCTGATGCTCGACACGGGCGTGGACTTGCCTCTCTTGCCCATGGCGCGCAGGTCTGCGCGCGGGACGGCGCCCGAAGAAAAACATTTCGATGGCGCACGAACTTTGTCGGCCAAAACGGCAGCTGCAAACTGCAGATAAATTCTGTAATCTGCTTTTTGTCTCTGAAATCTGTAATCTGATATTTCTCATTAGCCACACAAAACCATCTATATATGGTTTTGTAGCTGTTTCACAGATTACATATTACAGAGGAAATTACATATTACAGACAACCTTACAGATTACAGGCATCCGCGGGACCCAGCTTCGCCGAAGAAAAACGAGCATCCGGTACTTTCAGGCCCCAGCTCACGGGATCGGGCACTTTCAGGAGTACAGATGCACTCTCGGCTGACCTCAACTGTTTTGCCCCTTTGTAAATCTGCTGATCTCGGTGGACCTCAAGTGGGCGTCTGGACTTACCGATAGAAAATGTAGGAGGATGAGGAAAGGAAGGAGGAGAAGGAGGAGGAGTACGAGGAGGAGGAGGGGGAGGAAATGTCGGAGAGATAGAGAGGAAAGGAGAGGCGAGGGGAGAGAGGAGAGGATGGGTTGCTTTGCTTGCGCAGCACGCTGCGCTAATTCGATAGTTAGTCGCTATCATCTGCACGAAACGATGGAAACGGGTTCCTGCGACCCGCGCCCGCGCTCGAGCTCGCGTGCGAGTGGCTCCTCTTGAGGCATCTCGAGGGAACCACTGGTGAATCTACAACGCTACCTGGTGCACTGGGCCTGCGCCCCCACTGGAGCTAACCCCTCTCAGAGAGGGTCTGCGCGAACTTCTCGTCGGCCTCAAACTGCCGCACCTTCCTGACGGCTGAATCCGAGTCGCCGTCGTCGTCGCTGATGGTGCCCTTCTTGAGACGGTCCCAGTTGGGGGGGCCTCTGGGGCCCCCAGGGGACAGGCCCAGACAGCCCCGAAACGCCACCCGAGAGTCCCAGGAGGTCTCCAAACGTCCAAGACTGCCCAGAATCCCCGAACTGTTGCTCCAAGACGCCGAAGCTGGCTCCAAGACGGCCTCCGGGAACCCCCACGACGGCCCAAGAGTCCCCTAAGAGGGCTCCCGAGAGCGCCTCCGGAAGCAAAAAGTGTTCCATTTGCGTTGGAAAACGTGCATTTTTATAATATTCACCGCTCCAGCGTCGACCGCGTCGAAGACGGCCCCAGGAGCCGATCAGATCGCCCCAAGACGGCCACAGAGAGTTCCAAAAGGCCTCCAAGACAGCTTGAGAGTGGCCCTCGACTGTCCAGGAGGCCCAAAAGGCCCTGGGGGGCCTCTGGGCTCCCCCGAGACAGACCCAGACAGCCCCGAAACGCCACCCAAGAGTCCCAGGAGGTCTCCGAACGTCCAAGACGGCCCAGAATCCCCGAACTGTTGTTCCAAGGCGCCGAAGATGGCTCCAAGACGGCCTCTGGGAACCCGCACGACGGTCCAGAATCCCTAAATTGTCGCTCCAACACGCCGACGATGGCTCCAAGACGGCCTCCGGGAGCTCCCACGACGGCCCAAGAGTCCCTCAAGAGGACTTCCAAGAGCGCTTCCAGAAACAACAATGGCCCCATTCCCTTTGGAAAACATTTTTTAAACTATATTGTAGTGGCCTCCGGCCAGTGCCGCCGATACGGGACGCTTCCGTTGTTGCCGTGGGGGGGGGGGCTGCAGGGGCGGGGTCCGCTCTGCAGGGGACGCGAGCGACGACGACGACGAGGACGACGATGACGCGAGCGACGACGACGACGACGACGACGACGACGACGACGCGACGACAACGACGACGACGACGACGACGACGACGACGACGACGACGACGACGACGACGACGCGGACGACGACGGACGACGACGGACCGACGACGACGACGACGGACGACGACGACGACGGACGACGACGCCGAAGGACGGACGGACCCCCTACCCCTACGACGACGCGACGACAACGACGACGACGACGACGGGGGGGGAGCTGGGTTGCAGGGGGAGGGTCTGCTCTGCAGGGGGGGTCCGCTCGGCAATGGGAGGGACTCCAGGGGAGAGGGCAGGGGAGGGGGTCTGCTCTGCAGGGGGAGTCCGCTCGGCAGAGGGAGGGACTGCAGGGGAGAGGGGTGGTCCGGGGGTCGTCTGGAGAGGAGGGGGGGCTGCACCGAGGCGGGTGCTCTGCCAGAGGGGGGGGGAGAGCAGGGGAGGAGGGGGGGATCCGCTCTGCAGGGGGGGGCTGGGCTTGGGATGCAGGGAGGCGGTTCACTCTGCCGGGGGGGGGGGGTGTCTGCAGGGCGGGGGGGGGGGGGGGGGCAGTGGGGGACGGGTCGCTCTGCGCAGGGCGGGTCCGCTCGCAGGGGGGGGGAGTGGCCGGGGGGGCTGGGTGCAGGAAGGGGGAGGGAGCGTTCTGCAAGGGATGGGGGGGTCCGCTCTGGGGGGGGGGGGCAAGCACTGAATTAGGGCGGATTAGTTCGGAAATGAGGTCCCGCGAAGCACTGAATAAGGTCGGGAATTAGGTGGAAATGAGGCTCCCCCCCCCCCCCCCCCCCCGCAGAGCGAAGCTTGACCGAGCTCAAGCCCACGCTCTCAGAAACTCACACGCCGGATCGGCGGATTCACCGCTTCGGACTCGACCGCGTCGAAGACGGCCCCAGGAGCCGACCAGATCGCCCCAAGACGGCCAGAGAGAGTTCCAAGAGGCCTCCAAGACGGCTCAAGAGGGGCCCTCGACTGTCCAGGGGGCCCCCAAGACGGTCCCAGAGGGCCCCGGGACAGCTTCCCCACAGCCCCGAGGGGTACCCCACCCATCGGGACAACCGCTGGGACAACCGCCGGGACAACCAGGGACCACGCCTGGCGCTCGGGGGGCGGCCCTTTTGGCAATAGATGGCCTCTACTAAGGATGGAGCTCTCGCAGCTTCGCCTCGCCCGCACGCACGACACGATCCGAAAGTGGAAGCGATTTCCCGGTTGGGGTCACTGTCGCTTCAACTCCCAAACTTCGGATTTTTAACCATACATTGGATTTGATTGTTTCCAAGTTTGGAAGTTTCATACACAATAAGTGCAGTTGCTATCCCCGTGGACCCCAACCAGTGCGTTTCTAGCAATTTAGGCGGTGCAATCGATGTGGAACCCGTGTTTTGCAATCTGTGTGGTGCAAGCTAGGTGAGTGCAATTTCTGCGGTACCATAAATGTTGTGCGTGCCACGTGGTGAAACCTATGTTGTGCTACCTATGCAGCGCAATCGATGTGGTGCAGCTGATTTCAACAAACGAGTTGACACATCCCATACTCCTGCAAGCATCCCACCCACCCACCCGCAACTTGGTTTGCAAAACCCATGCGGTGGCGATTGCGATGAGTGCTTGGCGTTGGCTGGTGCATCTTTGCGGCCGCGCCAACCCAAGCACGCGCGCGCAGCGGCCAACAGGCAGGACGGCAATAAGGGCGGAACATGTAGCGACAACTCGGTGTTGTTTTCTCTGGCATAGTCGTTGCAATAACGTTATTCGTTATCCTTCCCTCATTTGTCTTCTTCCTCATTCTCGTCCTACCCTGCGAATTCGCCACCATCCTCAGTTTTTTTTGTGGAGGCTCATCGTAGGAGAACCTCTTGTAAGTCTCACGAAGGTTTTTAAGGCTTGTTGGGGCGTTCTGGAAGTCTCCTGGGTTCCTTCTGGGGGCCACTGGGGGCTTCCCTGGGCCACCCTGCTTCCAACCGCGGTCTTCTTAAACGACCAAGTCACAATTTGGAATGATTCGGGAAGCGTTTGGGGGCCATTTGGGGCCGGGGCTTCCTGAAGCCTCTTGGGGCTCTTGGGGGGGATATCTAACATGTGGCCGTCGGGGCCCTCCAAAACGGGCCGCGAGGGTGCCTCCAGCGTAACGGGCTGGACCACCTCGCGCGCGGCATCTCGGACCCTAGAGTTGCGACGATGTCTCGGGCGAAACGTGCTGCGAGGAAGTCTCAGGCGAAACGGGCCGGGCCACCTCGAGCGCGGCGTCTCAGAGCTCCGAGTTGCGGAGGCCTTCTGGGGCCTCCTGCGACCTCCTGGGAACCTCCCGGAGCTTCCTCCTGGGTCTCCTGTGGCCTCTTGGACCCCGCCTGGGGCTTCCTGAAGCTTCTTGAGGCTCAAGGGGGGGATATCTAACATGGGGGGCCACAAGAGCAGGAAAAATCAACGAATCGACACCAGATGTGTATTAACTTGACACGTTCTGATAAGGGGCCTCCCAGGAGCCTCCTGGGAATCTCCTGGGGACCCCTGGGGCCAGTCCTGGGCGTCCTGCGGCCTCCTGAAGCTCTCTGGAGCCTCCTGGGGCTCCCAGGGTCCCAGGGGGGATATGTAACATGTGGTCTTCTGGGCCCCCAGTCTGGACCACCTCTTGCGCGGCATGTGGGAGCTCAGAGTTGCGAGGATGTCTCAGGCGAGACGGGCCGTACCACCTTGCGCAGGGCATCTCAGAGCTCAGAGTTGCGAGGATGTCTCAGGCGAGACGGGCCGGACCACCTCGCGCAGGGCATCTCAGAGCTCAGAGCTGCGAGGATGTCTCAGGCGAGACGGGCTGGACCACCTCGCGCAGGGCATCTCAGAGCTCAGAGCTGCGAGGATGTCACAGGCGTAACGGGCTGGACCACCTCGCGCGCGGCATCTCAGAGCTCAGAATTTGGTGGATGTCTCAGGCGAAACGGGCCGGACCACCTCTTGCGCGGCATCTCGGAATGCAAAAGTGCGAGGATGTCTCAAGTGAAACGAGCACTTCTTGGGCGGCATCTCGGGGCTCAGAGTTTGGAGGATATCTCAAGCGAAACGGGCCGGACCACCTCTCGCGCGGCATCAGAGAGCGCAGAGCTGCGAGGATGTCTCAGGCAAAACGGGCCGGACCACCTCGCACACAGCATATCAGGGCTCAAAATTTGGTGGATGTCTCAGGCGAAACGGGCCGTACCACCTCTTGCGCGGCATCTCGGAGCCCAGAGTTTCGAAGACGTCTCAGGCGACATGGGCTGGACCACCTCTTGCGCGGCACCTCAGAGCTCAGCGTTGCGAGGATGTCTCAGGCGAAACGCGCCGGACCACCTCCCGCACGGCATCTCAGAGCTCAGAGTTTCGAGGATGTCTCAGGCGAAAAGGGCCAGACCACCTCTCGCGCGGCATCTGGGAGCTCAGAATTTTGAGGATGTCTCATGCGAAACAGGCCGGACCACCTCCTGGGCGGCATCTGGGAACTCAGAGTTTGGAGGATGTCTCACGCGAAATGCCGAATCCCGGACAACTCAGAAACGAGAGTTGCGAGGATGTCTCAGGCGAAACGGCCCGGACCACCACATTTTTTTGAGGACGTCTTTGCTTTGAATTCTTTCGGCCGGAGTTAGCCTCTATCACAACAGCACCCCGTTCAGCAAGCTGTTTGGGGAAATACGTAGAAAAGGATCGATATATACATATATATACACACACATATATCCCTGGGGGCGACGCCGGGGGCCCCAGGACAGGAGCCTCGACCCCCCATGGCGGGACGGGGGGGGCTTGGAGCCTCCCTGGAGCAGCCCAGGCGGCCCAAGAGTGCCCCAAGAGCGCTCCACGACAGGCCCAGCAGGCTCCAAGAGGCCCAAGAGGGCGCCAAGAGGGCCCCAAGATGCCCAAGATAAGCCCAAGACGACCAAAGAGGCCCCCAAGACGCTCCAAGAGGCCTCCAAGAGGCCCCCCCAGAGGGCCCCAAGAGGCCAAAATCGTTAATTTTATTAAGGTTTTGGACACATTTTGCTTTTCCCGCCTTCTTAGCTTTCCGACGCTCCACGACGGCTCAAAGGCCCCCCGCGGACGCCCCAAGACAGCCCAAGAGGCTTCCAATAGGGCCTCAAGAGGGCTCTGGAGGGCCCCAAGACGGCCCAAGACGCGCACAAGACGGGCGAAGAGAGGCCCAAGACGGCCCCAAGAGGGCCCCAAGCGGGGAACCGCGAACCGGAAATTCGAGCCTCCTGCCTCCACAGGGCCCCGGGAGGCCCCAAAGGGGCCCCAAGAGGCCCCAGGATACCCCCAAGAGGCACTCAGGATGCCCAAACGAGGCCTACAGAAGCCACAAAACAGCCCCGAGGAGGCCCCACCACGGTCCCAAAACGGCTACCGAGAAGCTGCGAAACTGCCTTCACGACGTCCCCGACAGGCCAACCACGAGATCCAAACCAACACCCATGAGGCCTCTGACCCACCACCCAGGGCACGGTGGCGGCAGCAGTGACAGCACTTGTGCACAGCATGTTCCGGCGGGAGCCTTCCGGAACACGCTGCAGGAGGAGGAGGAAGATCAGGAGGAGAGAGAGCTGGAGTGGGAGGAGGAGGAGGGGGACGAGGAGGAGGAGGAAGAGGCCTCCAAGACAGCTCCAAGATAGCCGAAGAGGCTTCCACGAGGGCCCTGGGCGGCCCACGAGGGCCCCAAGGCGGTGCCTGAGGCGCCCAAGACGGCCTGAGAGGGCCCCAAGAGAGGCCCAAGGAGGGAAACACGAACCGAGAATCCGAGCTTTCTACCCCGAGAGGTTCTCGGGAAGTCCCAAGAGGCCCCCAATCGGATCCAAGAGGCCCCCAAGAAGCTCCCAAGAGGGCCGACGAGGTTCCAAGAGATCTCCCAAGGTGGCCCCAAGAGGCACAACTCATTGTTTTACGATTGGGCTTTGACGGGCTTTAATTTGTCGGCCTTTTGGCATCCCGATGCTCCAAGACGGCCCAAGAGGCTTCCAATACCGCTCCCTCCCATATAGAGGAAGAGGCCTGCAAGAGGGCCCCAAGACGGCTCGCGAGGACCCCAAGACGGTGCTTGAGGCGCCCAAGACGGCCCCGAGAGCCCCAAGAGAGGCCCAAGAAGGAGAACGCGACCCGACAGCAGAGCGGTCCCCCCACAAGGCCTACAGGAGACCGCAAGAGGCCCCCAAGGTGTCCGACGAGGACCCCAAAAGCTTCCTGAGGGCCCAAAAGGTCCTTAGGAGACGTCCAAGAGGCTTTGAAATAGCCCAAGAGCGCCCTCGATGCGTCAAAACTGCTTCCATGAGGCCCCCGGGAGGCTTCCGGATTGCTTCAATCTGACCGCAGGTGGCATCAAGTCGGGCCTCCACGCAGCCAAGACGGCCAATGACGGCTTCAGATTGCAGAACCGATGCCCCCAAGGGACCCTCAGACGACCCCCCAAGAAGCACCCAAGAGGTGCCTCCAACAGCCAGTTGACGAAGCATGCGGAACACCCCAGAAGCTCCTCTGATGCCGTCGCGCGCCTGTGCTTGATAGCGTTGTCCAAGATCGTCCAGCGCCCTCCCAGCCTGGGCTAGAACCTGAGCGCGCGCGAAGCGCGCGCGATGGTTCTAGCCCAGGGGCCCGAAAACAGCTGCCCGACCCTTCATGGGAGTACCAGGGCTCATTTTCGCTGTGTTTTTACAGGGTTTCGGCGTCCCGGGCCTTGGAGGCCGCCGCGATGGTCCCGGGCATTTTCCAGATCCTCGGCGCGGGCTCCAAGACCATTCCGCAGAGGGCTCCAACAGGCTCCAGGGCAGCCCAAGAGGGCTCCAAGACGGCTCCAGGAACGACTGCAGGGTCTAATTTTTCTTGTGTTTTCTGCAAGACGGTTCTAGGAAGACTGCATGTCTTATGAGGATGGCTTCCGCCTCTTGCCCCGAGCATCCCAAACTGCCTGAACGGTTCCCACTCGCCTTCCCCAAACCCAGCGCTTGCCCATGCGCGTTCCGGACGGTCTTCGCCGGAACGCGCTGGAATGATCACGCGCTGCGGTTTCCCATGCCAACGTCCTCGGACGTGGGTGCCCTGCCACGAGCGCGTACCGGGAAGATGCTCCCGGAACGCGCTGAAAAGATATGGCCACATCTCGGGGACGCTCCCGGCACCGCTGCCCCAGCCTTTCTGGCAGCCTCCACAGCGCTCCAGGAGGGCCCAAGACGCCCCCCAGGAGCCCCCAGAATGCGAAAGGATGGCCCAAGACGCTCCCGAGCAGCCCAAGTCAGCCTTCCGACGGCTTTCAAGGCTCCCAGGTGGCCTCCAAGAGACCCCAAGAAGTTTGATAGGTATCACGGTACGGCCCGAAGAGGCCAAAGTCGTATACGTTCAATGGTCTTTTCAATATTTTTGGCTTCTCGCGCTTTCGAGCTTCCAACGGTCCAAGAGCGCCGAAGAGCCTCCATGGGGGTACCGGGGCTCATTTTCTTTGTGTTTTTTAAGGATTTCCGCGTCCTGGGCCTCGGAGGCCGCCGCCTCCGACCCCCCATGGGAGGACGGGGCGGCCGGGGAGGTCCAAAATAGTCCAGGAGGGCCTCCAGAGGCTCCCAAGACGGCCCAAGCGGGCCCCGAGTCGCCGAAAGACCGCTCCAGGACGCCCAAGATAGGCCCAAGACGGTCCGAGAGGCCGCCCAAGGCACTCCACGACGCTTCAAGACGCCTCTCCAGAGCGCTTGAAGAGGCCGAAATCGTCAATGTTACGAAGGTTTTCGAACGATTTTGGCCTTCCAGCCTTTTCGGCTGTCCGACGTTCCAAGACGGCTCAATAGGCCCCCAAAAGCGCCCCAAGACGGCCCAAGAGGGCCCCAAGACGGCCCCAGAGTCGCCCAAGACAGCCCAACAGAGCCCCAAGACGGCCCCAAGATGC